>JAUMHP010000048.1:9213820-9229736 GCA_032361065.1 Enteromius trimaculatus | reverse complement strand
AAAAAAATTAAAAATATAAAATTAACTTTTTATCTCTGAAACTTAAGAATCATCTCATTCCCAATGTCATTTTTGTTCCCAGAGATCATTTAATGTCTGGGGGAAGTCTCTCAGAAGTAAATTAATAATTTATAATAATAATTAATAATTCATACACCACATGGTGTCCACAGCTGTGTCATTCTCATAATCTGAAATAAATACTGAAAGGTTTGCTTTAACTATTCATTCACTTCTATAAAATGTCATGCAAAATTTACATTCTGTGTAACTGTTAAACGTTAACATTATACATAACAGAATACCTTTGCATAAAACACACAGATGGTCAATGATACTTTAAACTGATCAAGATGTGATGGATTGTGCTGATGTGCAAAAGGCAACAGACAGCAGGAAAACAATGAACTGACCAATTTTAAAGCAGAGTAGACTAAAGGTTTGTAGTTCTTCAATATTAAATACATGTCATTAAAGAAATAAATAGTGTATATTCAGTCTACATGTTAAGTGTCATGGCTAATATCTTTTTATTACAACACTACCTTTCTATTTAAGTACCTTGCTTAGGGGTATATATGTATTTATTTATATGATGCAAAGGAAGAGTTGGAAGAAACCAAAGATACTTGCTTCCATCTAGTGGACACCTTGGGTATTTTCTGAAGACTTGAATTTAAAATTATTTCCCAAACTCCATGAGGAGCTCTATCCCTCGTTATGTGACAGCAATTATGTGATCATAAATGAAAGATCAAATAATAAGATATAATATAAAAAAATCACAAACCATTGAGGCATCAATGGAATGCAACATACTGTGTATGAAAATAATATATTTAGTTTCTACTATACAGATTTTTTATTTCTGAAAAAAACTTATTAAATCCAAAGTGTACATGCATAAAAAGCTTCTAATACTGCAGCATAAGTAGAAAATACTGTAACCAGCATGCTTTGCTGCATCATCCATCTAGAAAATGTTTCCTAAACAGACTTCACAGTGAAAGCACTGTTTTGTAACACTGCTCTAAAGTGCTGAAAATTGTCCAGATGCTATTTTTAGTGGAACTGTACATGCCAAATTTTTGGTTGAGCATTACAGTTAAAAAAAAGGACAGCAGAGACCTGTGTTTATCTATTTATTTTTGAACAGGATGCTTTAACATGACAGCCCTGAATCATGATTCTCATCCAAATCTGGATATGTAAAGGCTAAATACATTCCAAATATATTCTATGTGCATTAATAATAATAATAATAGTAATAATAAAAAGAAATCCTTGGACTTTAAATTTGACCAGAGTCTGCAGGTGCCTTCATGTCCTCTAGAGGGACTAAATACAGCCTCGGTTTACTCTGACAGCTGTTATGTTGTAGCCTAGTAGCCCATAAAATATAGCTAGTAAGTTGTAGGCTACTATCTACCATCAAGACACTTCGTCCTTCTGAACTATCATCATCCAGTGTTTATGAATGGAAACTTAATTTGACAGCCTACCTAAAAACATTTAATAAATATATTGTGTCTCATAAAAGGGCAAAAGTAGCTTGTAGTGAAGTGATCACGTGCAGCGACAACAATCATAGGCTAATATGTAACCTTCAAACATTGTAATAAATAACTTTGAGAATATTTAGCCTTTTTTTTTATTCCTTTGTGTGATGATAGTGGTCATTAACAGTTTGTGAGAATAATTAATACGGTGATGATTAAGCAGACACTACATGCAGGTTATAAAAAAATAGTGATTTCATGCAACATTTAACGTAATCGCGGGGTTAGCATAACTACTGATAAAAACAAACAAAAATAATGAAACATTAGAATTATATATTTTAAATAGTAATATTCTAATAAAGATATTCACATAAAGAGATAATATAGCCTAACATATATCTATTACTAAAGAAAAACAAACAAACAAAAAACCCCGACAAGCCATGTAGCAGCAGGCGCAACGTCGTCATAATAACACACTTGTATTAGCAGCCATAAACTCTCATTATTGCAGAACGACTCAGTTCCACCATGACGTGGAAAGAGAAAATCTCGATTATGTGAAATGGCGGCAAGAGGAGGAGGCGAGGACGGAAACATGATACAGTACAGCTCCACTGCAGTGAAACAGAAAACACGGAGCGGATTTTGTCCATCAGTCTGAATCATCTTCGCTGCACGAGCCACAAACTACTAGAACAATTCAGTTCAAGTCAAACACTCGACGTGCAGTGAGTTAGTGCTGACAGCAAGGTTGATATTAACGACAACTTATTTATTGCACTGGCTCAGGCATTGAAGCCTTGTAGATAGGCTACTTTTACATATTTTTTTTTATTACTATTTAAATAATAATTAGATGAAACACGGCATTAAACAATAAAATTGTTTATTTTAATATCCTGTTTAATATATTTTAATAAAAAATTATTTTAACACAACTCAATACGCAAGAGCTCAGGGGAATCTATTTGGAAAAAAAACTTTTTTTTGACCTTTTTCATGTCCTTCCAAGTGTTTTGTGAAGAAATAAAGTGCATTTAGTTCCTCTGCAGAACATGTGACTAAAGATGTGCCTGAATACAAATACTTTATGTAGGCCTATACTGCATTTAATCAAGAACTTCTTAAATTTGTGGCTGCTAGGCTATATTCAGATGTATAAATATATTCCCATGCATATAGCCCATGTTGCCATTTAACTTTGTGTTAAACGTGTGTTTATTGGTTGTTAAAGACAAGTTTAATCATCAGTGACAACTTTAGCAGTGTCATAGTTCTACAGTGTTTCTACTACATCAACTGGATATTGCTTACTCCATCTAGAGGAATGTTTTTGGGCATCTTCATAAAGTTGCTATCACAATAGTATAATCTGGCTGACCTATTTGTTCAGTGTGGAAGTCTATACGTATTACACATTACTCTGCCCTCACTGTTTTTCATTCTTTTCCAGCCCTGATTATGCTGGTCCTCAAAATAAATACTTGTTCTCAAGTTAATTTTACCACTGGGGCCTTGACTGCTCCCAGCTGTCCCTCCTCCCATCCACTCTCGAATTGGTCCCTGACCATACATGGTCTTAGTTGAAGAAAGCGGCAGGCCAAGAGAGCTAGGAAGAAGTGATCTGCCACTCAAACAAGCCTGTGTGTAAAAGGGAGGACTCGGTACCGCTGGCCATGTTACTCCCCCACCGCAAAAATGTACACTGTAATAGTGTAGAGCTAAAAATGGGCGAGGAACTAACAGCAGCGAAACAGAAACCTTACCTAGACTGTATGTTTCACTTACTGTAGCTTGTAATGACTTGAATTGCCTTTTAGGAAAAGATCCAAAAAGGTGTTTCTGGGTGTGGATGTTTAAATACTCTTTCTTTTACAGGTGCAAGGTGAGTCATTATAATAAGCTTGACAAACAAAATCTAAGGTGAGACTACAGCATTCACATGAATTACAGGAGTTTATCAGCAATAATTGAATTGGTTTCAGAATTGTGATGCATGCTGGTTTCTGCATGTACAAACCTGTTCTTCAAATACTTGGTGATATCTTGGCATTTTAGAAAGTCTGAGCGCAAGTATTCATAGCAATTAAAATGACTGTGTCTGATTCATAGGTGTTTTTGATGGCGTTTGAGTTTGAAGAGGGGATATGATGACATAATTGACGTTATGTTATTCTAATGAAGTGAGAGACAGCCTTCCTTCCTACATACACAGATTTTATGACACACAGCATGGAATTGAACACTCCTGACTTATAAAGACTCTCTGAAATCGCTTTATGAGCACAGCAGTGACCTGTTTTAGTTTCTTTTTTTTAGTTTTTGTGCAGCTTCTTTTTTTTTAATAACACTGATGTTTTCATGCAACAGTGTTTAGAGTCCTTATCTGTTTTTCTTTTTATCGCTCACTATTAAATAGATTTCTTTCTTTCTTTTTTTACAGTGTATGATAATTTTAGCGGTCAATATAGTGTGACAGAAGTGGAACATATTTCTGCTTTCACATTCATAAAGCGCATAATGTACAAAATAGGAATTTAAAGGTTTGCGAGAATTGAAAGTTATTTGTTAGGCCTTAATGCCTTATAAATAATGTAAACTGATGAATGAATAAATGGATGATCAAGCCACGAACAACCACAAAAATCATAAACAATAAAGCTCAACTACTGATAAAATGATTCTTATCAACCCACTTCCTGCTTTTCTAGCTCTCGCTGCACTTTTCTCTCTTTTTATTTCTCCAGCTATTCCTTGTGATTTCTCTCAGTCCCATACGTCTGACTTAATAGGGCTTGTCTTGTATCATCCCAGCACACCCTTATTCTCGGTCTATTTGAGTAATTTTAAAGGAATAGTTGAAAATTCTTTGATCATACACTCACGTTATATTGCTCACTTTAAACCAGCAAGTTTTTATCCCTATCGAATACAAAAGGAGACATTTAGCAGAATGTCAATACTGCTCTTTTCCAAGAAGCGAATGTGGATCAGGGGCTTTCACATTGCATCGAAATGTATTTAAATCAGTCATTTTTTACAACTTGACGGTCCCTAGTCACTATTCAGTTTCACAAAGTAAACCAACAACATGAAGGCGAGTAAATGATGAGAGACTTTTCATTTTTTGTGTGAGCTATTCCTTTAACGATGAGCAAAAGACTGACAGGTAACTGACAAGATTTCACTATACAGTAGCATCCTACAAGTAAAACACCCCTGAGTCAGAAAGCCTACTCACTCTTGACATTACTCATGCTCTGAAAAACATTAACACTTTCTGTGTGAGAGCAGAAACATGAGCACCAGTTCAACAAGAGAAGCAGGATACAGGAGACAAAAGACTGTCACAGTAACACTGCATGCACCTTCCGTTATAAAACATATCTGATTGACAACAACAGTACTGAAGATTAACTATTTTTCATCTTGCCATAAATAATCTTTTTTTCTGTACCTCATAATATGACAAACCTCAACATCATTATTAGAAAAAACATTCAGTATGTTTTAAATACCTAATCAAATGAATCCTGTGTTTCTGTACTTGCACTGGCTAGTTAATGGCCAAAGAAAATAATGTGTTTATGGGCTTGCACAATGCATTTATCATTTTATTGCGTGCATTGCAGAAGGAGGTAATAATTCAACAGCAGCTGAAGTCAACTCATTTTTTAAAGGTGAAACCACCCTAACTTGCTGTCTAATCAGCCAAATACCTTTCAGTTTTAAGATTTCTAAAGCCAGTTTTATGGTTTTTCACAAACAAAATTAGACAATATTTACAATCATGCACGCTTTACTACAAAAGGAAGATATGACAAAAGTGCAAAAACACTAACAAACGATATCGAACTAAAGCCAAGAGGTGCAAACATGACATCTATAATAATACAGAGTACGTGTTTAGAATAGGATAAGGTTAGGTTTGGCTAGTAAGGTGTGGTTAGATCCTTTTCTTAGCTTTGTCAACAGTTTATTTAAAGAAATTTTTGTTGGTAGATAACTTGGGTGGCATGTAATAATGGCTTTCTTTTGAAAAAAAAAAAAAAAAAAAAGCTAATTTACAGCTACTGACTTCAGAAGACTTGGAATATTGCGCCATAAAAGTGGTCCTTACAGTAGTTTTTGTTTAGCAGAACAGGCTCTGGTTACCATTCATTTTCATTGGACAGACAAAACGGCAATGGAAAAATATGTTTTTTTTTTTCTTTCTGTAAACATGCAGATTTCTTTTTTTTTTTTGGTATAGCTGGATCGTAAAACGTATAGGGGCCAAAGCTTGTTGATGGCCTTGCAGCCCAACAACAACATTTTGAATCTGATGTGAGCCAAAATTGGGCCACACCATTATGGATGCACTCAAGGGGTAATGACAGCAGACCAATGAGGAATGAGTAGCAATAATCTAGTCAAGAGATAAATCCAAAATGTTCTGATGCTGAAAGACATCAGAGAGATAATGCTGAAGGGCAGAAAGAGAGCCAAGCTTTTAGGGCGGGAAAATTGATTAACATTCATTTATAACCTAAAATCTAATTTCCATCCAATAGGACCTTAGACTTTGAATGTAAAAATATCATTCATCGTTAAATACATGTATCATTTAAGGTGTCAAGACGTTACAAAATAGCATTGAAATCAGCGCTCCTTTTATTACGACGGCAATTTATCAGAAGCCGTATTCGCTGGAAATCTTTTATTTTAAGCATACGCTTTGCCTGGAGGCACCAGCACTGTACAGACTAAGTTTATTGTGCCAAAAAATGATCAGGTTTCCTCGTCACACAGTGGCTAGTGATAAGATCCTTGTAAAAATAGAGCTTGTAGTGCACTTCTACCTCAGTGAAGAATCTATTCTAATATATTACACAGGCCTAACCTCGCATTACACCATTAAAATTCTTTTGTTCTGACTAAGACTTTGTTATGGCTACAGATGTCTGTCTGAGCTGCCACACTTTCTCAGGCAACGGAGGTGAAGCATGGAACGTGTGGAAATTCCCCTGCAGAAATCCACTGACAGGTACGTGAGAGAACGCCCCCTTTAAAGAAAGAAAGAAGCGCGAGAACCTATTAAGGTGGACTTTAGAACTTGTATGCTGATAATGACAAACAAGCCTCAACTTTGACCATAACGTTCAGCAGTTTAGTCTCTCATCCAAAAACAAATGAGCTGAAGATTTGCGTATTGAGTATTGACAGAGGGCCTGATATCATGCCTGCCTGTTCTGTACAGTACGTGTTGGTGGTAGGTACAGATATAAACCCTGACAAACGAGAAGGCAAGATAACAATGGCGAGGAAGATGAAAGAGAAATGGCAGAAAAAGGGAAGTTTGACAGACAGAGAAGGGAGAGAGGGAGGGCGCAGAGAGGGGGAGGCAGAGAGGGCAAATGCAAACAATGAATAAATATTCATGTTCACCGACAGAAAGGTTGCAGTGTGCAAAATTTCCAGCCTTTTGCAATGTGAGTGGGAGATACCAATGCAGAACCGAGAGGGGGAGGAATGAGAGCATTTACAAGCCTGAAGAATGATTCCACTGATCAGGAGGTCCTCTGAAAAATGTACTTGCAAATCGCAACAGCCTTTTATTCTTTGTTCAGATGTGTCACAAACGAGCGACACTTAAATAACGATTCTTTCCAGTCTGTTAGATACAAAGAGGTTTTAGTGCACTGACACAATTCTGGGGCTTTTGAAGATGTAGATTGTAGAGTCAGTAGAACCAGAGGGTGAAAATCTGAACCACATCTGCTACTGTTGTGCATGAGTTGCCTGGCAAAAGAAGTTTTTTTGTCCTCACCGAATGAGATGAGAGTTAAAACATCTAAACTCTGCCTGAAGTGCTTATAGGGCTTTTTGAAATCAACCAATGTCCTTGTGGCATTTTCCAGACAGATTGAGCACTATGTTGAATGGATTTGTAACAATAAGGCTGATCTTGGTCCTGTTTTGCGGCAGACTGGCTCATTCTTCTGTCAACGGCAATGTGAGATTTACAAACATGCACAGAACGTTCCTGCTGATGCTGTACAAGTTCTTTTACACTGATTTTTTTCTTTTCTCTTTGAAACTTTGCATTAATCAGTTGCAAAGGGGCACTGATAACTGTGGGCACGTTAGGGCCGATGCTAAGACAGCATGATTAATGAGCACATTGATGTGAACCTCTGAATATGACGAAGAAGCCTAAACTAAACCAGTCCTCATGGGAGAAATGCTCACAGACCAGCACAACTGACACCACAACTTTTGCTGAGCGGTTTCCATCAACATTTATACAACTGAACAACCATTAACAAAGCCTCGCTCCACCCAACTCACATGTAATACATATAGACTTCTATAAAGAATGTCAGCTTGCTATGAATGGCTAGTTATGTAATCTTATGTAATGATTTAATATCTAAAGTTAAAGATTTTTAACCATTATTTACTGTCTCGCGTTACACGTACGTACATACAAATGCAAACATATTCTCTTAAATTAATTCTTTTAAGCAAGAGTTAATGTAAGGAGTCATTATTATCATTTTTAATGTGTGGTTGTAAACAAAATCCTCCCTTGGGGACAATAAAGGGGCCATCAAGGTGAAAAAGAGAAACGGGTTGGAAATGAAGTGACGGGGTAAACATATGCTATGCTTTGCAGCAGGTCACCTGAGGTATACTTCCTCACCCCAACCACAGGAAGACCGTCCACATAAAAACAGGAAACTCCACTGCTCTAACACATCAAAAAGCTAATGCGCATAGGTGAAGTCCTCAAAATAGCCGTGACCAAACTGAAGGAAGATGGAGGACTTTCTGTGTACAGAGGGTTATAAGAAATACATTTGAAAGTCATACTTCTAAATTACAGTAGAGATATATACACAGAGGAATACAAATATAATATAAATAGTGGAATGGTCCAGAGGCAAGTTACATTTTTAGATTGCTGGATGAACAGGAAGCCAGCTGAACATTTCCCACTCAGATTTTGCCTCAATTTTGTAAAACATTTAACACACAAATTTGATATGTTGACAAAATATGAAGCTCCTTTGTTAGGAAATGCGTTTCATGTGTCGCTACCCTATTGATAATGGGAACTATTCCTGTTTTGATAATATGACCGCTTCAAAAAAATCAAAGCTGTTATGAAACTGGATTTGATGAGTGATGCTAAAAGCGAAACGTCTAAGTTGACACTACATCTTAAAAGTGTGTGCATGCGCAAGATGCTGAAAACACCGTCAGCTGCAGCATGGTGGCCAAAGTCGTATGTATAATGCATGTTTACACGGTGACACATTTTGTTATGCATGTAAACATAAGCTACACAGACATCTGCATCTTTTCGGACATGTCTGTAGCCTTATGCATGCACGAAACATCCTGCATTCGTTTACCAGAGTGAGAAGGAAACAAATTCACTGCAAAACAGAAAACAGGCCTTTACCACTTAGTCATTTTTCCTACAGAAGTGTCAAAGAGATCACTGTCTAGCAACCAGCAATTTGGTCAACAACATTACATACATGGAAACAAATACTAACAAATGAAAGCTAAATGAGCGTCTTTTCGTTGTGATTTCCTTCCAGCACCGGTCTAGGTTGAGCCCAGCGGTGTTCATTATCGGCTTCATTATCAAGCTGAAGGGCATCAGATGATGTGTGCAGACTGTCTTACACATGATGCATGTCAAACTAGGACACAATTCCCCAATGTCACTTAGCACTTTAAAGACTACAGAGAAGGAGAGGGGGAAGGTTAGTGCGCTTGCTCTGTGAAATATTGTCATGAAGCGCTCCTGACTCTTCACTTGGCTCCACGGCTCACTTTACAGATGTGGTTTCTGGTGAACTCTAACAGGAGGTGAACACATCAGGATGAAGAACGATCAAGAGTAACTGGAACTCTATATACAAATAAATCTCAACTGTATCAAAGAACAAGGCTTACTGGTGAGTACACACAACCAGGAAGGCAGGAGGAACTAGTGAAGGGGGGAAGGGTGGAAAGAAGAAAAAAAAAGGAGGGTGGGGAGAAGGAAGCTGGGCGGAGCTGTTACGGGGGCCCTTGTTTACATTTATCACACATAATGAAGATGGGTGAGGGGCCTTTGCGGTACCCAACACCTCTGCCATGAGGGACCCTACACACACCTTTAATGAGCCTCGAGACACCGAACAAGCAGGGGCGGTACCCACAATCTGTAAAAGTGCATGTACACCAGCGGGGTATGCCATTAAATTCCCTAAAATAATCATAATTCAATTTGTGGTATGATGCAAGCGCAATTATTAGTAAGTAGTATGCAAATTGTGTCAAAGCCTTCATTCAGATGCGCCACAGGAGATGGAGATTAGTTGACTCAGAGCGCCATCTTTAGATTAAGTGTGTCCTTTATAATTCTTAATTTGCCCTTGAAAGCCATGACTTACTCGAAGACCTCATAAATAAAGGATTTTTGTCATCGACTGTGAAGAAAATCACTAAAATGTTTATAAGGAACGTACAGTATTTGACATTGCAGATCCAAAGGCGGGATTGTATACAATTGCATAAAACAGCAGCAGAACAAAGGAATAAGCATCACAGATGGAAATGGAACATTGTAACTCCGTTGCCTGTTGGCTCCAGACATCACACAGAAATAGCTGCTGAGCCAGTAGGTGTGGTGCCATGGCAACTGGGGCTCAGGTTTGATGTCCCAACGACTCACCATAGCAACCGGCCCAGATTGCCTGTCACAGCAAGAGGTCAGTGTTGCTATGGAGACACACCAACTGAGCAATGGGCTTGTCTTCTTTTTAGCAGTGTGTGTGTGTGTTAGGAAGGGTGGGTGCAAACAAGCCATGTTAAAAAATGCACCGCCGCAGCCAGCACATTTCCCCAATTAACATTCAACTTATTCATGCAGGTGTTTCACTGTTCTTGCCCAGTGGAGTGAATCACATAAAATCTTGATGTACAAACAAAATGTTAGTATTTACATACAAATTTATTCTTCCAAACAATTTGAACCTCTTCATCATGAACTGAACAAAATTTCCTTTATCTTTTGATATACAAGTTTCAGAACTCAAAACTTTCTTATTAGTCTTAAACAGCTTATATTGAAGCCAATTTGCCTAAAAGACCGCAGAAGATCAACGCTTGCTTGTACAAGGCTGCCAGTTTAGCCCCGCCCACTAATTCTGCCAGTTTAGCCCCGCTCACTGGTTTAACATCACTGCCTGTTTAGCCCTACCCACCGATTCTACACAGCTGCCAGTTTAACCCCGCCCACTGGTTTAACATCACTGCCAGTTTAGCCCCACCCACCGATTCTACACAGCTGCCAGTTTAGCCCCGCCCACTGGTTTAACATCACTGCCTGTTTAGCCCCAACCACAGATTCTACGCAGCTGCCAGTTTAGCCCCACCCATTGGTTCAACATCACTGCCTGTTTAGCCCGACCCACCAATTCAACACAGTTGCCAGTTTAGCCCCACCCACTGGTTCAACATCACTGCCTGTTTAGCCCAGCCCACCGATTTTACATCACTGCCTGTGTAGCCCCACCCACCGATTCTACACAGCTGCCAGTTTAACCCCGCCCACTGGTTTAACATCACTGCCTGTTTAGCCCCAACCACCGATTCTACACAGCTCCCTGTTTAGCCCCACCCACCGATTCTACACAGCTGCCAGTTTAGCCCCACCCACTGGTTCAACATCACTGCCTGTTTAGCCCAGCCCACCGATTCTACATCACTGCCTGTGTAGCCCCACCCACCGATTCAAACATGTAATTTAACACTACAATACCCTTAAAAAGGACTTTGATGTAGTGTAAATAATAAGCACTGATTTTATTACATGGTTACTATTGCTTTGACTGTTATTACAGACCTTTCGATCTGAGTATTTATGCTTATTACCCTAAATCACAGCAGCATCCATCTATGAAGGATGTAAGCTGTCAAACATACAACTATTAGCCAATCATAGCAGTGGACGTTTACTACTCTACAATCTGCCACACACCTATTTAAATGAAGGGGGAAGAAAATAGCCTATTACTTCTAAATGATGATGGTTTTTTATGTAAAAATCTTGGTAATATTATGAGTGCACCTCAGAGAACAGTAAAAAACAAACAAACAAAAGATTTCATGAACCCTGTAAACTGTGCTTAAACATTCCAAGAACGTATAATTGGATAATTTCCACTCAGAACCTAGAAATCTTGGTCTAAAAACATGGCTGTTGTTGGTATTTGAGGACCGGAGCTTTGGGGAGGGCGGTGTTTGTGTTTCTCTCTAAGACACCTGACCTAAAGCCCACCTTCATTAATAACCATGCGGTGCAAAACCACCTCTCCTTCAAAAGAGCTTTTCACTATAGAGGGACATTGTTTAGGGGCCCATTAAGGATAAGTACAAGCTTTAAAGCCTGAGGAAACACGCGTGTGGTGTCATGCTTAACCCAGCTGTGTGTTATGAATACTACAGGAACAGACTTGACTTGAGTCCGAGCTCAATCATTTGTAGTTTTATTTAGCAGACAATCTCAACAGCTGAATGTAATGCGAGACCATGTAGGGAAGTACTGGTGTTGGGTGCCACCTAGTGGGGCCCTATAGCAAATCTGATACTGATAGGCTGTAGTTGCATCCACACACGTACACAAAAGGCTTAGTATGATCTAATTATACTGAGACAGCACAGAGTCATATAAGAGCTTTAACACAACCCCTGATTATCCACTAAAACATGCAGGCAGTCAGCGACTTGTCAGTTCTCATCTGCTTATGTTTATCTGCAAAAATTTGCTCAGAGGTCAGGTTAAAATGTGTATGAAAATGAAAAAGATAAACAAATACCTTTATTTCTTTAAAATAAATGGATTACATTTAACCACTTACTTTAAAAACCAAATCCTACTATATAGAATTTACTAATAATATTTAAAAACTCTAATCTGTCCCACTGTCTTGGATTTTGTTGCCTAAAATGTTGCACACTTATGAACACCCTACTTCTCAAGACGTTACATTTAGCTACTTTATGTAATATATAATCATCATACACACCATATCACATATCATAGGGGAAAGTTCCATCTGACTACTGTATGATTGCCTATATGTTGTTTTTGTCTTTATTCCTTTTTTTTTTTATATTACATATTGAAAACAGTGTCTTTGCTAAGCTTAAAGAAATAGTTCACCCAAAAATGAATATTCTGTCAAAATTTACTTACCCTTGAGTAGTTCCAAATCTGTATACATTTCTTTGTTCTGCTGAACACAAAGTAAGATACTTTGAAGAAAGATTGTATCCAAGTTGTTTTGGGTCACCATTGACTTCCACAGTATTTTTTTTCTACTACAGAAGTCAGTGGTGAACCAAAACAGCCTGGTTACAAACTTTCTTCAAAATATGTAAACATTAAGTTAAACAAGACAAGCATATTTATCTATTTGTAGAAGAAACTTCCTAAGAGATTATATGATATAACTTCTCCTTATCAAAAGAGTAACATGCAGGCTGCACAGTCTGACAAAGGCTCAACATCTGTTCACTGGTGCCTTTAAAGAATTCAAACACACACGAGCCAATAGGAGCCCAAACAAGCCCCACTCTACTTTACTGAGTTTTGGGGGAGGAAAGAGGCAGTTCAAAGGTTAAGTAGAGATGTAGACTGAGCAGGATTAGACAGCTAAAGTAACCAGAACCAGGTGGTGAAGTGATGCTTTTAAAGGGCAACCAATTCAATACAAAAATGTTTCATACTTACGACTGAAAACACGTTTTTAATATTCCAGGTTTAATCTCTGATATGACAAGACAATTGTCAAAAGTGCAGCCTTTATGAACTTAAACTGTTTGGAAATATCAACGTTTTTATTATCGTTTATTTTAAGTCACATACTGTATACAATTGTTTCAGATACTTTTCAGGAAAGACATAAATCATTCCTAATAAAATGGATGGATTTATTTTTTCTCAACCAACCTTGAGCTCAACTAATGCATCATTTAAAGACATGTTTCCTGTTACAACAATCACAGTCGAAAAGAATTAAATGATCTGGTGCAGTACACCGTTTCCTTCGTTCACTATACTGAAGATAAACACAAAACTGTCATGTTTTGATAACCAGCAAATTGTGAAGTCAAATTTAATTGACGAACCAGGACTACGTCATTAGATATTTAATGAGTCTTCCCCAGATTGACATATTCATTTGTGACTTAATCAGAAAACGGCATCTCAAAAGGACACACATACGGTTACTTGTTATATAACCTCTGACAACTGGAATGAGAGTCGCTTCTGAATGAGTTACTTCTTTCCAAGAAACGATCTGCAAAACAAAAAGAAGATTTTGTCAACATCAAATATATTTTTACTCTTTTTCTTATAAACTAAGAAATCACAAAAATGCACATTTTTCTTTTTGATCCAGTTCTTACTTATTAAAAGAGTCATCCTGTAGATTCAGAACCAAACTATCTGCATTCAGGTAAACCTTGTTCTGAGAAGCCGCCACCTAGAAAACAACCTTCATCTGGTCAGGGCTTTGAGAAACGACATCAAAACATTCAGCTTTTTCCAAAAGGAATGAATAAATGTTAAGCCAAAAAAAAAAAGCCGTCCAAGACCAGCTAAACTTTGGCAGAACGTCTAGTGAACATCAAATATTTACATGGGTGAAAAACACACCCTTTTCCAAAGCGAACCGTTTACGTCAGGAAATCTCATTAAAAATTATGAATGAATAACATGAAGTGAATAACAACATCGTACCGTTTTGGCGATGTTCTGCGCTGCTCTGATTCTTCTCAGTTTAAGGTACCCAGGGTTCTTTGTGATGGCCTCCCCTAACTGTGAAATAGGTCAGATCAAACTAAAGTTCTCATATTTATAGAGAAAACAGTTCTCATTAATACCAATAATATAATAAAACTCAATTAAAAATGACATCTTTAAATTGCCCGAGACATTTAGACTTGTGAGTGCAAGTAAGTATTTTTTAGGTAAGAAGCCCAAACCATTTTGGCTGCTTGGGCCTCTCCTTCAGCTTGGATGATCTTCTGCTTCTGTTCTTGTTTGGCTTTCTCCACAAAGAACTGAGCTCTTTGCGCCTCCTGCTGGGCTGGAAGACCATAAACACTTTTTATTACAGTAATTATGCCAACATGTACTACATGCTACAGCACACCAGAGCCTAATTTTACCTACCGACTTGTTTGGCCTCTACAGCTGCTGTGTACTCCTTGCTGAAGCTCAACTCTGTGATGGCCACATCGTCGAGAATAATGTTGAAGTCCTTAGCGCGTTCAAAGAGCTCTCGTCGGATTAGCAGAGAGACCTGTATAAAATCAGTGGAGTAGATAGATTAAGAATATTATCGTTTTTAGACTGTAATTTAGAGATTTGCCGCCTTTTGAATATGGAAGAGTCATATATAAAAAATACTAACTTGGGCTCTTTGTGTAATTAGCTGGGATGCGTTAAATTTGGCGACCACACTCTTTAGAACTTCATTTACAATGGACGGCAGCACACGTTCATCGTAGTCCTTCCCCAGCTGCTGGTACATGATAGGAAGATTGGAAGCCACAGGTCGTGACAGTACACGCAATCCGATGTTCACCATCTGCAGGTCTGAGCACATTACAGTAACATTACATATTAATATAAGAAATACACCCTAAAGGCTTACAGATTTGGTAGCCACATTTAAATAACTGGTGAACAAATTAGGACTGTTAAAATGAAAGTTAAATAAAAAAGGCATGACTATGACAATTTAATAAAAATTTACCTTTGCTTCCTGTTAAAGATGCTATTTTTCTTGGTTTGGCTCTGATATCATATATTATTGGATATTGAAACCATGGTATCCTATAAAAACAATGTATGGTGACATAAAAAGCACAGAGAACAAGTATAAAAAACTGCTCAACAAGTCTTTAAACAATTACCTGAAGTGGAGACCCTCAGAGAGGACGGTGTCCATCTGCATCCCTCCAATTCTACTAAAGATAATTGCACGCTGACCACCCTCCACTAAAAACAAGATGATTCATGTGAGTTATGGCATTACAAGTCCATGAATGTTTATTATATTAATTTTAAAGGTTTAATGTTCAAAAATATTTTGTCCAAAAAGTCTCTTATGCTCATCAAGGCTACATTTCCTTGGACAAAAATACTATAAAACAGTAATACTGTTTTATAGTACACAATATAGTACACAAAATAGTACACACACAGATATATAATATATATCTGTGCGTGTATGTGGTTGCAAAACTTTTTTTTTTAAATACACGCACACATACATACACATATACATAAACACACACACATATATATATATATATATACACACATACATATATATAAATATATATATATA
>JAUMHP010000048.1:9192931-9213745 GCA_032361065.1 Enteromius trimaculatus | reverse complement strand
CTTTCTCCCATCTCCCGACTGCATCTCTGGAGCTCAGCCACAGTGATCTTTGGGTTCTTCTTTACCTCTCTCACCAATGCTCTTCTCCCCTGATAGCACAGTTTGGCCGGACAGCCAGATCTTGCAAAGGTTCTGGTCGTTCCAAACGTCTTCAATTTAAGGATTATGGAGGTCACTGTGCTCTTAGGAACCTTAAGTGCAGCAGAAAGTCTTTGTAACCTTGGCCAGATCTGTGCCACAATTCTGTCTCTGAGCTCTTCAGGCAGTTCGTTTGACCTCTTTTCTTTGATATTTCAGTTTTTCTTTTTTAATAAATGTCAACAATTCTGTGTTTTTCTGTCAATATGAGGGTGTTGTGCATACATTAATGAGGAAAAAAATTAACTTAAATGATTTTAGCAAATATAATAAAAGCGATATAAAAAAAGCGAAAAATTTAAGGGGGTCTGAATACTTTCCATACCCACTGTGTGTGTATATGTCTTTTTCAGGATTTTTTGAGCAATAGAAAGTTCACTTTTGTCACTTTTACTGTCACTTTTCAACAACTTAACGCATCCTTACTAAATAAATTTCTTTCAAAATCATAATCTTGACCACAAACATTACAGTAATAGTAGTGCTTAAATACAATGCACTATAAGTATGAGCTTTATTTTTTATGTCTTTTTAATACTACTGTAACGCAGAATTACCTGTATATGTGGCCTCTTTGACTCCATAAGCAAGTGCACCTGCTCCAATTAATAACTTCAGACCAAGTCCAGCACCCTTTGAGCCAGAGGACATGCGTCCGGCGAGGTCCTTTAGGTTCTGGAGCAACCTCTGTGAGATTACAAAATAATAACTGCAAATTACTTTAAAAACATTATCGTTCTATGAATAGTAAAATCTTCACATTACAAAAAGGGGTTAAATGTAACGACAGCGCCATCATTTGACACTAAAGGAGTGTAATTAACCAAATCAACAATTTTCAAGTTTTCTATTCAACATTGCCATATTAACAAATATTAAAAAGGTGTTAATATTAATAATCATTGTCTGTTTACTTAATTACTTTATTTGCTTGACATTATGATTCAGATCATGGAAGTACAGTACAGTACAGTACAGTACTGACAAACAAATTAGGAAACCTTGCATGAAAATGTTACAATTAATTAAGTACACCAACTACCTAGAATGTCAGCTAATGTCTAGTATGTAGTAACTAACGTTAACCAGTCGTTACAATTAATATTAAACGTCAAAGGCCGAAGTGGCTTTTAGAGCAGCCGGTATCAGAAATTAAGTCCAGTAACTTACAGGTATTCAAAGTCAGAACAGGTTATTTAAAAACCATTAATATTTAAACAGATACGAATAATTCTAATTTAAGTTTATATGTCTGACAGCACGTTTAATCTTAAAATGTGCTTTAGTGATGAGCAGATCAGGGTTACTGACCATGTACTGTATATGTTCTCTTTTGCTTCCGATTTCTGTTGCCAAGCTGAATGTAACAGTGTATAAAAAGTTGCCCCTCTTATTACTGAGTATCTATAAAATGATCATGTCATAAATAAAATTTCTTTAAAAATAAGAAGTGTACTTACGTTAGGCTCTTTATTCGCCATGCTTGCAAGAGCTACCCAAGGTCGTCACGAACAACTTCCGCTTAAACCGGAAGGAATTATGGGTAACGTAGTACACTTGGTTACAAACACGTTTCGGACATTACTGCATAAAGAATGGATAATCTTTATAAAGCAATTGTATGCTTTGTCATATTCAAGACTGTATATTCAATTTAAAACAAATTTGATTTGACAAATGACATCTATTAAGATTTGTGCTGTAGTTATTTCTTTGTGACTAACGTAAAAATCAAAAAGCACAACAGTTTTAAACCATATGAACTGCGTGTTCATATTTTCTACTTATTTTAAGTCATGTTCATGGACATGCAATGACACAAAACATTTATAAGATCACTCATTCTGCCAAGAAATGCCAGAGAGAACATATTAATATGAATATCTTAATCCATAATTATATCATTTATTTTAAAACACAGCCTATCTTACAGATCAACTAAAAAAAACAAACAAACAAAAACCCCAAAAACAATGAGACCATGAATAACCACACAGACTGGGAGCAAACCTTTTAAAAACAGCTGATATGGAAGCAGTGTACATCGCAGGTTTGAATTATAGAAGGAGAAGAAGAAAAATATACAAACAGGTAATATACACAACCAGGTTGTCATGAGCATGATAGCTCTTATGTACAAGTCCTTATCTGCCATAAAACTGGTGTGACCATTTGTCTCAAAACTGGGTTTTACTGAAATGTTCCCTTTAATGCTGATGTCACAGCGCCTCAGAAGAAATACTCAGTATGCAGAGTGTCTCCTCTGGATATTCAAACTTGTAGTGATGGGTCCATCCTCTGGAGTGAAAGTTAAAAAAAAAAAATGTAACCACATAGTTCCACATCTCAGACATAGAAGAGTCGTACTCGGGATGTGCTGACATGAAGATCGTCATCATAAAACTTGGTCTCTATAACAACATTACCACTGCAAGACAAGACATTTTATGTGTTAATCCATGAGCAACTTTTACTAATATCTAATAATAAGAATATCAAAATATTTTTTCTCTTACGTTAAGACATTTGCAGGCATCATCTGTGACTCTGGTGCAGCTTCTATCAAAGACTGCCATGTGTTTGTAGAATTAGGAATCACAAAGCCAAACTCAAAAAACCACTCTGGAAAAAAAAAAAAAAAAAAAAAAAAGACAAGGTAATGTGTAAGTGCTGTGTTGTCACAATCAGGCTTTTTACCAATCTTTTAAATTAAATCTTAACAGCAAAATACAAAAGGTTTTCAAATTGACAAATAAATTCTGGAAATTCATATTCAATAAATCACTCTAATTCCCCAAAACATGCAGACAATACAAATTGCATTGTAAATTAGTGGTGAGTGTGTTATTGAAATACGTTTTAATTAAAATATACTGTTCAGGTTATTTAAGAATATTAGAAATAGTATGCGTAAATGTTTATATATTTAACAAGTTAGCTGTGTATTATTGTATTGTACACAATAGTGTACTAAATTAACTCAGAAAAAAAAAAAAAAGTTGTATGTATGAAATATTGTGATCTTGTTTTTAAACAGTTTATACATGCATGCATATATGTATGTACAAGCAAAAATGACTGTGCTTCATTGTTTTTTTTTATTGCTGAAGAGTATTGAGCTGTCTTCTCCTGTATTCTGCTTTGCAGATGTGAATTTACTTTTTCTTCAGCCTGAGGTTTATTCGTGACACTTTTTGGTGTGCTTTACTTCGCTATAAATAGAATCTTCTTATATTAAAAACAAACGCTTAAGCTCTGCCCATATTTAAAAAATAATGCAAAAGTAACTTAAAGCATTATTTTCAATAAAAAGTAACTAAGTAACGTAATTAGTTTTTTTTTTAAAACGCAATATTGTAATGCATTACTATAAAAGTAACTTTCCCCAACGCTGCTTCAGTTTCCACAGGGTTTCAGCTGTGACACTGTTAAAATGGATTATGTTCTTTTTTATCAATGGACAATGAGTACAGTCATTTTCATTGCTTGAGAAGACATCTCTGTTTTAGATCATTTTAGAACCAGACACATTCCAAAAGAGAGTTCTAATTTTACGCTACCATCATCACTCCTATTCCTTATCACTAAAGTGCAAGAAAGAATTAGAACAACCTTCTAGGCACTGGCCTTTAAAGAAAACTTTTTGCTCCAGTCGGAATTTTTCCAGTTTTTCTACTGAAGAGAAATTCAGCTCTCTGGAGACAGCTTTACATTTCAGGATTTTCTTAGGAACCCGAGCTGGAAAACAAAATCAAATCGGTTAGTTACCAGACATGGCACATCCTGTCACAAATTCAGAACTGAAAACCGATCTTGACCTCTCACTGACATCACTAAAAAAAGCAGTGAAGTAGTAGACATTAGAGAAGAATTGGCATAGCTTAATCGAGTCAGTAGTTTAAATCTTTAATGCAAGGTAATGCTGAGAACCACAAACCTTCATGTTCTACCCCAGGAAGAGAGAGGTCTTCGGTTCCCTGCCAGAGAACCTTCCCTGTCTCTGCATCTCTAAGATTCATCCAGTTTCTGAAGACAAGTTTAGGTATGCTGAACAGACTGAGAATGAAAATTACTCCTAATGTCAGAGTCAGCTTTCCAGAAAATGGCATTTGACACAAATTTGCATGATGTCAATTATAGATAAAACATCTTCAAATCAATAAACTGGAGTTTTGTGGCAGGCTCACCGAGTCCAAGTAACAGTTCACATCAACACGAATACTGTTCTCATTTTTTTCAACTCATTTTAAATTTGATGACTGTCTTTCATCAAAAGAGATGTCTCCAAAAAGCACAAAAGCAGTCCATAAAACCTATGCACTACATTCCAACTCTTCTGAAGCCACATTTGTGTGAGGAACACACTTTTATATCTTACTTGTCATTCTCAAAACTCATGAATGAAACCTTCAAGAGCATCTTAGCAAACAAGCCCAGAATGGCTAACTGAAACAGACCAAAAACAGACTGACCTGTCAGCTAAACAATGGATTGTGACAATGACATCTGACCTCTTCATCTTCAGACCACCTGTATGAGCCTTTCAGGCTAGTAAAGCACACTCACACAAGGCTGCATGTGTCACTACAGGTGCATAGTGCAGGCCCTAGTTACCAACCCTATGAGACCTCAGTCAGGGCTGCGTAAGTGTGCTACATGTATCACTAATCCTAATCTATCTCTCAAGCATTAATAACGACGCATAAATGCTTCTTAACAAATGCAAATCCTTAAGTTGTTCCTGTAGGAATAAACAGGCCACGTGATAAAAATCCTATCAAATAATACAATAATTAAATCATATATAATTTATTATTAATTATTATTATTTGGTTCTACTCATTCTTATTGAGACTCAAATTTATAATGGAACAATTCTGAGGTATTAAAATACTTGAAATGAATCCTAAGACCCATATAACCAGAAGTATGAGCCAGAATTCATTCTCCAAATTATACTACTTCGTGTTAACTTTACTGAACAGTTCCCATATTTTCATGCATAATGTATAAACTACAAAAAAACAACAACTATGTTTTAGATGTTACACACACTCATATTAATGTGCTTAAATATCAATTTGGTCAATTCCAACTTAACGAAAAGCTAAGAGACTTTCGTATTTCCAATTAATTTAATGTGCAATATCCTGTGATATATTTCACCCCGAATTTAGATGTTAACAGCTGAGGTCACTAAATGAATAACTACTCCCTTAAAGTGCCAGGCTCTGCATCTGAGGAACCAGGCGACTGCATTTAAGATTGCTGGTGACAGATGTCTGTGGGATCTCACCTGCTGAGGACGCAGGGTCACAGGGGAGAGACCCTTTTACTCACAAACACTGTCACTGTCGAGGTAATTAGTCCCTTCGGCACCAATGCTTTCATGGAAGCCACATTCGTTTTTATAAAGTCATCCACTGTTGCATAATGTTGCCATTTCCAGTCTGTTGTTACCGCTGCATAAGAGCTAAAGTAATTTTGTGTGGACTTAAAAAAAACTAATAATAAATCAGTACATCAAACACATCACATGTTTCCTTATTAAAATTGATGACAGAGGAGGCTATGTTAGTTCTAAAGCTTTAACAAAAAATACACAATGTACTGTGCTCCTAGAAGAGGAATATAAAACTTGCTTTGAAGGCGCACAGAATTCACGCAGAATCTCCAAATACATAATTTGGCACATAATACAATATCTGTCTTTTTCATTATTTAACACAGTGTTTTTTGTAGCCACTCAAGGGGATGGTGCTTCGCACACAATAGTCACCTCTGGGGCACACTGGAGTAAAAAAGTACACAGGGCAAATGATGACAACTGCAAATAAAATTGCATAAAATAGCCTTTGAAAATTCTGTGCTGCGTAACTACATTGTACCAGATTCACACTGCTATAAAGAGCTGTGCTAAACTAAGATGACACATATTTGGTCAAAAAAAGAAGAAGCTGTGCTCTAAAATGATGTTCAGGGCCAATGCAATAATAGACATTATGCATAAAAAGATGTTTCTAAACAGGAAGTGACATATATGGCATACAAGCCCATTCTCCAGGTTACTATGAACAAATACAGTGATAAATTTTAATTTTCTATATAAAACGATACCTGGATGTTTTATCCAGACAATCTAACATTTATCACCATTCAAAAGTTAGGGGTTGGTAGGATTTTTTTATGTTTTTGAAAGACATCTCTTATGTTGGACAAGACTGCATTTATTTGAACATTGATTTGAATTTTGAGCAGCTATTATTTCAGGATTCAGTGTCACATGATCCTTCAGAAATCATCCTAATATGCTGATTTGGTGCTAAAGAAACAATCATTATTATCAATGTTGAAAACAATTGTGCTGCTTATTATTTTTGCTGAAATGCATTTTTTCCGGACTTATTTCTTGATAAACAGAAAGTTTAAAAAGTTATTTTTAACATTCATATTGTATACTTTGATTTGTAATTTGTATTAAAATGTTTGCAAGTTGTAGCTTTGCTGAATAGAAGTGCACATTTATTTTAAAAAAACTTGACTCCAAACTTTTGAGCAATAAGTGTAAATCCAAAACATTTCCTTAGAGACGATCAACATTATCATCCACAATCCTTTCAGTGAAAGATGAACATTTGCGTAAGTTTTAATCATTTTCCACAGCTTCGCAACAAAGCAGCATAGAGTTGGATGTGAGGAGCATAAGGCAGCAAATCCCTGTCCTTTCAAATCAAGGATTTAAGAATTACCAGCCTGTAAGACAAACCCTTGCTTTCCCAGAGAAGGTCACACAGGGTAGACCCGTGTCGACTTGAAGAAATATTTGGAAAACAGTGTGCATCAGAGTTCCAGACATGACCATTTTCACCCCATCAGAAGGTTCTGGTGCTGGTGTGATTATTCTCATCAGATTTACAGAGCCTATTATAGAAACACTAGCCAATGTTATGTAATCGTGATGGCAGGCACAAACTGAGATTTCACCTGTCTAATGCACCTGATCCCAAGAATCAGGTGCCTGTCAGTCTCATAGTATCCTGAAGCCCATGTGAACATTAACCAAACTTTCAACTGAAGAAAAGAACAACAGCCCGCAGTTAGTTACTGATGTTGATATGCTCAAACATAGTAGGAATTATACCTGGAAGTGCCTATAGTCTTATAAGCACGGCCAGACTGTTTTGAAATTACATTCTTCAATATAATTAACTACACTAGTAAATTTAAATTCATATACCAGTAACTAGATATGCATATTGATAAAAACAACAATATTTATACAAATTATAGAATAACAGGCACAATCTATTAATTCACACTCTACATAACAAACAGCTCTTATATACCGCCTATAAACTTATAAGGATGAACTACACAATTTCAGAAAGCTTTTTAAAACTCAACTGGACATTTTAATGTGTTAATACATCCAAATTCAGCCGACTGACAGTCTGACACCATAGACGTAAATATATTCTTACTTAACCATTTCCATGTATAGATGGGTACTGTTGAAACTGAAATCTAGTATCGAACATAATAACTAACGTTAAAGCATAGCATAATATGAAAAGTTCACCTTCCAGTTTGTTCGCTAACTGTAACCAGCATCTCTTACAGCATCAGTAATACTGAAGTCCTGGTTTCATAACCGGTAAATGAATCACCTAATCCAGATTTACAACCGAATAAACATAGCTAGCTATAAAGCAAAGTTTTGCGAGTTTGAGGTTTGTAGCTAACCGGCTAATCTGTCCCATCATCACTTAAGGATACAGTTTAAACCCCTTCAGAATCTCCTTCGCTCTGTCTTCATCCGAAGACATCTTTTCCCTGGATCTTCAGCTTCAGCAGATGAAACAAGTCGAATTAAAACGTGCCGCCGAGGAATAACTAATAAAAATCGGACAAAATAACTTGTTAATTACATAAAATCCACCACGAAAGAGCTTTTAGTTACAGTGAGATCCAGCTTTAATCTGAACGGATACACTTGATCCGCTCACAACCTACTGTAAATAGATTTTTGTGGGAGACCGATAGCTGATTCCACCAATCATCTTGCGAGTTTTCGAAGGCCTGGATTATATGCGCCAATCGTAGCGGAGATTCAAGAACAAGGGCGGGGTTTGGTTGCGTAGGGACGCGTCACCGATGGCAACCCCCCCAAACGTCCTTCGAACGCAGCAGAACGGAAGCGCGTGTGAGACAAAAAGTTATCTGTATTATTTGCTATGGAATAAATATCCGCTTCAGGGGATAACATATAAATGCAGTTCAGATGAATAACGATCCATTTATGAACAGGACACCTTAATCGAGGCCAGTGTACTTACAGATCGTTCTCTTTATGTACAATATTTAGATATATCTATAACAAACATGCCAAGAAACGTTAGTTCAGACAAAAATGTGCTGGAGCATAAACCTCATGAACCAACAATGGGCTAACCATCTTTGCATGTACTCCATTTTATACAGATTTTAAAATAACATAAAATAAAATATTATTTCCTGAAAGTAACGCTATATTTTACATTTTTTAAAACACATTAATAGCATGAACCTCTATTATAGCCCTAATGATATTTAATAATAGAAAAGCTCGTCCTAATGTCAACAGCGTGCTTTATAATGTAGTGCAGAGGCTACTTTATGTAAATGATGTAAAAAGTGTTTCCATTAAAAAATAAACATAAATAAATTATGTAGGCATGTATGTATGCACATAGTTTCTCTCATGTAGTTTGTAAAAGCAGTTTACTGTATTATGAAAGCTCTGTGTCTGCAATTTATATGTCTAAAAGAAGCCCTGCGGCTAAGCAAAAACCAGCACAGGGAATAATGATGACTTTATTTGTGCAATTTATGAACTAGCCTCAAAATGCTCTTCTTGTGACTGAAGAGCGGTCATGTAAAAACCACCGAGATATGTATTACATAAAGTTCTCCACATGTCTCTGCTGTGCTCAGCACTACACAATAATGAAATTTAGTCTATGGGTGATTCTATAATTGCGGGTACATTTGGTGTCCTAAGTCTGTTATCTTCAAACTCTGTTACCAATGTAAAGTAACAATGCTGACAATAGTGTAACAGAAATTACAGTTTATTTATTTATTTTTTAAACATGATTAAAAGACCTTTAAATAACTCAGTAAAACATTCTGTTTTCCTTTTGATATTGTGGTAACAGAGTTGATGATCTACAAAATAACTCTTGGTGTAAGAAGTTTTTAGATTAAAATATTTTCTCACAGAGTTATTGTTCTGTAAGGCAAAATATGGTTTGGTAACAGAATTGACAAGATTTATGGACACACATTTTTCTCAGAAAAAAAAATTGTTTTAAATAATTTCATGTTGTAGAATTAAGTTACTAACGATTTAGGGCTTTTATAAATAAAATGAATAAACTGTTGCCAAAAGAAAAGTACTATGAAATATTTTGATTGCACATTTATGATGGAAAAAACAAATGCACTGATTCAGAATTTAATTTCAAATATTTAAAACACTTTTTTGATTATTATATTGTTATGGACTGAAACATCTTCTAATCATAACAAATAGTAAAGTATAGTATAGTATATATATATAAATTTGAAAATAATTTTCATATAATGACTTCCGAGATCAAATGTACCCGTAATTATAGAATCACCCCTATATTAAGATAAATGTTTTTATTAGAACACGGTATTTTATTATTTATTTTTTATTTTCATGCAGAGGGGAACTGTAATGGCAGAGTGTGACCAGGGGATGGTGTGATAATACAAGCATAGAAAATGACTACTTTCAGAGCCTTGAGCCTTCTAGCTTTTCAAGACGTTAATTAAACCTATTCATTCCACTTATTGCATGTATTTGAAATGAATGCATGATTTCAGCTTACACATTGCAATAGTTTACACTAACAAAAACAACAAAACATGAAAGTAAAGTTCATGGAAAAAAAAAAAACATATTACAGCCTATATTACAATGGAGATATATACGATCCTTCATCAAACACAGCTTTGCTATTTCAGAGATATCACAGCCAAGAGTGAAAGGATGAGAAACTGGGAGGAGAAAGCCCTTATATTACCAGTAAATCTTATGTCTCTGCAGTGGTCTGCAAAATCCCTTGCAATCTATTACATAAATTGCTGTCTATGTGTCTCCCAGCAACTTGAAATATACTTGTGCAAGGAATTAATTTTTTCCCTTACAAATACTATAGTTGACATTGCATCTTTCAGTCAAGCTGCTCAACCACAAATAGCATTGTACACTGCTTAGACGTCTTAGACTTGCAAACTAGCATACATATTCCACAAACACTATAAAGGGCAAAACAGGAAATTTCTTTCCAATGAGACATTATGCCAGTAAAATTTTTTTTACTATTTTTCAAGCAACTGAGGTGTACATTGAGCTATATTTAAAGTAATTAAAATTCTGTCAAGTATCAAATGTTGATCTGGTCAGTGTCAGCCGACTCAGTGATGGAGAATGATGTCATATGAAAGACAGGAGCATAGATCCTCTACGCCACAAACTCATCACTTCAAATTACTCTTCCAGAGAGGAGACAAACTTAGACTTGAGCTGTTCAATTAATAATTACACCTTTCACCTCATCTTTAATGCATGATTAGGTCTCATATCAAAAGTGGTATGATGAGAGTGCACACAAAAATTAAGACAGTCCTACTGACGTATATACCCCATAGTACCTCTCTATTTTCTTAAGCCCTCTTTCAACCTCCATACACTTTATATACAATAAGCAGGGCATGTTTACATGGACTAACTGGTCAATTTTAAGCAATACTCTTTTAGGAATTACATTCAGTAAATTTCATGATCTGCTCTTTTCAATAAAAACGTTTCATTTTCAAGTTTTTATGTTATTCTAGTTCTTTGAACCGAGAATTGCTTTTGTGGTTGTTATCGTGACAGTTCAGAGCAGTGAGGCCATTACATAAAAGACAGTGCTGAATCCAGCCTCACACATGTAATGCTGTTCTATGATGTCAGAGCTGCAGCTGTTCAAATCATTTCTTAGAAAAACAACATAAAAGTAGACAAAAAAAACAAGACAAACAAAAAAGCATTACCAGTTACCAGGAAACTGCCATGTTTTGCACCCTGTTGTTTAGTGTGCTAATCTCTTTAAAATCATATCACATCAAAAAATGTAATTGCTTTTGGGATATTTTAAAACATGCAAGATTAAAGAGAATATCACTCTTTCTGCAACTATCTAGCAAGCACCCAGGACACCCTAGCAACAACCTAGCTACCATTCAGAACACCATAGCAGCCACCCAGAACAATCTTATCAACTGCCAAGCAACTGCCCAGAACATACTAGAAATACCTAAGAAAGTACAAAGCAATACTCTAGCAACGCATTATTAATCTGCAACACAACAGCTGTCTAGCAATAATATATATAGCATTGACACAGATCACCCAAGCAATTCTTTAGCCATCACCCAGAATGCCCGCTAATATCCTCTCAACCACACAGAGCAGCAACCACCCAGAACATGGCTATGACCTCACAACCTCTAACACCCAAAAAATTACGTAGCAACCACCGAGAACACCCCGCCAAATGGCTACGCCCACATAACCACACAGGACACCCTAACAACAACTTAGCAACCACCCACGTCATGGCTATGACCTCACAACCTCAAACTTCCAAAAAATTACTCAGTAACCACCAAGAACACCCTGCCAAATGGCTACGCCCACAAAACCACACAGAACACTGTAACAACCACAAACGGCTTTGACCTCACAATCACACAAAACACCCAAACACGACCCGTTTTCCCTATTTAAAGATGGTTACATGACTAGTTGCATAAGTAAGTATGGTGACACAAAATAAAAAGGGGCGATTTTTTGGCGGGTAATGTATGCTAGAGCGATAAAGTGCAAGCACTGAGATGGCACAGATATGTATCAACTCGTCAAAGTTGAGGGAATAACATAGTGGAATACGAATAAATGGTGGAGTTTTACTGTTTTTTGAGTTAATGTAATTTTACTGAATTTAACTGATTTTAAAAAAATTGGTATCGAAAAAGGTATCATTCAGGAACTGGTATCGAACTCAAAGTATCGGCATCGTACATTTTTGAATGACCATACAGAACACCCTAAGTAACCACTTAGCAATCACCCAGAACACCGTGCCAAATGGATATGACTTCACAATCACAGAGACCACCCTAGCAACCTGAACACCCTAGCAAGCACCAAGAACACCCTAATAAACATCCTCACAACCACTCAGAAAACCTTAGCAACTGCCTACCAATGCACTCACATAAAACACTGTAGCAACGACCTAGCAATCACCCAAATCCCCAAGCAAATCTGAACTTTTAATAAAATAAGTGTTCTACTCTTTGACTGCCATGACTGGCTTTCAGATAAACACTAAAGAAATATGGAGATTTTAATGAGAAATCAGCCAGTCGATTGCACTCAGTGCTTCTGACCACACGTGTGCCTTTTTGCGGTTCACCCCATGAAATCATTTTCTTTTTGAGCGAGTGGAGAATAAAGACTATTCATATACTGTATGAGGGGAAAGCTAGAGCTGAATAACAGTCCGTTGTGACTCTCAGAATCCTGAGCAGGAGGTCCGGGTGTCACATCATCAATTCAAAGTATTTCCTGTATGTATCTTTAGTATACAACGTATATCAATTTGGTTTAGTTATCGCCGACAAAATGACCAAATTAAACCATTATCATTTAAACTTCTCTCTTCCAGGGAGAAATGATGCTAGAATTAGCTCTAATGTTGACTGGAAATGGAGCTGAACAGGAAATAGAGTGTGTGAAAAGGGCTTGCAGTGGCTAAATGGGAGAACGCATAAAAAAGGCAGGAAATTAGGTAAAGCTCATTAAAAGAGAGTGTTGCAGCTGGAAGATAAGCAGACTGTGACTTCTCTATTAGACAGCTCGTTACCTAGAGTTATCGAGCAGCAAAGACCAATCATATTGCATGCAGCTATAGTCTAAAGTAGAAGATAGATCAGTGTCCAGAGTGTGAAACAGAGAAACTATTAAAGCTTTTAGACATATCCAAACATTCAGCATAACGTATTTTTCCTTTTTTTCCCTTTGAGGCATAGACTATGCTAGTATGGAGCATCGCATCTGATCTGTGAAACTCTGAAATGTTATTTGCTGATTTACATTTAGATCTGTCCACCGTGATAACAGTAAAACTGATAAAACCCCCATTTGTCAGCCAGCTAACTGTTGCTAATCAGAACAGAAAGCTTTTTCATCAAAACAGACACATTGATTTTTCATCAGAACTATTTCTGTCCTCTTTCCCCAAGCAAGTCCCATCCAGAGCTACAGTTATAATTATTGTCTTGTTTCTAGTCACTCAGACAACATTAGCTGGTATATTAGTCCTGATTCTACCAGTGTAAAGAAATTCTTAGTTTCACTGAGCATTAGAGTGACATTGAGTTCTCAAGCAAACTGCCTAACAACTTCACTGTTTTTTCTTTACAAAGATACAAAATCAATTTATTTTAAAACGTGTGCAAAAGAGGTTTGATGATGAACTGATCAAAAACTGATGAGTTTATTCTCGGTGAAACTGTTATACTCTTCATGACGTATTACATAAGCACATGAAAAATGGCAAATTTACTGACACAATAACTAACTATAGGATTTAAATCATGAAATAAATGTTTTGGATGAGTTACAATTTTCAACGTTTTAGTGTAGTAATATTTTGAAAATAAAGTCATAATTACCTTTAAAATAGACAGATTAAGAAACATGAAACATGAAAAGTACCAAAAGTAGAAATTTTTGGGTGCCTGGCACACTACAAATAACAAATGCAGTCAAAGACTTGAAGTATTATTTCCAAGCATACTGTCCCTGTGTCAGTTGTATGAGGTATGATTTCTGTTATTAATTCCAAATTCATTAAAATCAATTCCAGTGACCTTGTAATTTCTTCCAGTGCACCTAATCCGGGTCATTTTCATGTATACTTCAATTGCTTTAATTCTCATAATTTTTACTTTCTTCTCAAAACACTGACTTTATTCTGAAAACGTTTCGACTTCGTAATTGTTAATTTAATTTCAAAATATTATGACTTCAATCTCATAATCTTATATTTTTTATTTCACATGGCACTAAAATACCCTTGTACAAGAGATGTGATGTCCCATAAAACAAGACTTACAATTTACAGAATGTTAAGAATGTTAAGAAAAACTGTAATGAGCCATTTATTGGACAAAAAAGAGCTTCTACATATGATATAAATTATTAATATCAGTGCACCCATAGCAATAACAGCGTGTAAAGCTTTACCTTCAAGTTTTAAAAGCATTGAAAAGTGACAGACAGATAGACTGTAGATGCTGTTACAGTCAGAAGTTTTCAGAGAAAGTCTATGGCATTTTGATAACAGTGTGTTTGATCACAGTAAAACTGTAATGCAAATCATTTAGAAAAAAAAAGAATACTGTGTCAGAACAGTTTAAATTCATTATTGCTCAAGGTTGAGCTATAGAATTTTTAGTCTGAAAATTATAAGCTTTAATATCATTATGTTGCAGTTATAATTGGTCTGTATGTTTTGCTACACAAAGGGGATGGCTTTAAAAACCCAAAGAACCCAGTCATCCATATTTAGCATCCGCTTCTAATGTTAGCTCTTGCAGGAGAGAGGAGTCTCAGTAGGCCTCCAGGAAGTTGCCAAAATGGAAACACATTTCTGTATGAGAGAATATGACTAGAGTATAAATAACTAATGCGAACACATTTCATTGTTGTACATATAATATAATTTTATCATAATGCAAGATTTTTCCATAAGGAAACTACTAATGCAAATAGCATTCTTAATGGCTGTGTGTATACCTACAATTCCCGTGCATGAGAAAAAGCATCTGAAAATCTGCTGTATCAGCAAAAATGCACCTAATGTTTGTTTTATGTTTAAATTTCAGCCAGCTGCCTGGTCTGTATCCGATCCTGGTGGGAAATAACAGAAACAGATGCATGGTGCTGGTGTGAATTACAGATATAGCTCTGGATCACATCATCAGCATTCAGACGTTTTTGTTTGTGTGTGTTTCGCATCCTCTAAGCTTTGCAATTTAATCACCCAGATTGCTTTTGATGCCTTTATACTTCAAACGCAGGCATGGTAATTTATCAGCAGTGAATGAGAGGTATGGCTCTGAACATTACTTTGACAGCCTAGGAACACAGAGCGCTGTTTGCCAGACAACCTCACATCTGGGTTAATATGAGGTTATTTTAAGGACCTAATCATACATACGAACAAGGACAGTACTTCCTAGTCAAAGCTATTGTCAAATATGGGTGAACAGGCCATTTAGAAATGAGTGCTGGAGGGTTTTCAAACACATTCTTATTAAAAGGTCAGCAAAGTCAGGACTGAGCTTTGAAAACTGCTGTGTTTAACATATGTCTTCAGACTCTCAGCAGTAGCTTTGATAAAGGTCACTGAAAAGCCTCTGTGAAAATGAGTATCTGTCTATAATGGGCAAAGAATGAAGAGGATGTTGGTGGGTTTTAATGATTGTTCATACATCCCAGTCACATGCACGCAAAACAGTTTTGCTACGCTAGCATTTAACCAATGGTATTTGTAATAAAACTGTAGTTATTCAAATAGTAAGGAATCTTCCAAAAATAAACAAACACGCATCCTGGTTAGTACTTTTTTACAATAATAAGACCACAGCTAATGTTGTAGCAGTCTGTGCAAACCAATTTTTAAAGAGCTCATTGAATGCAATATTCACTTTACAAGTTTGTTTAAACATAAATGTGTGTTGGAAGGGTGTGTACATCCCTACTACAGGGTGGGCCATTTATATGGATGGTCGCCACCCATCTTGAAAAGTTCCCCCCTCACATATACTTATGTGCCACAAACAGGGAGTTAATATCACCAACCATTCCCATTTTATTAAGGTGTATCCATATAAATGGCCCACCCTGTATACTGATAAAAATACACCCAGCTGTTTTTTTTTTAATCCCTGTTCTAAAACCCCCTTTCTCAAATCAGGCTGTTCTCAGATTCCTGTCAGAATGACATAGACTTCACACTGCAGGCTTAAGTGGCCCAAATCAGATTTTTTTTGCCTGAATGTGAACCATATCAGTCTGAACAGCACAAATCAGGGCCAGGCCACTTTGAAGTGTTAAGCGCGAGTGATTTACATGTTAAGTCAATGCAAAGACGTGAATGACACGGCGTGAACTGAGCATTTCGCACAAATCGCTCAAGCTAAACTTTGACAAAAATTCCATCCACACCAGTGAACGATATCATCTGTTTATTCTAAATGCATGTCTGCTGCTTTAAATTCTCTAGCTCATTACAGCAGGATGGATTCTGATTGGCTGTCAATGTTTGTATCATTCAGCAGCTAAGAAATAATCATTTTAAAAAGGATTCCAACGACATAGTTTCTCTGTGTCTTTATCTTTATAGTAGTGGTGTAGACTCAGTTATTCTTAAATTTTTAGAACTATATGTTTAATGCTATACATTTTAGTTATAGTCATAACTTATAGTGATTGATTTAAGTATACATCATAATTATGGTGCTTGGTGTAAACGGGCCTTTAGTGAGCTGTCATCAGTCTTTGCGTCGACTCCAGTGCAGGGGAAGACAAGAATGTTTTCTGATTAAGCAATTGAGGTGTTCGGTTGTTGGATGCAATAATGAATATACAGTCGTTATTTACTCCAGACATCTGAGCCACTGAAGACGCAGAGGATTAATGTTACTTTTGTTTAAAAGATAGTGTATAATAATATACAGTATATTCTTTTTTTGGTAACACTTTACAATAACAATACATGAATTATCATGCACTAATACATGAATTAAAAATTTCTTGACTATAAACTAATGATGAGCAGGTGGCAGATCCATAAACAATTTGGCGCCGTTAAAGAATGTTTGAATTAGTTTACCACAAATTGTTAATTAATGCATTAATTAACATGCAGTAACTAACATGCAATTAAGGTGGCGTTATTCATGCAGTAATTCATGTGAGTCATGTCGTAGTTAAGTTAGTTCTTAATAGATGTCTTAACTCATCATTAGTTTATAGTCAAGAAATTGTTAATTCATGTATTAGTACATGATAATTCACGTACTGTTTTTTTTTTTTTTTGTGTTGCAGTTTTTGCGTTAGAGTCAATCCACTTCCTTCTCAACTTACACAGCAGTTGCGTTTGTATGCGGGGCTTTTCCTTTTTTTCTTTTCAGGAGAGTAGTCTAATTTGTTTCTTCAGTTTCTGCAGTTTCTTCTTCTTCAGGTCTGAGATACTCAACTCTCCTAACGACCACGAGCCCAGCTTCGGCACAAGATCTAGCACGGTTGCAGCGTAAACGGGATACCAGAGACACGCAAATGTTTATATTTACTTCGAAAATGTAAGTTGAACGAGTTAAAAATGTATGTAATATAGTGCTTCCTCGTGGAATAAACAATCCAACCTGCTGGGTCAGTTTAGCCTAGCATGTGTTCAGTCTTATATTTACCTAAATTGGGTTTTTAAACCTGGTTTTAGAGTGTAGGTTTCCACTACACAAGTTATTTGAGATAAAACCCACATCAACAATTTCAACACGTCATTCCAGACTCGTGTTTCTTCAGAGATGAAAGATGAGAAATGTCTCTGTCTAGAAATCACTGGGGACCAAAATTGTTTACAGTAATTACCAAAAATACTAAATACTAAAATATATATTCTACTGGTCAACAACAAAAAACTGAGTCATTAATGTTATACATTTTTGGGAGAACTGTTTCATAAAATATTTTTTGATAATGTTATACTGAAATTAATCATAACACAGCAACCTCTGTCATTATCGCCAAAGCAATGGCATGGAATCATGCATGTAGAACCACACTGGAAGGCTACACATCTTCTTAGCACAGGTCTGAATGGAATAACGCAATCTGGAATGTTTTACATGCACTACATATATTTGTAGATCAATTCTCACAGCTACATTTGAAATGCAGAGGTAAATGGAAATCATTTGTTAAACAGTGCACAGTCTTTCAGCGAAACATTCCCTCAAGGAGGAACACGTGAAACATGCAGAGCAAAATGTGCAGTTTCTTTTAATCTGTTAACATTTTGTGAGTTGCTGGCCTGTTTTTATATTGTAACTAAAAGGCCTTGGCCTTAATGTGGAGGAAATCTTAACCATGAGAGCTTTTGTACATCTCTCAGCTCCCTTTAAGAGTCATTTACTAAATTATGTTACATTCTCATTCATCTTTGCCCCAGCCAGCCACGCTTAGTTTGATAAAGGTGCAATCCACTTGAAGTATGTATAATTTCCTGTAATGGAACAATAATGGAAGAAGTGCTCATTCACTTCAAAGAGTCGGTTATCATTACCTTTCATAACGTTAACTGAGATCATGCACACTTAATGGGAGGTTAGTAAGTTATTCAGGTTGACTCTATTTTGCATATTATTTGTATACAAAGAGTTTCTCATATGAAATTTTGCTACAACATGCACTCATACCATGACTATTTAAACACAATTAAAACATAATTTTCCACTTAATACTGAACATACTGCAGTGAACTTTAAGAAACTGACACTCAAGTGCAGTTTATTTTGCTTTGTAATTTGTTAGAGTGGTGATCCATTCCTGTCATGACAGCAAGGAGAAATAATTACAGTTACAATGAGTCACTTTGGAGAATTGCTTGAGCCTTAAGTACATCCACCTGTCTTTTGAGTGGCAAGAGCACACGCTGTGATCAAGATGAAGTAAATGAGAAGCGAAGATAACAAATCAGTTCCACATTCCTGATACAATACTGTGTAATCCCCATCTAAAATGTGACAGTAGCAAAATTGCTCATTTAATTCGAGAAAACAATCATGTTGATTCTCCTCGGCTCATGCAGTGAAACATGTATCAATTTTAGTATTTGATAACCTCCCAAAAGTTCTGTAGAATTGTTTATGCTGTGAAGTCAGTTTTGAGAGATAAGAACAGGAGCGGAGAGCAATGACTCACTCCTGCTGAGGTAAAAACTGTGGGAATTACGTGTTAATAAAGGACCCGATGAGGCAGAACTCTAATAGTGTACTGCTGTCCAAAAGAATGAATCAGCTAGTTATAGACCTAAACTACAGGTTATGTAAACCATGAGTTGAACAAGACATGTTTTGTGGTAGTAACAGGAAAGAGTGCAGATGGCCACCTTTGATTTTTTATGTTTTTTTTTTTTTTTAAATGTATGCTTTATCTTGAATTTATTTTGCCTGAACATTTTTATGCCTCATAACACCTGATGGAACAGAGTCTTTGTGTTTTTATGCACTAACACAGCACTGTTGGGTGAAATATGTCATAATGTAATTACTTTCAATTTGCAAGTGGTGCGTAAAATGAATTTGGGAATTTAATAAAGAGGGCATTGAGTATATCAGAAAACCAATGGTCTACATCATCTACACTAAGTAACACAGCATGATAGAAAACACAATGCCCATTAATGTTTTTAGACACACTGTTTCTTTGAAACATTAATGAAGACTAAAAGTGACATTTGAAATATAAGATGTCAATTTATTTATTTTTTATTAATTTATATATGCTTCCCAAGGGGACTTGTTAACAACAACTGCTCTTTTAGGGGACCTGGCTGGAGCAGGAGCTTCCTTGGAGGAGGCATCAGGAACAGGTGCTCCCTTGGAAGACATCAGCAGAAAAAGTTTTCCTTCGGGGGACCCAACTGGAGCGGGTGCTTCCTGATGGGAACAGGTACTCCCCCAGGGGAAGTGGAGGGAGCAGGTACTCCTTTTGGGGCCCTGACTGATGGAGGTGGTCCCTTTGGAGCCCTCAAGAGCAAAGGTGTTAAAATTCTTTCCCGTGTCAGATACAGCCTCATATTTGGAAGTATGGTTAATTTTCTCCTCAGAGCGGCCCTAGCTGGATTAGGTGCAGGAGATGTTTCCTCGGGGGACACAGTGAGCACAGGTGGTCTCTCAGGGGTCCTGGCCAGAGCAGGGGCTTCCTCAGGGGTCCTGGTCAGAGCAGGGGCTCCATCAGGGGACCTGTCTGGGACAGGTGCTCCCTTAGAAGACCTCACCGGAAAAGGTTTTCCTTCGGGGGACCCAACTGGAGCAGGTGGTTCCTGATGGGACGCAGTGGGAACAGGTACTCCCCCAGGGGAGGTGGAGGGAGCAGGTACTCCTTTTGGGGCCCTGACTGATGGAGGTGGTCCCTTTGGAGGCTTCAAGGGCAAAGGTGTTAAAATTTTTTCCCGTGTCAGATACGTAAGGAATAATTGACGACGGGCCGTTAAACCTCGGGTGTGCATTATTTTTTTAATAATTCAACAGCCCGTCGTCAATTATTCCGCTTATACTATGGTTGCCACACCTCAAGACATCGATCAGATGATATATTTCAAGGGATTCAGCTGGTTTTTCTACTTATATCTCTATTGTGAGTAGGATTATTTCTTCCGCATCTCATCCAATGACTCTTTTGCTAGTTCCAAAACGTCATTTTAAAGCTGGCAATGGAGGCATGAGCCGTTGATAGCAGACTAATGCAGTTAATAATGAAGT
>JAUMHP010000048.1:9179894-9192295 GCA_032361065.1 Enteromius trimaculatus | reverse complement strand
AGGACGTGTGATTATTACAGTTAACTATGCAAAGTGATATGGAACTGTAATGCGGTCAAGAGAGCTGCCTGGAACTATGTTCGCCGTGCGTTTCCCTGAAAATGATTGCACACCTCAGAACGTTCGTCAGCCAATCAGATTCAAGCATTCAACGGCCCTGTTGTATAAAGCTTCATATTTGGAGATATGGTTAATTTTCTCCTCAGAGCGGCCCTAGCTGGATTAGGTGCAGGAGATGTTTCCTCAGGGGACACAGTGAGCACATGTGGTCTCTCAGGGGTCCTGGCCAGAGCAGGGGCTCCATCAGGGGACCTGGCTGGAGCAGGAGCTTCCTTGGAGGAGGCAGCAGGGACAGGTGCTCCCTTAGAATACCTCACCGGAAAAGATTTTCCTTCGGGGGACCCAACTGGAGCATGTTCTTCCTGATGGGATGCAGCGGGAACAGGTACTCCCCCAGGGGAGGTGGAGGGACAGGTACTCCTTTTGGGGTCCTGGCTGATGGAGGTGGTCCCTTTTGAGGCTTCAAGGGCAAAGGTGTTAAAATTTTTTCCTGTGTCAAATACAGCCTCATATTTGGAGGTATGGTTAATTTTCTCCTCAGAGCGGCCCTAGCTGGATTAGGTGCAGGAGATGTTTCATCATGCTCATTATTGGAGATGAGGAGTTGAATGGCTGACATACTTAGATTTTTAGATAAACAATGAAAATTTTAAATTAAATAATAAAATGTGTTATCCAAAACAAACAGTTGTCTGTAATAGTAAACTATATGTGACAGTCTGCAAGAGAAAGAAAATTAGAAAATGAGTAAACATACAAAAAATGCTGGCTGATATAGTTTTTGTTATATTTTAAACATAACAAAGAAAGTAAGACTACTGCGTAATTACACACTTATAGGTTTATGTAAAAAGGCCTGGACAAATTAAAGAGAAAAGTTGTGTTGCTTATTAGAGTTGTATTGGTGATAACGTATTATTGAAAAACTATTTTAAGATGTCTGAGGATATCACTTGTGTAGTTAAACATCTGTCAGCAAATATTCAATTCATATCCGATTGATTTATGGTATTAGCAACAGACTATAAATGCATATTTATTTTCTCATTACCCTACATGAGACAATAATAATTCCCCACTGTTTAAACTGTCACGAAAAATATTGAATATATATATATATATATATATATATATATATTTTTTATTTTTTTATTTTTCATTGCTTCAACTAAATATTACAATATTACAATATTACAGAGCCTATAATGTATAATAATAAGTCTATAAATGCTATCGAAGTGTTTATAAGCGCAGCTTCGTTTATAGCGGTAACCAAGGAAAAAGGTTTTCTTGCAGAGAGTGAATTTTAATTTTTGGCATAATTTGCAAAAGCAATAGTCAGACATTCTGTTCGCCTGAAACTTTAATAATAATAATAATAAAAAGAAAAAAAATGCTCATGCCTCTTTGTTTGCACTGTGATTAAAATGTGGTGGTTGCCTCTCATTTCAAATTGCTACAGATTTGTTAAGGCCAGTTCAGCCTGAACAGAGCAGATCAGATAAGAGCACAAAACAGCACACTTTTAAGATTTTATATTTCTAATGAGATTAGAAATATTCTAAAAAAAACAAAACAAACAGATGATGCAGCAAGGCGACAAAGATAACCCCTCCCCAGCAGTTTAAACCTCCTAAACCTGTCTCTTAAACACATTTGCGAATAATAAAAAAAATGTCTAGGATTTTTAAATCAGATTAAAATCTGCTATATATATTTCTAATAGCAACATTCACCTAATTGTTAATTTAAATTTTACTTACCCATCCTTTCATGTCTAAAAACCTTGTAAATTTGCAAACTGCACTATTACAATGCTAGAACCCACTGAACAATCGTCTTTGTCAGACGTTGAAATGACATCCCTTGACAAGCCAGAATGAAAGTTTTTTTGACGTCTTTTCAGGAAGTCTTTTGGACGTCCAGTTTTGGTACTGGATGTCCAGTGACGTATTTTGGACGTCCAGTACCAAAACTCAGTGGGAAGTGGGCAAGTGAGACAACAGTATCTCTCTCAGCTACTTTTGTGAAGTCAGTTAATGTTCAGAAGACATTCACTATTATTTGGAAATATATATTTAGGCCCATACAAAGACACTCTTAAAAAATATTAGTCTGACTCTTATATAAGGAGTCAAATATATTATATAAAGTTGGCATTGAAATCTTACAAGAATCATTACCAGCAGTTGCCAGTTGACTTAGTTAGGATATGCCAGTGGGTGGCGAAAAGTTACTGTCTTATTAATAAGTCATTATAGAATCCCTTAAACATTCGTTCGGGAAGGAACTATTCATTGAATTATTCATTGAACTATTCATTGAACGGGAAGTTCATTCAGCAAACGACTCCAAAATATTTTACTAATAATGCATAACACAAATGCTGTATTTTATTTACTGTCTTTTGATTTTGTTTAAATGGCCTTTATTTAAGTTTAAATAACCTGTCAACAATATATAGCTACAATCAGCCTACTTAGTAGGCTATAAATTTCATTTTATCTGGGATTTTACAAAATTTCATTTCATAATTCATGCTATTTTTGCACTATGCACCACCAAAATAATTCGGCACAAACCCCAACAGATGGTATTTCTCTTTCTTCACATCGGCCTATAAAATGATAAGCTAACTTAAATCATCATTGTCATATACAGGCTACTTTATTTGTTTTAACTTAATTGAAGTTAAATCGGTCAAACTGCTTCTTATTTGATTCACTTGGATCACATTATAAAACCTAATTAGGATGATTTGAAACAATCAAATAACTGTAGTGCATTTTACAATGCTCTGATGTGTCTATTGCATTTTTTTTGGTCCACCGAAGCTATAATACTAGCCTACATTTTATATTGTTTATTCAACCCCTGTCTGCCTCATAACAGCTAAAACGCATGCACTGGACCTGGATCTTGTTTTAAATGACAGAATAATCTCACTCCCTCGCTGTGATCTGACAGGTTAAGCCATACTCAATTACCACAGATCTGCTAAATTTCATGGTTATGCTCTGCTTTCTTGCAATTCAGTTGCATTTCCTCAGCGTTGTGTTTCCATGGTACTACAGAGGCAAATGATTAGGTGCAGATGTGAATAATTTCTGGCATTAGTGTTTCTCAGTCTGCACACATTCAGTGCTTGTTGAGGGTGCATTAAATGTATCCATGGAGACAAATGCAACAGGTGCAAATCCCTTGTTTGTGTGACCTGAGATCTTCCTGCGCATTCTCTGCTGATTTGGCTTTGTTGGAAATGTCTTAAAATGGTCCTTTTAATGGCAAGTCCTTGCAAGAGGCCTCTAATACTAAGCCAGCTGAAACCGTGATCGCGGAAAGAAGAACTTCATCAGTGGACTGAGATTGGTTTTAATCCATTTTAATTTACATTTGAGAAGGGTAGAGTACAAAACACAAAGACTCTGGTGAAATATACAGTAATAATAATTATGCACTTATCTGACAAGAATCTTTTTGGTTTTATCATCATTGTAAACCCAGCCTTTACACATGTACAATGTACAATTTTGAAAGCTGTCTATATACATTCAGGATTAAGTTTGCTGGGTTTCAATAGTGCTTGGGTTAATAAATTCAAGCCTGAAAAGCCCATTACTCAGCACATTTTGCCAAATGTCTGCAGGTTATTTAATGCATGAACATGAACATAGGATGTGCTTTAGAGGAAGCACAAAGGCAGTTATAAACCTGTAAGAAAAAGGGCTCTTTGCCCTTAAAAAAAGATTGCAAGAAGACATGCCGGGTTCAACCCCTCAAAGCATTACACAACAGTTTATGCAATGCAGCTTGCAATGTCTCGCCACTCTTCAGCAGGTACAGAACTCATGCAAGATTAAAAAGAGCCTGTAGTTTGGTTAAAGTCTCATCCCAAATTAATTTTGTACTTAGGGGTCAACATCTGGTTAAAGCTTATGCTGCTTAGGTTTGCTGAGAATGCTTTTTTCTGTCATGCTCATAAGGATGGTTTGGGCTGTTGGATATTTTATGCTCATTTATATGTACTTTTACATTATTTAAAATTGAAGTCCAAGAGATCCCAATATGAGAACCTATTCGAGACCCACTATTATATAAGCTTTTACCTCTGTCGGACCACATTCACTATTTTTTTAAGGCTGATTAATATCCAGTAAGTGCTGCTTATATTTAGGGCCAGTTTGTAAAATAATAGAAAACTAGAAAGCTTAAACTAGAAAGACCCATCATCAAATGCATTTGCAAATTATTATAATACGATAATTATAACATTATATAGAAAAACGTAAATGTTTAACAGTAAATATATATAAAAAATACTTCACCTTGTTAAAATTTGCTGAAAAGTCGCAGATGAACCATGCACTGTAAAAAGAAAAAAAAACTTAAAATAACGGACCGTAAAAATACGGTAATTTAATCAAAAAACAGAAATGTTCCAGCAGCTGGGATGCCGCAATAAAAAACATCCCTGTCATTTTCATATCAAATTATAAACAAAAAGACTAGGATGCTGTTCCATCACATTTATTGCTTAACACTGAAATATTACATTCTCACATTTCTATACACAATTTTTACAGATTGGTTAATAAATACTGTATCACAACATCTTAATAGCAGGATGCATATTGAGTAACTTCACATTGGCAAAAACAATATGCACATTGATTATTCTTTTATACCATTAACATTACCATATCGATTAGACAATTTCTCTTTTCTAAAAATAGTACGTTTTATTTTAAATGTACAATTTTTCAACAACTTAGTATGTGTCAAGAGCCTAAAAAGGTTTTAATTATACTCTATTAGGTTCGTTATCTGAGTAGAATTAAAGAGGTCGAGAAATTAAACTGCAGCAAGTCATGTCATCATGTCACGTAGTGGCGAACTCACTGCTGTGTGTGCGTGAATGCTGAGCCTCCCAGTGAGGCAGAGAGCAGGAGACATGGAAGGATCAGAGCAACGGAGTTTAATAAATCAAAATACAAAACAAAAGCTGGCGAGGCAGCATAAAATCAAAACACACGAGAGGGAAACACAACTAACATAACTTCAACAAGACCTGAATGAAACCAAAAGACAGCGGTATTTAAAGGGGAAAAATAAACGACAAAAGTGAGGGCAGGTGCAAAATCACAGGTGAAACAATTAAACTAAATAGGGAACAAACCAAACTAAACCAAAATACACAGACACGGGGGAGCACGATACAAGACAGAGCCAGAATGTGACATTACACCCCCCTCCCGGGAAGGCGCACCTGCGCCGTTAGTACATCACTGGGGAGGGGCACACAGAAGGTCCATAGTCGGGTGGACACCTAGGGGGCCGCACTGGATGTGCGGCCGACTCTGGGGGCCGTACTGGATGCGCGGCCGACTCTGGGGGCCGCACTGGATGCGCGGCCGACTCTGGGGGGCCAGGCCACAGCGGCGGGTCCACCGCTATGGGTTCAGGAGGGTCGGGCCATTGTAGCGGGTCCTCCGCTACGGAGTCTGGAGGGTCAGGCCATTGCAGCAGATCGTCCTCTACAGGTGCTGGAGGATCGGACCCTTGTAGCAGCTCCTCTGCTGCAGGTTCTGGAGGAGCGGGCCAATCTGGCAACAGGTCCGCTGCTACAGGCTCTAGAACTGCCCGGACTGGAACGGACACTGGAAATGGAGCGGGCTCTGGAAACACCCGGACTGGAGCGGGCACGGAAACTGGGGCGGGCTCTGGAACTGCCCGGACTGTAACTGCACTGGAACTGGAACCGGCTTTGGAAACACCCGGACTGGATCGGGCACTGAAACTGGAGCGGGCTCTGGAACTGCCCGGACTGGAACAGGCACTGGAACTGGAACCGGCTTTGGAAACACCCGGACTGGATCGGGCACTGGAACTAGAACCGGCTCAGGAGACACCCGGACTGGATCGGGCACTGGAACCGGCTCAGGAAACACCCGGACTCGATCGGGCACTGGAACTGGAACCGGCTCAGGAAACACCCGGACTGGATCGGGCACTAAAACCTCCCGGACTGAAGTGGGCTCCTCGTCCATCTCCTCAGCCGCCAACTGGAGGGCGCGGCGGCATTTCCTCAAGACCGCCATCGAGTCCTCATATGAGAGGATCGGAGGAATGGAGCCCGAACTAGCGAAGATGTGCGCGCTCGCGCAAGCGAACGCCATCTTCTCATCAGAGGTCTTGTTCTGTCACGTAGTGGCGAACTCACTGCTGTGTGTGCGTGAATGCTGAGCCTCCCAGTGAGGCAGAAAGCAGGAGACACGGAAGGATCAGAGCAACGGAGTTCAATAAATCAAAATACAAAACAAAAGCTGGCGAGGCAGCATAAATCAAAACACACGAGAAGGAAACACAACTAACATAACTTCAACAAGACCTGAATGAAACCAAAAGACAGCGGTATTTAAAGGGAAAAATAAACTACAAAAGTGAGGGCAGGTGCAAAATCACAGGTGAAACAATTAAACTAAATAGGGAACAAACCAAACAGACCGGACTAAACCAAAATACACAAAGACACGGGGGAGCACGATACAAGACAGAATGTGACACATCATTTTTACAGCACTTTTTACAATACAGATCATTTCAAAGAAGCTTTACAGTATTAAACACGAAAACAGTGTTTTGAAGGAATCAAAACTGCACCGTTCTTCTCTGGTCAGACAAAACCATAGTTTCTAGTCTGCAACAAAGTCAGATGTGCAGAGGACTGGTTCCTGTGGTTTTGTCTCAATGGCTGTTGAGGTGATGTGGTTTTAACTGGGAAATTGTCTCTGGGGCTCATGTAGATATCCTGGTCTCAGCTGACATTCAGGACTATAGAGGTCATCTCTCGATCCACCGTCTGGTCTGGATATGGACTGGATTCAGGTGGCTGGATTGATCATCTGATCTGGATTCAGTCTGGATCTGGGTAGCTCTAGTGACTTCAGAATAAGAATAAAAAAAGACTAATATTAGTGTAGATGCCATTTTTCTTACAATGTAACAAGTAGGTGTTATGTCATGTTATTTTACATAGAGTATTTATAGTCTATTCCATGTAATTTTCCACTTTTCCACTGTATTTCAGAAATACAGGAAGAAACCATAAAAAAGGGGAAAAGTCTATCAAATTAAGTGTACTGATAACAAAACATTGTATATACTGTATTATAAAAATATAATTGTGTGCTTTGAAAACATTAGCTTTGCTTAAATTACAGTGCTATGATTATGTTTGTTCTCTTTTGACTGCTTTAAGACAAACTCAGACAAACGTTTCTTGTCTTGTATATGAAGATGACTGTTTGAATGTGATGCTACTGAAATATTCTTTCACCTGTGGAAGGAATATAAAGTATACATGGATGATTGATTCACATATGCAAATGTGTCTGCATAAAAAAAAGCCAACCAAAATGATTCAGCATCACACTATTATTATTATTATAAACTTTGCAATTTAAGTCACAAAACAGTAACTGTTTTCATCAGGCTGCGTGTGATTCAGTAAACATTTTTCATCTTTAACCGGTTGAGACATTTATCATGTTCATACTTTGCATTTCCTACAATTCATTTAAGTCAAATGGCACTTAAGATGAAGAGGAGACATTACAGACAGGCAATCTTTGCGCACACATCCACCTCAGTTGAAGGAAATGGGGGTGCGACCCTGTCTGTCCCCCAGGCAATTCTTTAAAATCCCCATCAGTCTCTGAATATGCTGTTCTGCATGACCACACTAGCCCATTCTTGGCTGAGCTGAACTATTCATTGCTTTACCACTGCCACGATAAAACATAGAGCTTTGCCTCTAAAGTAATGGCAGGTGTTATCCTAAATGTATTATGAGTGAAAAAGGGCTTTACTACGGAGGGCACTAACCACACATTTGGTGCATTGATATCTTTTAAAATCAAAGGTGAAATATTATGACTATCTATCAAGTCAAAAACTGAAATGCAGACAAGATGGCATGTGATCCATCTATATGAATGTAATTCAGAAAAAAAAAAACATGAAAAACTGATACATAAAATTACAATTGTGAAATATAATTTGTAATATAATTGCAAGACGCAAGTTGTAATTATAAGAAATTAAGTTGGAGCTGAGAAATATAAAGATAACAGTTTCACAGTTTCTTATGGAAACAGGCTTCAAAACAGATCAAGGGCTCTCCTCTTTGCTTCAGTTTTTAGACACTTTAGATTTATTCTCACGCCTCTGATGAAAAACAACACCAACACAAGTACTTAAGCATTATTTTCAATCAAACTACAAAACAATTTTCATATGAAGGCCCCATTTGATTGTGTCCTGTCCTGTGGTATTTTAAGCTCAGTGTTGTCAGATATAATAATCCATGTACATCCTTGCTGCACTCTGAGATTAAATATTTTGTTGAAGGAGGAGTGAAGGAAGTCATTCTTTTTTTTAAGATACATGTTTTGGCATTGTTTAGCTTTTATTGTTATAGGACAGATCAATATTGACAGAAAGTGGGAGAGAGAGAGGGGGCAGGATCCAGAAAGGTCCTTGAGTCGGGATTCAAACAGTAGACACCCAAGTGCAATGGCACTGTATGTCAGAGCACTGCCCACAAGGCTATCGGCGCAGACGAGGTCATTCTTTTGACACCACTAAAGCGACACACAGTGCTGTGACAGCACACCTGTGCAAATGTATTCATTTTACTCCTGCTTTCATTTCTTGCTGACACGCCAGGTTTAGCAATGGACACGTTTTATGGCATTTGTGCTTTTTTGCAGCTGATAGTGAGTTTTTAGGTAGTAAAGAGGCCACTTTCAAATGTAGATTAAGCGTCTTATTTACTTAACATTTCAATGTTATTTTCTTAGTCCTACTTGAAAATGGTTCCGGTTCCATTTTAAATGCACACAACAGTAAATTTTTGCCTTCTGAACTACTCTCCACTTCAGACTGAACTCAACTAAAAAGCTCTCTTCTGAAATTGGAAAGCACTATAGTCACAATAGCAGACAACTATTTATTCAATTCATGAGAAAGGTTCAGCAGGAGTTTTAAGAAAACATCTACCCACAGTTGTGGTAATGTGCATGCAACACACTGTTATGGCTGTTTTTTTATGTCTTGACTGCAAAGGCATGCCTGAGTGGAAATTCAGAAATTATAATCAAACATCTAGGTTACGAATGTAACCAACGTTCCCTGAAGGAGGGAACGGAGACGTTACATACGGGAACTCGCCAGTGAGACCAATTGCCTTTGAGCTTTATACAAAAGTCCAATGAAATTGGCGTGCACTTGATTGCGCTCAGGTGCACCTCATCACTGTGTGAGTATAAGAGGGCACGAGTGGAGTGCACATGCAGGTTTTTGCTGAAGAGCCGAGCCAGCGTCAGCGCCGTGGCAGGAGAAAAGTGTAACGTCTCCGTACCTTCCTTCGTAACCATGACCCAGTATGGGGGGCCTATAGAGTTGCTAGCCATGGTGCTGAGCATGGTTAAGGGCGGAGCACATGTCTTAACACACAGTTCTCGCATGTGAAATAAGAAAATGCAATAAATCGACAGAATTATGAATATAATTGAAGGGAAACGCAGCCTTCTGGCTGACTGTGGAAAAAGGTGTTATTTTTGCCACACCTAATGGGCAAAGGAGACCAAAAGGAAGCACAGTTGGAGCTATTATCCGCTCTAGTCCAACTGCGGGCAGGGATGACTCAGGTTATGCACACTTTTAAGGGAACTCTGAGATCCCGTAGGAGTGGTGAAGCAAGCAGGCACCAGCCGGTCCTCTCGCTCACCTGCTGTCCTCGGTGAGGACACGAGAAGACACGGCCTCTACGCGGAGGTGTCGCCCAGCCCGCAGCTCTACAGATATCAGCTAGAGAGGCGTCATGAGCCAACGCATATGATGAGGCAACACTCCTTGTGGTGTGAGCTCTTAAACCTAAGGGGCATGGCTCTCCCTGGTATAAATAAGCCAGGGAGATGGCTTCTAACACCCAATAAGTGTTAGAAGCATTCCCTTTCTGCTGGCCACCATAGCAGATGAAGAGTTGCTGGGAGCATCTGATGCTCCGAGTATGGTCAGTGTAGAGGCGCAGAGCGCATACAGGACACAATGACTCTGAGTCATGGCTGAGTCTGCCTCCTCCCGGGACAGAGCTTGCAGGTTCACCACCTGATTGCGGAAAGGCGTGGTGGGAACCTTGGGCACATAGCCGGGCCGAGGTCTCAGTATAACGTGAGAATCTGCCGGGCCGAACTCTAGGCACTCTTCGTCGACAGAGAAAGCTTGTAGATCCCCTACCCTCTTGATACGAGGAGCGCGGTCTTCAGTGTCAGATATTTTAAATCTGCAGACTGAAGAGGCTCAAAGGGAGCCAGTCGCAGGCCATTTAAGGCGACGGCTAGGTCCCAAGAGAGTAATGCGGTGTGGTCTCGGGGGGTTAATCCGACACGCACCTCGAAGGAACCGGACGATGCGCTCCAACTTCTCTTGCAGGAAGGAAAGCACAACTGCAATCGCGCATCTCTGTGGGTACTCTCCGCTAGAGGAACGCGGGTGCCATTTGGTGCCCATCCCCTGAGAGAGAAGGTCTCTTCTCAAGGGGATTTTCCAAGGAGGGGCTGCCGCGAGGAGCGTGAGGTCCGTGAACCATGTCCGGGAGGGCCAATATGGCGCTACCAACAGAACTTGTTCCTTGTCCTTCCTGATCTCATTTGGCTCACATCTTTCTCCTCTCCTTCCCTTATCTCTCCCTGCTGGCTCCTCTTGTCTTGTGAGTTCTATCTCTGAGACTCTTGCCTTGCTCTTCAAACAAAAAAGGAATTATGGATTTGATCAACTGGTCTCTGAACATTTCCTTTGCTACCTCTCGACTGACCTGTCTTCCCCCCCAATGTGATGTATGGTCGGAGGGGTCCAATTTCACTGCATGTAACATTGTATGTGACAAATAAAGGCTTCATCATCAACATCATCATCATCTTGCACAGAGATGACTGGCTGCAGGGTTGAGTAACCCTGGAACATGAATAGCGTTTAGCTGTTTCAGCCGCTTGTGACTCCACAGTAGCAGATGGCGGGCGAGTTGTGACTTGCGGGGGGTTTTTAGATGTTGATGTACGCAATGGCCGCTGTGTTGTCCGTCGGACCAGCACATGTTTGTGGCGGAGCATTGGAAGAAAACGACGCAGAGCCAGATGTACTGCTAACAACTCAAGGCAATTGATACGCCAAAGTGCGGTGGGTCCGCATCTGAGGAGACAAAAGGGTTTTGGTTACAGCTTCCCGCCCCTCTGGGTGTTCATGGCTGGTCCCTGAGACGGCTTTCCCCTTGCGCCCGCGGCCAGCTCAACGACCTCGCTGTCTGTTCCTCTGGGCGGCCAGACGAGCATCGTGTGCTTTGGCGGGGGTCAGAGCAGGATGACTGGTTGCCGCGGGGTGTCGCCCTTGGCGACGAACAGGTGGAGGCTGGGCACTTGTTGACCTGGCGAGGCAGGATGTGGGACATCGCCTCCATCTGATTCTGGACTGCCAAGAACTCCTGGGCTAAGTCCCAGACAGTGTCGCCGAATAGGCCGGCTTGGGAGATGGGGCCTACGCCAAGTTCAGCCATAAGTGTCGCTCCTGGACTACCGCAGTAGACATCACCTGCCCTGTCTCATCAGGCGGCACCACAGAACTACGCTGTGCCGGCGAAGTCCGCGCAGGTGTTACCCCAGACGGAGAATTCATCACAGTCACACGCAGGTCCCCAAGGTGCCTCGCCATATCAGCTGTGAACATGCTACGGTCCAACGACTTATTTCGGGAAGGACGCGAAGGGAGCCGTCTCGCAAACGAGAGGCGGACCCATAACGTAGCCATGGTCATATGCTCGCAATGAATGCATGAACCATCCACGAGCGCTGCTTCAGCGTGCCATCACAAGAGGTACACAAGAAGCACACGGCCGGATCGAATGCTTCACCAAACCGTGCAAAAATTCAGCTCTTTTTCCCGGTTGCCCAGGGAAGACCTAACACAGCAACTCCGTGCACTCAGAGGTCTATGCTCACTGGAAATGCAAATGACTGGTACAGAAGTCTTGAAAAAGACAACCAGCCCGCAGGATCTGCTGACAGCCGCCCAGGGATACGCTGTCAGTCGAGAGAGCAGGATAGCAGGAACTCTATTTGCAGATCGCACCACTACTTTCGAAAAAGCCGAGGGGATCTCCAGCTTCAAAACAGCGAAGGCTCTAAAGCGAAAAGCTGCATGTGCACTCCGCTCGTGCCCTCTTATACTCACACAGTGATGAGGTGCACCTGAGCGCAATCAAGTGCACGCCAATTTCATTGGACTTT
>JAUMHP010000048.1:9146745-9161941 GCA_032361065.1 Enteromius trimaculatus | reverse complement strand
TATACACATTTTAATTTTGTTTAAATATTAAATTGATAAAAATGTAGTTTTTTTGTAACATTTGATAATTTTTCCATATTTTTCATATATATATATATATATAATTTACATGCTTTTTCAATATTAACGTCAAAAATACCTTTTACCTTTAGAGAAAAAAGTAGCAATACGTTTTTATTTTATATATGTTCACACCTAATCACACCTCTGGCAACTGAATACTGTATTATGTAACAAAACAAATTGAAGTGGCGCCTCCTTGCTCCGAAGCTAAGAAGAACAACTCACGAAGAGGACTACCGAGACATTTACTTGATTTAGTAAGTTAGTTGCTAGCTGAACAACGTTAAAACGATGAGAACACCTGGACTGAGCATCTGTGAATGAGGGAACCGGCTCCGCCTAAAGCCATTGGTCTGGGGAGAGGTGGGGACGAACAGTCGACAGGGAGAGAGAGCGAGTGTCTGATAAAGGAGGGAGGAATTGCTGAAGAATCAGACCAACTACGATAAAACCCACAGAGCTACACCGGGGCTGAGATTATGACGTAGGCACGATCCTCGAGCGTTCAGCGCATCCATCGCGCTCCTCGGCAACTTGGTGAAGAGACTCGCCGGCGCGCGTGAAGCTCGGAAGCCTCCTCGCCTTATAAAGTGCGTCGGTGACGAAAGCTATCGCGTGCGCGTAAATTCAGCACTTGGTTCACGAGACAGCTCCAGTGTGTCGGCTTCCCTAACTGGACTCAATTTCAAGAGCAGTTCTTTCAGTACTTTTTAGAACACTCTCGCACGCATGAACGTTAGAAGAGTCATCCTATTTCTTGCTTTCATCTAACTGCGATCCATAGTCTGGGACCTTCTCCACTAAATATGTACCAGGGGCATTTGCAGGTAAGACTCTACATACATAAGACGTACAGTTCTTTACATGTATGATGGCTGTTATTTGTATTATTTTAGTTGCACTGAAATCACTGGATTGCACTGGAAGCATGTTAGGTGCAATTTTGAAGTGATCACTGCATTAAAATCATATGCTTTATGAGTTAAGTTGGGGTTTGTCCTGCTCCTGAAGATTATTGCTTGCTGTTGATGTTTGCTGTGTTCATTAATTTTATTCCTTGTAATAAGATATATAAATGGCAGATAGGCTCTGAAATGGTGAGATATGCTACACTTATGTGAGAAAAATGCCAGTTTACGCATGGGTCATTAAACAAACCAAAGAAATGTTAAATCAGTGCTGTTCATGATGCAGATGCCAGTTGGACAATTTAAAAAGTAAAATAAAAAGCTGTCTCCAAAAAAGAAAAAAAAGCAAGTTTCCAGTTACAAAACACTGGGATAGAAACATTGCTTCTCTTGATGTGAACTTACTGCAAAAAATCACTCAACTGCGCACTGTTGTGTCACCTGGGTAATAAAAAACAGGCCTACAGTTGAACTTGTAGAAGCAATCCATAAATCACATTATGTGCAAAATGCAACAATAGGGTTTGATTGTTACTATTTTATGAAGATCTCTTAATTACGTAACTGCTAAATTAAAGCAGGCAACGCTTTGTTTACCAAGTCTTAAAACTTCCAAGTAATTTACCAGCTGAATATTTTATGACTTCTTTTACAGCTTCTTAGAAACCAGAGTAGCTTTTTAATACCCTTTGTCTACGACAGATGTGGCTTCAGTTACCTTCATGTCACTTAGATAGTGACTGGCTTCACTATATTTATTATATTAACCATCATTCTGTAGACTGACCACTTTTCATACTTAGACACCGACTTATCCTTGCACCTATGTGCATCTATACACATCTATGTACAATGAGGTAGCATTTGCAACATTGTACAAGTATAATTGTTCCGTTGTGTTATTAATGTTCCAGGAGACCGAAAATGGATGTGTTTTCAGCACAAAGGTAATCGGACACTTGATAAGAGTCTCATATGGTCCTATTCATAATGTTCTCATCATGTTAAAGGCTTTTATTTCAGGCTATGGGGAGTTAGGGAGAGTAAGATATCACATTTTCTCTGTCAGGTAGGGAGGTAATTTAAGAGGAAATGTTCTCTCTGTGCAAAGCAGATGTTTTATCTGTCCTTCACTAGGCTCTTTGCAGCTCCTCCCCCCCTAAACAGACACACTTATCTTGACAGTGACGGCTCATTCTCCCTTGAAGCCATCTTAGAGTATATACTGTTTACTGTTTCGCTTCATCGTTGTAAAAAAAAAAAAAAAAAGAGTATTGCTTTTCTGCGCTAGTGCTGCAATTTATATTACAGGCAAACAGAGTGCATTTGCACATTATGTATAAATATGCATAACTGCATTGGCGTGGAAAGTTGAAATCAAATTTCTAAGCAATAATGCATTGATACCAAAGTATACAAGAAAGTCAGAGTTGTTTAAAATGATTACATCAGCCGTTAACAGATGAAAATGCTTGGCTGGTTTCCGCTGTTAAAAAAGAAAACCTGGATTTAAAAGTTTGTGAGTGGCTTTGCTGTATTAAACATCAGCATCTTACCACACTAGGGGGCATTGAAAATCAATATTTCACTCTGATCATTTTCATAGACCAAACTTCTTTTTTAGGGGTAGCGTTTAAGTTTTGCCTTTTCATTTTCAACAGCACATAACGGTTTTATAATAAAAAAAATTATAATTCATAAATGAATTAAGAATTAAAAAGTAGTTTAATGCTCTCAAAACGCAAAGAGTTTGCTCTATCTTATATCTTCTTTCTGATAATCTGTGCATTGATAGTACCTGCAGATAAATATCAAAGTAGTTCTTTTAAGGGTTATTTGACCCGTTTAAACCAAATATATCAGCTCACACCTCAGATGTAACAACACGTGTTATAATTGCTATAAATAACTCCAGTTGCTTGGGTGATTCCTGCCCTTTACAGCCATACGGCTGTTTGAGATTAATTTGCAACGCAGTATGTTGAGTTCTCTATCAAACATGGGCATCACAAACAGTCCAAGTGCAGCTATCTGTGTGCGTAATGTGTCTATCTCACTCCGGCTATCACTGAAATGCACCACGCTGTCTGGCCAAGATAAAGCTCCTTATGGAACGCTGGCCAAAAATCTCCCTTGCCTTTTTACTTTTATATTACTTTAATTAGCGAAAGCATCTTTTGTATATTCAGGATTTAATGTATGGTCTCCATACCTCTTTACTTGCCATTTTTGGTCCAAAACCTGACATGTCTTTTTTTTTATTTTTTTTTATCTCATTTTCAGAAAAGCTTAGTTACTGTCCAATTCACGACAGGATGAAACCCCTGTTATAGAAACCAATTAAGAATCATTGGTGTCACAGTTCAATATTCTATTAGTGTATCTCAGTTCTTATTTCTGTAAATCAGTTTAATGCTTTCATAAATGGCAGTATACAACCAAATGGAGCTGAAACTAACCATAAATCGGTTTAATTATGTGTATTATTATTTATAGGAGGCACTGAGACACTGAGACAGTGTTTGTATTATTCTGCTTATCAGGGTTTGCAATGCTCCAGACCGTCAGTACACGTCCTGCTTTGGCTTTATTTATAAATATTTTGCTAGTGGAGCAAAATTAGACTATAATTGGTAAACTGGGTGTAAAATGTAAGTTACACTTCTTCGATTGCTTATACAACTTTTTAAAAAGGAATGGATTGTATAAACTTTATACAAGCAATACCATACTTCCATTTATGGCTCAGATCAAGGCCATAGTGATTTTCTGAAAAATAGCTGTGATTCTGTATTTTTTTTAAATATTATATTTCCATTTATATAAAAGAAAGACATAAAAGAAAGGCAAGGTGAGGTACAATACTTCACTTAAAGTCATTTGTACTGCTGGCTAACAATTGGCCATTACCCTCAAGAGAGCCTCTGTACAGCATTTACTGTGCTTTATCAGTCTTTTTTTCAAGTTTAAAATTATATATAAATGCAACGTTATCCTCCTATTTTCTAAATTGCCTACCTAATGGGTATCTCATAGAGCTGCTGTGTTGTGTGTAATCCCTTGTTGTAGCTTTGCCTTGTGAATGGAGTCTCTCTGATTTCCCACAGGTGTGCAGATACAGTCCTGTCAGATGTTTTTCCCACCATGCGGCTCTGATAGGCTGACAGGCATGTGGTCTGTTGGCTTTTTCATGTTGCATGCCTGGCTTTGACAGTGATAGTGCTTTTGCCAAGGTGAGCAGCAGTTCATCTCAGGCTCAGAAAAATGGATTGAGACATGCTTGTGTGACACCTCTGTGAATGTAAAATACGGCATGCTAAGGCGATGGGGGCTCTCGGAAACCCAACAGTTGTGACAGCTATTGATTTATGTGAGAGGGTCTCAATATGACCTTTCAGGGCCTTTCCCAATAGAAACGACTGAGAAAGAAAAAGACGGTCTCTATCCTATGAATAGTAATGTAATAAGCATATATTAATCCTTTGTGGGATAATGAAGGTTAGATAAATGCTGTTACAAGCAGTGCTGCTACACACGTGATGAAATTACAAGCAAATTATAATTGCAACCTGCTGGAAACAGCACACTTTAAAGAAATAGAACAGAGTTTGTTAACTGTAAAAAAATTTTCTGGGTGAATTAGCAATTAGCAAATTAATAATTTTAGCTCCACTCAAACATTTATCTGAGGTTTAGGCTTTTACTAAATTAAAAGGTGGCAAATTCAATCACTAATGAATCTCTAAAGGGTTTACTGTTTAGAGATGACACTTCTGTCATTATTTACTCACCCCAATTTTATTCCAAATTAGTATGCATTTCTTTCTTTTGTGGAAGATAAGCACAAAAAATAATCTTATGATGAATGTTGGTAAACAAACAGTTTTGGTTTCACTTCTGTTTCATAGAGAAAAATATAACAGAAGTCAATAGGAACCAAAAACGGTCATCATTTACTCACCCTGATGTCGTTGCAAACCTGTAACACTTCTTTTATCTATAGGACGAAAGAGAAAATATTTTGAGAAATATATTGTTGTCCATATGTAAGTGGTAACTACAACAGTTTGGAATCCAAACAATCTTCCAAATATCTTCTTTTATGTTTGACAAAAGAAATAAAGTTAAGTGGGTTTGGAAAAATTTTAAGACATTTCTGATCTAATCACTTCACCAGGCCAATGTTATATAGCTTACTGTTTTCTACATAACATACAATAATATATTTTTGTCTACTATGGAAGTCAAAAATGCTGGTGCTCCAAATAGACAAACAGGTAAAACAGTTTTAAAAAATATTCTCTCGCGTTGCACATAATAAATAAATGTATATGAGTTTGGAATTACATGAGGGCGAGTAATCTGTTTCTGTAAAATGAAATGTTTTGATTTGTTAGAGTCAACTTTTGATTCATTTGCAGTGAAAAACATAATTCATTCATTGCTTTGTACACTGCATTTTACTTGACTAGAGTGTCAGGCAAGCTGCTTGGTACCTTTATTAAACAGAGGCTCAGACATCAGTGTTACTGAAACATGTTTACATAGCTCAGCTGGTTCAGCATGATTCATACAATGCCAAGGTCATGGGTTCAGTTCCCACTGAACATGCATACTGCTAAAAAACTATACGTATAGCTTGAGTGCTGTGTCACTTTGGTTGACTACCATAATGCTTTAATGCTGTATTTTAGCTTACACAATCAGTTTGTCTAGCTGTTGAGAGTGCATATGTCTTTCAGTAGCCGTCACAATAATACTAAAATCCTGTTGATAAAGTCCGGAAGAAGGACAGTGTAATAGAGAGGGACATGTGGCAGCCTTTCAAATAAAATCAATAGACCATCTGTCTCACTCAAGGTGTGCTTCTTGACAGGGGGTATTTTTACATCACCGATGAGGAGGATCTCACCGCTATCGTTTGATTTCAGTTTTGCATCTCCGGCTCAACTCTTAAACCTAAATTCCTGAAGAAACAAAAAGACAAGGGACTATTTTGTCCTTTACCTGTTAGAGTTGATTAGGCTGAGTGTGTCACGTCTCTCATGGACACTTATCTGAGAGGACAAAACTCAAGGCCGGCAGGGAAAACAATCAACGGGAGAGACTTAGAGGAAAAAGAGAGTCAGGGGAATCAGACCGGAGCTGGCGGAATAAGTGATAGCATTCGCTTTACCCTCGGAGAATATGTGAGCAGCTTTTTTCGAATCTTTATCTCATTTTGGTGTGTGATGGTCTGTCTGACTCTGTCACTTCTGTAAAGGCAGTAAATAAATGATGAGGGTCTTACATGAGAGATGTTCACGTAAGCTGTTACGTAATGCATAAATAGAGGGTAATTAATATATAATAAATTAGAAATGTTAAAATTTTATGGGAGGAGGGAAAGTTGCAAGGCCAGTGAAAGGCTTTCATCATTAAGAAGCTGCTTCTGATGCACTCTGTGTTCAGCGAAAGCTTTGCAAATATTGGAAAAGCATGAACCCGAAGTGCAATGTTGTGTGCATGTTTTTTTTTTTCTCCTGCGGATTCAAAGATAGCATCAGATTACAGTGTTATTTTTTTAATGAACATGAATTTAAATATGATGGTATGCAGTATGAACCGGAGCCAAACGAGGTCACCACTGAGGGAATAGACAATTTGCACATCCTATCCAATATTTCAAAAGAATTTCAGTTGAAGCTTGGGATGAGGAACTATAGTGAAATGAGCAGGTTAGGAACAATTCCTATGAGCTTCAAATCCAAACTCATTGCGAGAAGTAGGGCATTTACCACAGTCCCTGTGTGGTGCCTCATCCATCTCTAAGTGCAGCCTATAGATACAATCCCTTTGCCTTCATCAGGGTCCACGGTGGACTCATCAGCTATAGGCGTTATATGAGGCTAGTCATCAGGGAAGGCTGGATGTGCTTTGGCACTGGAAAAATGTGGACCCACATCTAATCTCTTTGAAGTGGCACCAGTGCTTGCAGGGGTGTAGCAGCCATAGTAACAGGGCAAGCATGACCCCCACAATCACCCACTTTGTTTTGTCTTGTCTGATTTTGTTTTTCTGGTTTTCTTCTTTCATGTTTTGGTTTGTGATTTATGTTTGGTTTGATTTTGTTTATTCTATGTTTTATTTTGTTTTGGAAACATATTTAGTTAGATCTCTCCATAAAATAGTAATTTATCTTTGTTCTGGGTGTTAGGTGTTCGCAAATTTCTCCCCAGTCACTTTAGAATTAAGAGATCAATGTAGAGGTGCCTAGAGGAAATTAATAAACCTTAGAATTATTCTTTCTTTAGTTTCTAATGTCTCTATAGCAACCCATCCTAAAGTCAAAGAGAAAGCAATTTCAACATGCAATTACTGCACTTTCCATTGAACAGTTATGGACTTATATATATATATATATATATATATATAATTATGGACATCTTATCTTCATCTATCCACTCTTTTTGCTTACTCTCTCTCTCTCCCTCTCTTTCTCTCTCTCTACCATTGCTAATTAGCTGAACCAAACCATTCTGGAAACTAGTCCACAGAGATCAGAGGAAAAAACAAACAGAGACTGCTCTGATTTTTCAACTTAATGTTTAAAGCGTTATGTGACACAAAATTGTCTCAAACCTCTGTTACATAACATTTGGCGGAAGCAACAGCAACTGAGAGAATCTTGGTAAATCAAGATAATTGCTGTAGAAGAAGGTGAGCTTAATTGCATGAAGCGAGAGCATCATAACTGAGGGTGTGGATGTAGTCAGATTTCTTCTTTTTGATGTTTGAAGATTTATGGTAGAGATGTGAATTTTATTCATCACACAGCAGGGAGTCTTCAGCTGTAATTGAATCAAAACCCTGACTAGATTCCAGATACTTAAACCTTTGTTGCTGAGGCTAGTACATAGCAGCCTAAAATACACGTTTTGTAACACAGGAGACATTAAAGGGATAGTGCACCCAAAATTTATGACACTCACGCATGTCTTTCTAACCCTGTTTGACTTCCATTCTTTCTTGGGGCACAAAAGGAGATGCTCAGCAGATGTTAAGCTGCTCTCTTCCATGCAGTAGAACTGGATTGGGACCAAAAACTGCCAAGCTTCAAGAAGGAATACTCACACATACACACACACACACATATACCATACATTTCAAGCATCATGGCTTTGTGTGAAGAACTGAACTAAACTTTACGTTATTCACTGAAAATAACCTGCCATAGTCACTATTCTATTTTATTGTATGGAATAGCTGCTTTCCGTTATTTAGTAAAAAAATAAAATAGCTTCAGCTCCATTTAACACATTTTTGTGAGTTTGAATGCAAAACCGGTTTTGTTTCACCGAGTCAAAGACAAAATAGTCAAATTGAGGTCCAAAAAAATACATGTCAGAAAGGCTAATTTAGACTTGTGGCATCCTCAAGAGCATGAAACCATTTTCTGAACACAGTGTTTTTGTATATAAGCTGGCACTTTCTGTTAAATAGAGCAGGGAACAAGGAATCAGACCTCTATAAATATGCATATTAACCCTAATATGCCTACCAAAACAATGTTGTACTGCCATTACAGGGGGCACAGTACAAAAAACAACAACAACACTGGCAGGCGGTTTGGGGTTTACCTCAGTAGAGGGCTTTTTAAAGAGACTCAAGGATACATCAGCAGGGGGCAGTGCCTCCAGCACAGCTGTGACCCAAACCCTTGCCTGGTCCCATCTGTTCCACACAAGCTCACATGTGCTGAGGTCAAGTGGTGCTGGCATGATGAATTCCCCAATCAGAAACAGAGCAGATCATAATGCATGCAGTAGAAAAGGTCAAAGGGCAACATCCTATACTGACTTCTTCATGAAAAATGGAAGATGATACCATGTTTGACAGGAGTGTAATGCAAAATGGAAGGACATAGATAGGGATAGGAGAGACTTTATGGTGTAGGTGTATGATTTAGTAGATTGACGAGATTGCAAAACAGGAAAACAACATTTGTTACATGGCACACCACACTGGGCTGAAGTGTTGAAACCAAAGCTCTCTTCCAAAACTTAGTGAACTGCCTACGGATGTAAATCTGTTCCAAAAGGTAGGCTTCTTAATTACTCTGCTTCCTAAGATACTTTGCTTTGGCCAAATTCTGACGCATTGCGTGTAACCTTTATAGAGAAGCCAATCCCAAGATGCATTATGACATGCTCAGAAATTATTTGATCATTCATAGGTCTGAAGGCATTAAGATACAAAAAAAGAAGTCTCTTAAATCCATATTTATTTGATCAAAAATAAATTAGTAATGTATAAAATTTAAAAAGAATTTAAAGGTGTTTGAGAAAAAACCTTCTAGGTTTAGTGTTACATGATCTTTCAGAAATCATATTAATATGCTGATTTAATGCTGAAATATACGTTTCTTATATACGAAATTATCTAAAATTATGTTTCTTATATACTATACTTATATAAAAAAAGTGCTACTATTTTTGTGGAAACTGATACGGTTGGGTTTTTTTCTGTTTTCTGTTTTTTAATGAATATAAAGTTCAAAAGAACAGCATTAATTTTAAATATAAATATTAACATTATTATAAATTCAGTTTTTCAGTTTAGTCTTGCTCAATAAAATGGTTAATTTCTATGTAAAACTAACTGAACTTTATTCAATATATATCCATATATATATATATGCATGAGCTTAGCAAAATGCTAACATCAAACTCACAATTTTTTTTTGATTAAACTGTTCATAAAATCATTTGTCCAAATGTTTTTTTTTTAATTAATTCTGGTTGTTTTTCAAGGCCAAAGCAATTTGTAATGCCTTAATCTGAGAGAATTAATAACAAGTTTGATTAACAATAAAAAATATAATATAATAAGCCACATAAATCCCTCCAAAAAGTCTTCAAAGGGAGGTTATATATATATATATATATACCCTTATATATATATATATATATATATAAGGACTATGAGGACTGTTGACAGCATGGCTGACATGATTTAGAGCTCTGCAAACAGCAGCACGTGTTTCTATTTTGGTCTGATAAAACAGCTCATCTTTTGGTCACCTCTGATGAACTGATCCTCTTAAATCACTCATGGTTCTCAAATTCTTGAAGTCCAAGCACAGACAGCTAGCTGTGTTTGCACCAATCACTTGTAATCTTCGACAAACAGATCACTGACTGACTGCACACCTATATGAGAGAGAACAAGAGCCATTGTATTACAAACACCGACACAAGACATTGGCCTACATGCACATTTCCCTCTGGTGTTCAGGGATACAGTACAATGTGTGGGTGTGTTTGTGCAGGCTGCACTGACCCCTAACCACACAGTCTGGCTTCACTGTCACAGGGCTCGACTAGTCGAGACACAGATGGCTCTCAGGTAGTGGCTGTGTAGTATGTGTGGACTTTCTCTGTGGAATTCCTTCTGCTGAAACAGCTTGTTTCTCCAGCCAAACTCACCTCTTCCTGGAGCAAGCACTTCCAGCACATTAACACAAGTACACACCACCATAAATCTAACCGCTGATGCCACAGCATTCATTTGCTTCCTATTAAATTTAGCTAGGGGGTTGAAATATATAGGCTATTCTTATGGCCCCTATCAATCTCACGTTTTTTAATATTATAATATAACATATAGGACTGTTTTTGTGAATACTCTTATGTGATCTAATATTAATTAAAAAATAGTGCTGTCAAATGATTAATCACATGCAATATAAACATTTTTAATATACTGTATGTGTTCTGTGTATACTTATTATGTATATATAAATGCACACATACATTATTTAGAAAATATTTACATTTATATTCATATAAATTATATTATAAATAAACATATTTAATATATAAACATATTTATATAATATTATATACATGCATGTGTGAGTGTATTTATATATAGCCTACATGATTAATATACACAGCATACATACATATATGTACTGTATTATGTAAACTAAAACTTTCATTTTGGTCGTGATTAATCACAATTAATCATTTGATTAATTAAACCAATATTACATGACCCATTGTTATAGACTTGGACGAACATATCCACTATAATTGCTTAGTTACCCAATACTTTGCTTTGTCAGCATTTATGACAAGCACTTATGTCATAAACATTTCCAGGCAATGCTAAAAAAAAAAAAAGCCGAAAACAATTATAATCTTACAATCAATTTAAAAGGTCATGTTTTAGTGTCACAACCAGTTTGCATTACTCTGCAGACATCCTACTAAATTGGATGATGTGAGTGCATCTATAGAAATAGCTTCTTATACAGAGAGCAGTTGAGCATGGCAGATAATTCCTTTGGTGGCAGGGGGCTGTTTGTCAGCAAATAGAGTAAAGTAGATTCATGCCGCCAGTGGAAACCAGTACATTATTGTTTGCTTAGTGGAACAAATTGAGTGGTAACAGATAAAAAGAAAATTACTTACAATCCAATGGGAAAATGTTTAAACAAACTTTATCTAAAATAGTTAAGGCAAAGGCTATTAATTCAAAATCATAAAGTGAGACAGATAGTATGTGCACCTATGTTTTTAGTAACACATACTGTAAATTAGTCTATTGCTTACAATATTTTACATTGATATGTAATATATGTATATCTGTTAATCTGCAGTTTACCAGTGTTTAAATGAATACCTTTACTGAGCGAAGATGCATTTGATCAAATGTAACAGTAAAAGCATCAAGTTACAATTTCGAAATGAATGCTGATCTTTTGAACTTTGTAATGTGTCAAGAAAAAATTCATCTTTGCATCACATGCATTAATAACCTGGTCTCAAGGTGTAAACGACGTACCTTGGTGCACTTTTAAGCAAGACATGAAATACGTACCAATAAGTACATATCACTGCAGTTTTCAAAAGAAACACTAGAGGCAGTAAAACTATTCACACAATTACTTGAAGAATCTCATGTCACTTCAAAACAATATTAATATGCTGAGAGATTTGAAAACCGATGCTTTTGAATGTTAGCATCACACATATCTAGCTTCATATCCATGCTTTTTTATAGATGATACTGTAGGTTTGTTCGGTAACTCACGGAGTACAGAGATGTACTTGAGAGGCGAGGAGCTCCGGTTCAAATCCTGTGACTATGGGTTAACAAAACAGTTCAGATCTGTGTAAAAGGAAGTTGAAATGACTCAGTTGCATCAATAGTTTTATCAGTTTTGCATTTGTTAACACTATTGAATGTTTAGGGTTGGATTTGGTGTAGGGCATATTTCCAACATGATAGAGCATTAGCTTTTAGTGACAGTCCCAGGATATTTGAATTCTGAACTGCCATGACATGTACCTGGACCATGTAATAAAAGCATAAAAAATATGTACCTATATCAACGTAGTAAAAATGTGCCAGGGTTCATATATTGAACCTGTGTTTTAACGCCACTCAGTGGGCATTTCTCTTTCATACTGCAACAAAACGTGCAGTAAGGCACGTAAAAACAGTGTTGCGCAAAAAGTGCACAGAGGTACATGTTTTTATGAGACAATGTTGTACAAATTACATTTTTAAATACATTACAATAAAGAACACAGTAATAATGTTTTACAATTATTGCATAAACCGACCTCATGAATTCTGATGTCACATACATTTTAATGTCAGGCACGTTTCTTGCAGGCTGAACAGACTGTTTATATTTTTAACCCAAATGATCTCTGTCTGTCATGGTATACCAGTCCAACAGCAAACCCTCAAGCAGTGGACCATGTCAATTAAATCCCATCCTCAGGCACAGATCCTATCCAGTGTGGTTTGCCAAGGCAAAGGTCAGTCGTGACCAGGCCCTGGCACGAAAATGCTGAAAGCATAGAAAAACAGCTGTGTCCTAAGTCATTTAATCGATTTAGTCTTTGCACTGATAATACTTTGCATCTTCTTGGTTAGTTCACTTAAAAATGAAAAATCTGTCATTAATTACTCACCCTCTTTTTGCTTGAAAATATATATTCATCTTACAAACACAAATTAAGATATTTTTTAATGAAATCTGACCCTACATAGACAGCAACGGAACTACCACGATGGTACTCTTGTGAACGTGTGTAGAAGTCTGACAAAGAAGAGAAGAAATTGTTGAATAAAGTAATTTTTTTTTTTTTTTCACATAAAGTATTCTCGTAGCTTCATAAAATTAAGGTTGAACCACTGTTTCCACATGGACTATATTAACAATACCCCTTTCTGGGCCTTGAACATGGTACAGTAGTTGCATTGCTGTCTATGGAGGGTTCACATTCATTTCATACAGGTATCAAATTAAGATGTTTATTTAAGTATTTTAGTTTAATTTTTTGTATATTTATTTTTATCAAAATATTTTTGAAAATTGTGTTCCGAAGATAAATAAAGGTCTTTCGGGACCTTTTTTGGATGTGAGGATGAGTAATTAATGATTTCTGGGTGAACTAACGCTTTAATTTATCTTAATTATCTAAACAGTTTTGCTGTTGTCTGTAACATCTGTGCCATTTTCCCAGTACATTGTAATACTTGAATAATTTTAGGCTGGTAAAATAGTGCCAACTGCAAACCCAGAGACAGCCCAGGAGCTTAACAACAAAGCTGTTCGACTTTAAAAAAAAAAAAGGATTAAAAACAATAAAAAAATGTCAGTTTAGAAAAGAGAACATTGATCTAGTTGCATCTTCTAGTTGCATATAAACATACTGCTCCTATAAATTGCAATCTGAAGCTCTCCACCACATATTATATTGTTAATAAATAAAACAGCTGGTGACAAACTGACTCTGTAATTGCTACTTGAGGGGAAATAAGTTTATGCTCAATCATTTCCCAACTTCATTCACTGTAGTTCTGAATTGCCTTGCGTCACATTTGTGACCCGTTGCGTTGTTTTAGGCAATGAGGATGGATAGCATGATTACCCGGATCTCTACGTGGCCGGTGCAATCAAGTCCATGGTACTTGTCTAATCTCACATGGAGCCCTAGCACTCCATTGAAGCGATGAAGACACGTCTAACAAAATGGCCCTCCGCAATAAAGTCCTCAGCAGAGTTCCAGTGATTAGCTTATGCAGATTGACATTTATGTGGCCGTGGGAGAGCTCGCTTCTTACGCTCTCTATCAAAAAAGCATTCGAGTGAAAACACAGCCTCGTGGCTCTAGCCTCTATCATTTGTCAGCCCCAAAATGTATGCCCCTCTTCCCAACCTCCTGAGACTGATTGCCACCAGCACTTCATGTTTTTTCTCTCGCTTGGAAGAATATTGCTGATGAACAGCTCAAATCATGCAGAGCACATCCTTCATTTGGAGTGATGATGAAGGAACAAGAAAGAAAAGAAGATGATGATGAAGTTCTTTTTTATCTTTGAGTGTGTTATGCACACCTTTGCAACTCCATACCTTGAGCTTAATAGGTGGAAGGGGGTCATCAGGCGGTCTAAGTCTATCCCGGATGTTGAAGGGGGACGCCGTGGGCTTCCAGTGCCTTCAGTAAGTACAAATATCACATTACTGAGATGCCCCTGCAACACAATCCCTGAGTAACACATATTGATCCGAGCTGTTGGGCTACGCACTAAACTAAACACTTTCACAGCTTTCTGGCACACAAGAGCTCTTGTTTCCAATCACTGTGCTATATTTAGTAATGGAGTGGTCCCTATAGCAGGCTTCATTTGGCCCATACATGCTTCTGTCCAGTCCTGCACAGGTTTGTAATGGATGTAATTTAACATTGTTCAATTATTTACAGTAAAATGTGCAAGAGCTGAGATACCAGTAGATTTGAATTTACAGTGCATTTCATTAATAAGTTGCATTCCTTTTCGATAGGATCACCCCCACAGATCCACCAGAGTTGTGTGCTCTTCAATTAATTTAGTTTTACAATTTTAAATTCAGGTTATTGATGAAATTAAATTAGGATTCAAAGAAATATTCGAGTAATTTATATTGTCATGAATGAGATGGGGAGGCGTGCGGATCCACATGCAGACATTTATTGACAAACTCAGGAAAGAACAATAGGCAGTCATGACAACAAACAAGGTGGGAGGAGCTACGAGTTCATAATAAGAATCCGGGGAAATCAACGGAGTCAAACACACAATAGAGACATGGAGCTGGAGTGCAATCCAGTGGCTTTTGCTGGCACCTCCAGCAGAACTGTTACAATATTCTAATAGGTAGTACAAACAAAAGATAGATA
>JAUMHP010000048.1:9127116-9137905 GCA_032361065.1 Enteromius trimaculatus | reverse complement strand
GGCCCGCGGTGATTGATCCCAGGTGTTTCCCATGACTGCCAGGGCGACGCTGATGAGTTACGGGGCTTCCCGTCACAGTACATTCACAATTAAAACAGATGCGTTTTATAAATAAAGGAAACAAATTGGAGGCTGTTTTCTCAAGAGCGCATCACAAAAACTGAAAATCGTTATAAGCTTTAGGCTGCTACTTGGCGCAGTTTTTTTCTTTCGTTTTGTTAATTTATTATTTTGTTAGAAAAATGTACTTGACATATGGGCTTATTCTTTTATATATAGCTTTGTTAAGTTTTTCTCTGTTTGCACAATATGTGATATAAATCGTTCTGCTGCTTTTTACTTTTTTACCTGGAAACAAATTTAGGCATGTTTAATGAGTCACAGCTATGTGTCACTCCGAATGTAATTTAATTGCAATTTCACATTACCCTGTCATTAATAATGGCTTAATGACAGAGTACAAAAAAAACCCAACAACAACAAAAAGTGTTGCGCAGTAGGTAGGATTACATATGAAAACTGCTCAAGGCCTAAACATTTCTTGCCATTCACCAAGACGGTTTTTTATGACGTCATGACGCACACTATTTTATCAGTAAAAGGCCGGTTGGATGGAAACACGAGTTCACGCTTCCTCATGGCGAATAATTAATAAAGCAAATTTGACGTGCTGTCCGGGGAGCGAGCTGGGAGAATCGGCAAAACTTCAACTTCTACAAAAGTCTTTTTAAACCCTAGTATCTATACTTCTACTTGAGTAATGAATGTGAATACTTTTGACACCAGTGGACATTTAATGTCTGCATCATGCATCTTAAAATGCGCACATAAGACCGAGTGAAGGAGAGAGAGACCGTACGTGCATGTGAACTGTGTGTGTGTCTGCAAGCCTACGAGACCCACAGATTCCACAGTTTATTAACCCATAACCCCCCCCCCCCCCCCACACACACACACACACACACACACACTGTTACATAAAAATGTTTTCAATAAAACAAAGTTTGAAAAATTTAAGGGGGTCTGAATACTTTCCATACCCACTGTATAATAACCCATAGCAGATATAACAGGTGGAGCTGGGGAACTGGTTTCAGAAATCTGAAAGTCAGCTGCAAAATGCTTTAGCAAATGCTTATCAGCAGCAAGATTACTGGCTGCATACACAACATGAACCAATCAGCTTGTGCCAAGTAATTTAATGCTCTGAATACCATCAGTGTGCAATAAAAGACCCAGTCTGTCAAATCAACATGCAACATTTTAGAAGGAGGCTGTGGCTTTTGTCAATTGAGATTCTGAACACATGGCCAATTTCATTGCCAGCTAACTCAAGGGACAGTTAAATGGTTCTTTATTAAATGATTTACGACATACTTCCGTAAAATTCAATTGAGATCACGTGAAAATCAATGCACTTTGTTAGACCACAGTAGCACAGAGAAATTTTTGAGAAGAATCTTTCTACAAAAGGATTATTTATAGTTCTCGACATATTAAGTAAGAATATGAGGAGTATTTTAACATTAAAAAATGAATCACTTAAGCTTTTAAGCAGCTGTAGTTTTCTCATGAAAAAGATGATTCATGAACGTCGTCAGAACTCAGAAGACTATTTTGTTGTCTTGCAGTGATACATGAGAAGCAAGATCAAAATTGGAATGATTCATTGATCTTTACGTTGCCGGAAAGGAAACATAACACTCGTAAGGTAATTTGGTGCCATCGCACAATGGCCTAACTTGCTTTTTCTGAAGAGCACAGACATAAAAAAGAGGAGACAGGATGGAAACCTGAACAAATGAGGAAGGATATACACTGACACAGAATGACAAGCTATACATGAAGACCCGTGAATGGAAATGGGGATGACGAAGCATGAATCATGTCGCTCAGGGACACATTCTTTATATATATTTCATTGTTAGACCTGTGGTTCATATATATACAATTTTCACTAAGGCTTGATTTGCAATTTAAACATCCCTCACAACCCTTTGACTAGTTCCTTTTGTTGTAATTGCATTGAAAATATGGTGGTTCTGTGAATAAAAGACACATTTAATGCTTACAGAAATAAGTTGCTTAGTATTTATTGTTGCAAAAAAAGAAAATTCTCATATAAACAGCTTACAAAAATCACTGGAAAAAGCACTAACCCTCTGCAAAATATAATGGATACTTTTTGAATTGGACCAGGAAGCAACCATCCACAATATCCTAGCAAACATTTGCCATGTGCTGTAGGTTATGATGGTGGTGATTTTGCACAGTAATGCACCACTCACATTTTCCACATATAATGTAAAAATCTAATACTGAATGTAATTGATAGAGGTATCCCTAACCGCTAGAAATGATTACACCGCAAAATCCCATTTCTAATAACAGAATCCCATCCCAGTTATTTAAGTGTTGTCAGCAGCAAGAAAACATCAGTGTAAGCTGTTCCTGCTCAGAACAGATGCATGGCAGTGCCAGCCTACATCAGTTGTCAAGTCCAGAGACTAGATTACTAGTAGCTCAGAAGCTTTTGGCTTTCTGTTTCTCCAAACAGCACACACACACACACACACACATACATACATATAGCTTTCAAAATTTAGAGCCTAGATAGAAAATAAACTTTGACTCTGAGGGTTCATTGCAAATGATCAATAAAGCTGTCATAATTTTGTATATAGGTTTTTCATAAATGCTTAATGACAGATTTATACTGTATATATTTGGCATCATATTAGATTATTTTTGTACAGTGAATTATGAAATGTTGATTAATTTTTTTAAAACTGCTTGCACACAAAATCTCTACTTATCACACAGTTTCTGAAACCACACACCCAAATCTGCAAAACCATACACTAATCCCTTTGTTGTATTTGCAAAGCAAGCATATAATTTCTTTATAGCATTATAGCAAAGGTGTTTGCAAAAACAACTGTAAATATGTTTATTCAAATGAACAGTAAGCACATTAAAGCATACTGTATGTGGATTATAATTTAATGCTTCCATTTTTTTTATATTTAATTCTAAATTCATTTGATTTTAAATTTATTTTCAGATTCTTCATTGAAGGTTTTTGCATTTAGATATAATTTTTATATTATACACGGTAGTTTAATCCTAGTTTATAGACACTGAAAACATTAACATAAAATATGGATATATATTTAAGTCAGCCTTAATATTTTGTGTTACCCTTTCAGTCAAATCACTTCGACGTTACATATGGGATCTCGCTTGAGAGACCAATCGTCTTCGAATCCTTTGGAAAAGGCCAATGAATATTGGCGTGCAATAATTTCAGCCAGGTGCACCTTATCACAGCGTGAGTATAAGAGGGCATGGCTGGATTGCACGTGCAGCTTTTTGCTTTCGGAGCCTCGTCTGAATGACATTGAGTCTGCTGGAAGAGAATCTACAAACAAACAGAGTTCCTGTCTGAGTTCAAGCTCTCTCGTCATTGCAGCTGACCAGGTCGTGGCGAGTCCTGTACTCGTCACGCCTGGCTACCAGCTCCTCTCCCCTCTCCACCCTCGACGGAGGTGCAGCCAGGGGGTACGTGTCGATTCCCCAGGTCGAGCCTGGCCGGGAATACCCATAGCCACAAGAAGTGCCCGCAGGTGATGGTGATTGCTCCTCAAAAAAAAAAAAAACAGAAAGGCAGTCTGCCACACCTCTGGGCCCTGTGCCCCGAGGTCCCATCTAGTCTACCCTTGATACCCCTGGCGACACGCTTGGGGGCCTGATTACAGCTCCTCAACCCCTCGCAGTGGTTGATACAGACGGTACGCCTCGGGGTATGTGATCCAGTTCGCCACGCCCCCGCCCAGGTACAGAAGAATTCTCTATACCCGTGTTCATTCAGACACGGGTGCCCCTGTCCTCCGTGCGGAGGTTGCTGTCCTACTGCCGAAGGATGCAATCGCAACTGTTCCTCCAGCCGAGATGCGGTCAGGGTGTCACAACTCTCACTTCATTGTGCCCAGAAAATAGAGCGGTGGGTTGAGACCCGTCCTGGATATCTGAGCTCTGAATCGGTCCCTTTTCAGGCTGCCATTCAGAATGCTCACGCCGAAGCGCATACTAGGACGCATTCGGCCCCAGGTTCGGTCCGCAGCCATCTACCTGAAGGACACATACTTTCGAAGGACTCCTTTGCCAGTCTGCGTTTGAGGCTCGAGCGTGTACAAGCGTCTCCCATTTGGCCTGGTCCTGTCTCCCTGAGTCTTTGCAGAAAGCTTGTGGAGGGATACATCTTCAGCTACCTCTGACTGGCTGACAATGGCTCACTCACGCGAGTGAGGGCCCTGGTGCTATGGCACCTCAGCCATCTGGGCCTTCAGGTCAACCGAGGGAAGAGCAAACTCTGTCCAGTGCAGAGGATCTCTTCTCTCGGCATGGAGCTGGACTCGATCATAAAAACTGCCCGCCTCACGGGGGAGTGCGCACAGGCCACGCTGACATGTCTGAGCTCAAGTAAATTCAGAGGCTCCTGGGGCATAGGGCAGCAACAGTAACGCCGCTGGGGCTGCTTCATATGAGACCGCTTCAGCGTTGGTTGGGTCCCGAAATGGGCATGGCACCATGGCAGACTTCGGATTGGCGTTTTCCCGGAGTGTCACCGCCTTTTCAGCCCATGGACAGACCTTGCTTTCTACGGGCCAGAGTGCCCCTGAGTTGTAAGCCGTGCTTCTGGCCCTGCTTCTGGCCCTGCGGCTCAAGTATGCCTTTGTCCCCAGTGAGCCTCCTTGCACAGACCCTGTGCAAGATCAGGGAGGATGAGGAGCAAGTTCTGGTGGTAGCGCCTTACTGGCCCTCCCGGGCATGGTTTCCAAACCTAATGCTCCTCACGGCAGTCTCTTCATGGAAAATACCCTTGAGGAAGGACCTTCTTTCTCAGGGGATAGGCACGATCTGGCACCCACGGCCCGATCTCTGGAACTTGCACATCTGGTTCCTGGACGGGACACGGCAGACCTCTCCGGTTTGCCAGCAGCCGTGATTAACACCATCTCTCAGTCTCTGGCTCCCTCAACAAGGCAGGCCTACGCTCAGAGCGGAGTCAGTCCCGCCTGTGCTCCTCCGGATTTTCTTCACCAGAGGTTGTGGCTTTAATAATCTCCACAGTCCACACTCCACCCAACCCATGCTTCAACTTTTTAATAATGGAAAAAAAGATAGAAGTTGGCATCCCAACGGGGCCCCTAAATTTGGCCCCCAGGGCGTTGGGAAGGTTACGTGCAGACTCTCCTGCTGACATGCTTGCCTGCCTGTCGGCACTGGTGTCTTCGTGTAACGCGGCCTCAGGGTTGTGGCCTCTTCCATGGGTCTATTCCCATATGTAACATCAAAGTGATTCGAATGAAAGGGTAACATCTAGGTTACGAATGTAACCCACGTTCCCTGAAGGGGAACATAGACATTATTAAAGGAGCATACATTAGGTGAATTCTTATTCAGTTATTTACTTTTTTTTTCAAATAAAAATAGTTCCTTTATGGCACCAATTGCAGGTTAACACTTTTATAGAGAAGAGGAATAGCATTTATGCTAGCTCCCATCTCTATACAGTATGTAAAAACAAAGGCTTTCTAAATACACAGACAGATTATACTTAGAAAGGCCATAAATAGTAAATTTTCATTTAGCAGATGCTATTCTTAGTGACTCATGGTCCTCTTGGCCAACCTAAGGTGCACACACACACACACACACACATATTGATTTTCTGTCATGATGGGAACTTTACATTGACTAATGATATACAGTATTTTGTATCCTAACTTAAACTTTTAGGACATGCCCCTAATCCTAACTTTTCTGCACTTTTAGATTTCATTAAGATGTTTATAACGTTTAATTAAGCTGTTTTCTTCACTGGGACAATTGGCTGGAATTACCAAAGGTGATTTCATACTTTACTGTCCTTGTGGGGAGACTTGATCCCCATAAACAAAACTGACCTATAAACACACATACACACAAATATCCGCTTAAAATATACGTTACTTGACAAAACAAGTAGAATATGTGTCTTATTACCTCCCACTTTTGACCTACTGTACTGTAGATGCAGATTTTAACATTTTGCCATCAAGTGTGGATAAAAATATTATATAAATTATAAATGATTGCAAAAATTGTTAGCATTTCATCTGAAAGTATAAAATCAAATAGAAGCAATCCTTTGGGTGTGACATTTTTGTTCATATCCCTGATATAAGGCCAAAATGGTCAGGTCTGTTCAAGAAATTTTATGTAATTTACACTGTCAAGAGCAAGAAAGAGCATCCAAAAGCCTATAAAATCCTCAGTCACATCCCTATGAACAGCACAATCATTCTGGCCATTCCCTAATCCTATAGCTTCACACCTTTGCGATCCAGCAAAAAAATTGTTCTCGTGGGACATAGTATATACGTGAAACATTCTGACCTCGGGTCACACACGTGGAAAGCTGTCCTATCCAGAAGTTTTCCTTGGAGACCAAAGCAGAGTCATCCTCTGTGGATGCCAGTGATGCACCACAAAGGAACAGCCTCCCAAAAGCCAGAGGAGAAAGTTAGGACACCCATTAATTGGAGACCTTAAGACTTGGGCTGGCTAAATAATGGTGATAATAGGCTTTGCTGCTACAGAAACAAGGGATTTGGAAACAACAGACTGTGCAGGGCATTCGCAAAGTCCCAAAATACTTTCTGAAGGGTTCTGATCACTAAAAACTGGTCATGCATATATAGGGTGTCGGCTCATTTGCCAGCTTTCCGCCCAGTCATTATATTCTCATTAAACAGCCAACAACAAATCATAAGAAGATGATCAGGTCACCCTGAAATAAGTGGTTTCTTTGATTTATACCGATACATTTAGATAAGAAGTGTGCGGCTTTCATAGCTATGTATAGTATTTCTTTAAGCGGGTCAGTTACAGATTTTCTGCAATGTATATTCTCATTTACCATCAGCTGTAGTGCAGTTTATCTGAACATTTGCACTCTCGCTGAATTGAATGTCCTTGTGGTTTCGTGTAAAATATATACAAACATACATTGCCCACCTCCGGAAAGCGGCAATGCAATGCAATCTCCCTTTACCTTTCTCTCTCCTTGCCGCCGTTTTTGCATGCTGAGGCATGAACCAATTATTTCACATAAATAGATTGGTTCCCTCCTGCACGTTGTTTATCATTCTGTGTTGGTAAATTTGTTTGTGTCACCATAATTATTCCTCCATGTAATATTTTCAATGCTCTCATTTTATTTTTTGATAAGATGGCACATGAATTCGCTCTAGAGCTATCAACATTGGTAATTAAAAAAAGCTGCCTTATATATGTCCATACACAAATCAAAGCAGAGAAATGAAACTCCTAAATTACTTCATAATCACATCACCCCTGATATTACTCTGAAATCCTACAGCAATAACGAGTCTCAAGGGCATCAGTGACGTCACTAAAAGTAATACAATGACGTCAAAAACTGACCCACGTAGATGAGAATGTGGTAAAATGCCCAGTTTGTTTAGAATGATGATGCATCATTTAATATCGTACTAGGGAACATAAAGAAAAAAATACATAGTCTGTTCATTAATAGTAGTTTATGTATGCCATTTAAAGTCTAAGTTGCTGATTTCAAATAGCGTGCAGAAGGGAGAGGCAGAAAAAAGAATTTCTACTCCCAGTTAACAAGATTTTAAATTGGCTGGCTGTCTTCTTGTTGCAGGTGTTAAAGGGGCTTTTGTGCACCTTGAAGTGCTCTGCAGGTGCTCTTAGAGTTTAGCATTAGCATTTAACATGTCACAGTAGAACAGAAGAAAATGAGGAAGAAAGCTTTTACACAAAACCTGACCTTTAAATTGTTCTTCCTTGGTTTTATGAGTGGCAATGGTGTCTGCGCTGCAATAGCGAGTAGCTCATTATCAAGATTATTTGTGCTATGCAATAAAATATAGTCCATAGAGACTCATGGAATGGACAATGATGCCACATGACAAGGATTCGGTGAGTCTGATACATAAGGAAGGCTTTAGGAAGAAACGGCAGTTGAAAAAACACTTTACCGACCACAACCAGCATCAGAGCAAGGACATCTAGATGCCCGCTGATTGCAGGGAACTCTGCCTCTTCCTCCAGCAAGGAAACTCAATGTGAGCTGGAATGTCTGATGGTCAGATCTTGGTCGTTGTGTGTCAGTTGATTGTTGGGGATGTCTAATAAAATTTGTTCTGCATGCTTGCTTTAAATTAAATAGATCTTTTCAAATCTGAAATGCATTTCTTTGTAGATTTTTCATTATGCCAGTCGGTGGCATCAAGAAATGGTCTTTGAGTGAGTGAGTCATTGATTCATTCATTTAGTCAAATTGTTCAAAAATGCAAAATATGGTCATATTCCAAATATGCCATCTTCCCTACTATATACAAAAAGAGTCTTCTGCAAGGCATCAGATGGACACTTTAATATCCCATGAGGCCACAGGAGAGGAGTCATGAATGGCAGTAAAGTGATGCAGTTGATGTTGTGAGTCAATGACAACATGGTTGGATGCATTGCGAATGGATTTTATTATACTACCAACATTAATTTTGGAAGCAAGTCATTGAATTATTCACTCAACCCGTTTTTTTTTTTCAGAAACAATGATTAATTAAAAAACAAAACACCACTACTGTGAGTTTCTCTGAAATGCACTTGGTTAATTTTACTGTGGCAGTTACATGTAACTACTCAGTATTGACTTCTTGTTTGCTGGATGGTTGATTAAAATAGAAAATTATGTAGAAATTATTGTCAAGCCATTCTATTTTTGTGACCATAAAGGTTACAGAACAATGATTTCCAGCCACAGCTTGCTGTTGAGAATCACTGTTGTATATGATAAAGAAAAAAAAGAACAGAATTGCTGAATAATGATGTCAGCGTAATAATGAAATAAGCCTTTGCTTAGATTGATTAGTATCAAAATAAATGTAATCAGCGATACTTTTCCACCCTCATATCTGAAACTTTCCAGGTGTACTAATCTATATCTCTGCATAAATTGGTCAGAAATTATCCCAGATTAGCAGAAGAATGTATTCCATCTCCGTTTAGTCCCTGAAACGCTCTAATTAGATCAGCAGCCCAAAGTGCTCCCAGCAAAGGCAGAAAATTAAAATCATTAAATGAGCGGGAGTCCGCCGCATATTTAGGGCATAATTCTATGTGCAGCATGACGTACTGCTGCAGCTGCAAATTGGCATAAATGACCACATTGAATAATTGTTTATAGTTGTAAAACATGACATGCAATCTCTCACAACACTTCACTTTAATACCCTTTGTTAGAGCCAGCTGTGACTGAGCACTGTGGATTGGCATGTTGAGAATAGCGGTTTGTATTTGGACGTAGTGGGTAATATAAATACATGAGAAGCACCTATGACACTATCAAGGCAGTTCTAGCTCTGAGAGATTGGAACCTCTGCTAATACATCAGTCATAAACATTTAAAGTTGGCAGGCAGGCTATGAATCAGATCCAGGAATGTTGTTCTGCGCTGAGGAGATGCACCTTTAGGATGGTTTTCCACAGTGATGGTGCACATCTGTACGTCTTATCTAATAATGTCCCTACCACAGATGCAACTCTGAATGCTTAAAAACGTAAATCACTTTTTTTGTCACACTATCACAATTAAGTAAACATAGGTTTAAATAAAGGTTTAAATTATTATGTTTTACTGTTTTAAATGTTAAAACATTCACTATTTGAAAGATGTTTGCATTTATTGTATACTATATTACAGTTATTAAGAAATGTTCTTAAGTTTCACACAAACATTATAAAATATTTTTTTGAGCTTTCTTATGTATTCAGTTTTCATTTCCATCTTGTTGTATTCTTATATAAATGATCAAAAGTTTTTTTTTAAATGGTAATTAATTATTTTGTTATTATTATTATTTTAATCCTCTAGCAGGTGACATCATTTATGGAGTAAAATTATAAGTACACTAAAAAAAAACATTAAAACAGTATGTAAGACTTTGAATTACACGTGTTAAAAACAAAAAAAAAACTTTTTTTTTTTAAATAAAAACATATTCAAGTAATCTTCATTTAAGGCCATGAATTTCTTTTCACCATGTATTAGATTTTGATTTGATAACTTATGTGGAATTTTGAAGTACATGCTTTATTTCTAACGTGTTCCATCATGTACAATTTCAAAATATCACAATTAATTCATGTAACATGTCTAACATATTATAATTACTAAGCAACCATTAAGTATGAAAACTAAATATCACACTCTGAAATGAAAACTTTTTTTTATTTTATTATATTACAATAATCCATTAGGTACCATGAAAATGATCATCTCTGAATTTATTAAAATTATTGTTTTCATATGCATATTCTTAAATTATACCTCTAGATTACAGGATATACAGTGGGTACGGAAAGTATTCAGACCCCCTTAATTTAACTTTTTGTTATATTACCGCTATTTGCTATAATCAAGTTCTTTTCCCCCCTCATTAATGTACACACAGTACCCCGTATTGACAGAAAAACTTTTTGCAGATTTATTAAAAAAGAAAAACTGAAATATCACATGTTCAGACCCTTTGCTGTGACACTGATATATTTAACTCTAGGTTCTACACCTTCATTTGAGTCCAGCTGTGTGGTTGATTATACTGATTGGACTTGATTAAGAAAGCCACACACCTGTCTATAGAAGACCTTACAGCTCACAATGCATGTCAGAGCAAATGAGAATCATGAGGTCAAA
>JAUMHP010000048.1:9100772-9127016 GCA_032361065.1 Enteromius trimaculatus | reverse complement strand
ATATATATATATATATATATACACACATGCAGTGCACCCTAACAGCTAGTTTAATGATATTTAAAAAGTTTAATCTTCCACTTGACTTTGGGTTTTTAATAGTCCCTCATGAGAATGTCTCCCACATCTTCATTTCATGAAGAGAGTTTATTTTTGTTACAGGCCTTTCTTAACCCTCCCTGTTTGTACAGACATGTCCTTTTGGAGTTAGGGCTGTATTTTGTTCAGTCCAAATGATTCTCAATTTGTGGGCAGTCAAAGCTATTCAACATGACTGTTCTCTTTGAATCTGGGGGCAGATCCAGCAAATAGACACAGCCCTGCCAGGAGCCCAACTATTATCCACGCTACTGTTACATAATCAAAAGACTATGCAGGGTCCACACACCAGTTCTCCAACAGTTCAGCGGGTTGTCTGAGATTTAGATTTCACACGAGAATGCCTTTTAAATTTTGTTTCAATTTTAAATCGCTGCAGAATTCATATTTAAATTCTTTATAATAATTTTATAGAACATCATGGATGAACTCTTGATTTATCTGAATGCTCTAATATCCCTAAATCTTCAAAATGGAGCTAAACAACCTTAAGCAGCTTACAACATGGAAACCATCATTATTTTGTTTGTTGCAAAACTTGTTTTGGACTAATGAAATTCCTCCTGCAACTGTATTGCATTTCATTGAATTTTCTTTTTCATATAGTCCTGTTCCTTGTCTTGCAGCACATCACAAACAGATTACTGCTATTTTCCTAAATACATCTTTTTTAACTTATTAAGTGAAACATATTAAGTAACCCAATCATTGTGCCTCCAATATAATTTCCAAGATGGTTTACAAAATGATAGAGAAATTTGCAAATGTGGGACATTGTACAGGAGATGTTAATTTATATTGGTCTCAAAAATGTGAGATTGTTAAATCAACTGAGTGTAATTAATTATTTGAGATTTCCTTTTTTTTTTAGAAAGTGTTACAATGTAGTAGTATAAGATGTGTTTGTACTCATCACAGAATCCATTAGTTCAGCGCCACTGATACCAGCTGATACCTGGCACTTGTGAGATTATTTACATCCTAAAATGAGGTAATAAAAGCATTTCACCCCTACCAGGTTATTTTCGCAGCTTATTTATGTACTTGTTTTACAAATAATGAGCCCTGAGACCCCAGACTTAAGTAATGTAGTATTTCTTTATGGAGGACTGTTGTATTAATTAAATAAAAAATAGTGTCTATAATGACTTCTCAGAATAAGAAAGGTATTTTAGTATCTGTCTGATGCAATGTTAAACATTTTTGAGCTTTGGGGTCTCTTAGACCACAAACAAAACATTCATCGTGGGTAACAAGACAGACAAAGCCAGATGACGAAGAAAAACCATGATGCAGAGAAGACTCTTGCCCTTGCAAGGACTGCTTACATTTTTAATAAAAAAACACTTACACTTTATATCAGTCTACTAAGATGGAGAAGTTGGTCTGCAGACACAGTTTTTGGTCTCCATTAATAGCATTAGGTTCTCTGGAGAGATGTCTCTCAGGTCACGTACACACAATGGCACTAGACCACTAAGACACAATCACAGGGTAGAGTGAATGAATTGAGCACTTCTCGTTTTAAGGATGACGACTCAGACGATTCAGAGAGAGAGATTACTTTTCTTATCTCTAATGGCAGAGCTATGCTAGATTAGACCGTCAGGGAATACATTTTATCGAAAAGAGATGGCTGGAAAGTTTTAAGGTGTAAATTATGTGAGGTTTTTTAACAAGATTTTGCAAAGATGCATTATTTCATCTTTATGAAATCTAATGCCGGAGTCACCACACCGGACTAGAATTTGAAATATAGAAGTGGATGGTGTTTTCTTCAAGACCAGACTGTTCAAACTGCTAGATAAATGTGGCCAAATCAGGATTTTTTTGCTCAGCCATGCATGAGACTTTAGCACTAGATGTTTTGCCATCGATGACGTTTTTATGAAGGCAGTTCACATCTGCAGTTTAAAGTTCAATCTAAAGCAGTGGAATGACAATTAATTGGTTAAACGTTAAATGTTTGCTTTACAAATACCTTATCTTAAAGTTAAGGAAGGGAAGGGAATATGCTCATTTTTAAGTTTAAAACTTACAGGAAGATTCAATACAAGAACAATGGATGGATGGATAGATGGATGGATGTCATTACTACCGTCTATAATGGATGTTTTGTCATTGATTATGTTTTTACTATGGCGCAATATATCTACAAATTTAATTTAGAATGTACTGTAAATAAGCATAATTAAAATAAGTTGTATTTTAAAATGATTAGTTTTTACTCTGTTTTTAATTAGAATTGATTTAGTATTTGTAACTTTTAAGTACAATAAGCTATATTTGTCAAGACAAACTTTTAATGAATCTGACTTTAGCAATGGATGTTTGCTATTAATTATGTTGTTATGAATGCACACTACTGATCTACAATATATATATATATATATATGTATGTATTTGTTCTCTACAATAGATCAGCGGTGAACACAACATAAATAAATAAGATTTAAAAATGTAAATTTTCAATACATTTTGTAATTGTTTTTTCATTAGAATTAAATTAGTATTTGTCATTTTTAATTTAAAAAAAAGCTACATTTGTCAAAACAAACTTTGAACGTTGGCTTGACAAAACTACTTTAAAAAGCATTGAAGTTTGAATGCAACAATAGATTCTTTATCCATACTTTTAGTTTTTAGTTTTCTTTTAACATATTAAGTTAATTTAATGTAAGTGTAATTTCTCTGAACACTGCATTCACAGCGTGTTAAGCCAAGCAGACTAGAGCATGTCAATTTAATTTAACCCATTATGTAACTTGGCCTTGGAGCTATAGGATGCTGTCTTCCCCAGGGGTTGAATCCTCAAATGACAGACTGTTCAGACCAGCCATACATCTCTGTCTCTGTAGCGCAGATAAAAGCAGTTGGCGACAGCCGCCCTATCACTTGCTTGACTGCCGTGGCCTCTTTGTGATATCGCACTTCATCACGCAAAGTAAAACTGAGGGTGATGTGAGAAAGAATGTATTGACACTACATGCAGCTGCTTTCATGTGTGGCTTCAGGCAGTGTTTCATTTTGCTGTGTGTTGTTGACGCTCAGTGTGATCATATTAATCTTAAAGCATATAAATCATTGAGACTTTAAGCACCATATAGGACGGATAATACTTGGAATACTTAAATATTCTGTCCTGACACAAGTCATTGTTGATTTCACTGTTGTAGGGGAAAGACTCTAGGGCTGCAGATAAGACCGTTGCCATGGTCCTGAAGGAGATACCCAATAAGGCGTCCTCAGAAGGCAAGCCCCTCCTCACGGTGACAAACAAGGTGGGCAGAACAACTGCAGCTACCGCCAGAGTCAAACAGCACATCCGTTCTCGCTGCATGGGAATGATAACCAATGGCAAGGCTTTGACCATCACATGTCTAACCTCATCACCAGTTTTTAACTGACAGCACAACAGCTAGTACAGGATTTGCAGCTCTGTGGGGTATAAAATTGAGCTTTTCATACCAGGCAAGGCTTGTCACAGGAAATAGAATTGGGACAATAGAAATGAGCATTTCAGATGGACACATGAGACACACATTTAAATCTTAGCTTTAGGTTTAGTTTGGGTCTAGGGTTTTTTGTCACAGCAAAAAATATAGATTACATATTCAAGCCGTGGAAAAACTTCACCACATGCTTCTAAACTGTAATACACCTGGTAAATTTGATCCACATATTTCATATAGCTAATAACAATATACCAGTAGTATATCAGTTAAGGTTATCAGCTTAGTACAGCTCATATTTTGAGTTGTTATTTTATTGTTATCTGTTTTGATTTTAAGGTTTTATGATTTTGATCTTATATTTTCATTCACTATATTTTAGTTTTTTTTCTTATTTTAGTTAGACTTAAATTTTTCATTAGAAATAATTAGAAAAGAATTGCAATTAGAAATGTTTAAAGTAAATTGTTACATTAAATTGTTTAGAAAATCTCAAAAATATTCATATATTCATATTGCACTTTATAATGTATAAATTCACCCCACATCATAATCATAATAATCAAAAATATTTTTTGAGTGTCTATTTTTATTTGTGAGTTATTAGACAACTATTATGGAATTGCCTGTTAATAATTTAAATCAGTATTTTAATGGTGTTGCATTTCTAATTTTACATGCGTCAAACTACATGATATGATATGAAACTTTTCTAGGAAAAACACATTTCCTTGCTTTTATAAAGCTGCTGACACAGCTTTATAGCTCATCTTGTTGTTGTGTGTGTGTGTGTTCTGTGGCTCATTCTGTTTAAATCTTTATACTGTAGCTGTGTGTATGTGTAACACTATTGTCTGCGTACTGTAGTTCAAGTTCTGCATTGATGCCAGACAGATTCTGAACCATTCAATAATAATTACAATACACTAAGCTTTTGTAGCGCTCAACTGGTTTCCACTTTTCCTCCACCTGTCACTAAATGACGGATTATTCAAATATGCCTTTGCAAAGCATTTAGTTTTTAGTTGTGTAATCAGTTGACAATCAATAGACCAGTGACCTGAAGCCGTCTGCACTCCTTTGCTTTGTCCATAATAGTGTGAAGGTTAATTCATTTTCGAATCAGGTAAGATCGAGCACGGTATGTGAGCACAGCATCATTCCTTTGTGTAAAGTCATGTCAATACTGATGCTAAAGTGTTATCAGATCAATAGGCCTACTGTCCTGTTTAGCACAAAGTGGAACCTGAAGTAACTTCTTGTAAAACAACTAACAGTCCGAATGAGAAGTTGATTCACTGATAAACTTTAGTTGTCATTCAGTTAAGATATATAAGGATATTTATAGAAAACCTTTTAGTCTCTATGTCCCTAAACAATTTAAAACCGTGGATATTTAAACACCTGCCGTTACTTCAAGTGAATTGCAGGACTTAACGGATAAACTCTTTGTATAATTAGCCAGGGACACTGCGTGAATGACATATAAGAAGCAGCTATTTTAACACTTAGTCGTTGCGAGAACCAGGTGTTCTTATTTGCACTTCTGATTGTTTTTCAATATTTAATTAGCTTGTGTTGCGTAAACACTGGTTCAGATATCATATCAGTTATGCAGTTAATGCACTGACCTCAAACACAATTTAGCACTCAGGATAAAATAGTGGTCTTCAAGACGGTATATGGCTTTTACAGAAAACGACTGCACCTCTGAAATTCATTTCTTCATACATAATGCAGTTCGTGCTGTTATTTATAACACTAATAATTGCCTCACATGAGCTTATACCTCCCTCCCTAACTCTCCCCCTTAAGACTCCCGCTAGCTAAACTGCTTCCAGGTTCCCTTGACAACAATATCTTGGAGTTGTCACCAGGAGCTAAACCCACATGACACAATTAGTTGAAGTTTTCCATGACATAATTCAGGACTTGCCCTCGGGCTCAAACACAAAGGCAAAAGTGAGGTACAGAATGCTTGTGTTGTGATAAAGCGTAGCTGAGAACAACTGAAGAACATTCTTTTTCTTGTAGATAAAGGAATCCCTGAGAAGTCCATCGCCGTAATTTTTTTGTACATATTCAATCAGTAAGTTTATTCTGCTGTACAATTACTGTACAATTTGCAGCGTCTTGGAAGGGTAATCAGCATTCACAGGGCTAAATGTAGCTACTATAAATGCTTCTGAGTATCATGGAAAGATGGGACATCAGAGGCACAATGAATCTCAGAATAGTACATTATGCACTACATGAATAATCAAATCCTAATTAAAACCAAACTATGTGACCTTGATGTTCAAGTCTTGGCTGAATATAATGTAATATAATTTATAGTGAACCGCGGGACTGTATTCCACACTGTCAATGTATTCTTTTATTTAACAATTCTTTTATGTTGTATCTTCTGAAGGACAGTTGTTAATGCATGGATTCCTTCAAATTATGAGGAACAGATTACAGAGAAATATGCCCACTCATTTTTAATGGGAATACTAGTTCAAAATGTAAGCAGAAATATTAAAATGTTTTCAATATTGTAGGAAGGTTTAAATTAAATAAAAACTAACCTAAGGCATCATGCATCTATTAGCTATTATTATTCAATAACCATTTCTTTTTTATCTTTTATTGAATTTTCTTCTTTTATAGTAATATAAAACAAAAAGTAACTGTGCAAATTAAAATTTAAAACCCACCCTAAACCAATCCCACCCCTGGTAGACTTAAAGTGCCCCTATTATGCCATTTTAAAGGTTGCTAATATTGTTTTATGAGTCTCTTAAAATAGATTTACATGTATGCAAGGTCATGTAAATATTTAGTTTTCTCCAAAAATAGATTTAATTTTACCCCATTTCTAAATGATTCGTAAACGACTTGTGTAAAGCAGTTCAAAGAATCAGTCTGTCTAAACCCCTCCTTCTCGTGAGCCCTCTCTGCAGTGATTGGTCAGATGGCGCAGTCCTTCATGATTGGTCTACCGCTACAGCGGTCCACAGAGCTTGTACCAAAACTATACTTTCTGACATCACTAGAGGTGCTTTCTTAGAGAATACGTCAACTACTGTAGTTAGCAAGGACTACCGTGGAAAGTGCTCGAAATTTGTTGTTGTAAGCGAATCGGGCACACCTCTACGTGGTAAACTTCAGCATAAAATGCATAACACTGCGTTAAACATTGTTTATTATTACTTAAACTAATAAGATAGACAGACAGTCAAGCTGCATCAATCACAATGTTTAGACTACATTAGGCCCACAGCTGAACAACAGAACTACAGAAACGCAAGTTAGCCGGTTACACCAAGATAAAGTCCACAAATACGTATTATGAACAATCACTAGAAAATATAATCATCAATTAATTATCATACTTACAGGTAGAAGTTCTGAGGAGCAAGCCGGTGTAGTGCCGAATTTTTACCCCTGCCAGATTATGACTCCCCTAGTATTGGTAGGTTTAGTGTGTGGGGGAGGGGTTAGGATTAGGGGTGGGGTTAGGATTTCTATTGATTTCAACAAGGGGAGTCATAATTCGGCAGGGAGTCAAAATTTGGCACAACACCCGTCCATGTAAACTGGGCACTGATTCATCTTTTAAAACCAAGGGTTTGGTGAATATTGCGTTGTAAAATTAAATGTTAACCACTCATTCTTTGTAGATTCATCTTTCGGGAAGGGCATATAAAACCAATTTACTCTCACAGTATACAGCGTCTTCTTGACATGATGTAATCCATGTGGAAATTTTACTATTTTAGGGTGGGCAAGTTGTTCGCGACGTAGAATGTAGCCAGACATTATGCAAATATGTTACTTAGTGACGTGGCTCTGTAACAGAAAAAGATTTGAATTGCTGACGGCTCGTTTACAACTTTGCAGATCACTTAAGAGAAGATGATAGATTCATATTCCAAACCTGATCCAAAAATAAAACATACATATTCTCATTAAGATCCTTAGGCCAAACCGTTGTAATAGATAAAGGTTTTCATGAATGCTCAAGAAGAAAAAGATAAATAACTGGAGGGAGAAAGGATTAGTTTGCACAAAGGAGAGTTCCAAGGCACCCCATACTCTCATAGGGCCCATCTAATGTGCAAATACTGTAAATAAAAGAGGATGTGCCTGGCAGATTATATTGAGCTTTAAGATTTGGAAGGATTTTAAACTTCAGTGACTATTTCTGCGGATTATCATTATACCAGTAGGTGGTGACAATCTTTAAGAGCTTCTGAATCATCAATTCATAGTTTTTGTTCAAAACACTTGAACACCAGTTCTATAGTTCTATAGCTCTTATAACAAAGAACTATAGAACTCCATATAATTGCTTAATTGGCTAATCTAGATGCACCATATGTTTACATGTGCAATTAGTTCTTTTTAGGGTTAGCTTCTGTTCTGCAAACTATTGTAAGTTTTATGTAAATTACAATAAAAGTTGTACAGTTTAAACAATAAATAATTTTCTTACACTTCCAACAAAAATAAGCAACTTGAGCACTCTTTAGGATTTTCTTCAGCTTCAAATCTTTCAATCTTTTTTCTGCTGTTACGATGATTACTCTCATTTTTGTCTTTGTTGATGTTTCTGTCTTCTTGCTTCATACCTTTATTTCATCTATAGGTCATACAATCAGTACAGTTAAAATTGTTAAGCACAATACAATAACTGTCTAATTTTCGCTTTTCACATTAACAAACAACATTACACTACTTGCCACTCTTCAGAGGAGGCAGCCAATAAGCACTGGGATTCTTTCAGACATTTAGCTGTCACGTTATGGCGAGCCAGTGTTTGTACATAATTAAAACTATTTTTATAGAAAACCGTAATGAGTACAGACATTATCTGAGTGTACGCTATTTAGATAACTTTGCACAAAAACAACTTATTGCCTAACTTTTTCAATTAGCACTAAACTAATTGAACTAAATAAATGCACCTTCAACTGAAGACCAAATTTTCCCTCAGACAGAACAGCCAGGTAAAACCACTGTCAACCTGTCTTCCACTGAAATAATCAGACTTAATAAAAAAGACATTTCTGCAACGTGACTGCAGTTATCTGCTCTAATTACAAGAATGAGCTTTGTCTCCTATTAATGTCAGCAACTCATTTGTGCCTAAAGTGAAAAACTCTTTAACTTTTAAACTGAAAACCGGGGAATCTAATTAAACAGTAGAGCCCAAAATATTTCCAAAATAATCTCCCCCTCTCATTATGGCCCTTGTTCTGCTGGCGTTCACAAGGGAGGAAGTTATGCTTTTTATTAAAAGGGAGCCCCAAATCTAGTGCACCCATATAAAAAAACATCCGGACAGAAGATGCTGTTATATCAGCCAGCCTGACACTTCAAATGATCGCAGATCAGCAAATCTTACATTTCTGTATAACTTTTTTTTATCAAGTGCAAAAGAATGATACTAGGCAAAGACAACAGCTTGAAGACAGATTACCATCATTTCTTGACTTCCATCAAAAATATACAAGGTGTTGTAACAGCAGGAGTTCAGCTTGGGTAAGATCAGACATTCCAGCCAGCAAAGGAATAAATCTCCTCCCTGACACCAGCAGAGCCAGAGATGTCTGTGCAACCCAATTAAGACTGCTGGGTCAGCATTCTGGCAGAGACTCTCACAACAGGAATGTTCTCCCAAGCGCTCTGGCCAACATACACTGCTCGTGTTTTCATGAATATTCAGTATTAATTTCAAAGCTTCTGTCAAGCTACTGTACGAGGAGATCACAAACCTTTGTACAGTTTGAAGGTAGAACATATATACCACAAAATAGTGAAGCACAGCTAGTTTTTCCTTAGAAAAATATAATCAATTTTTTCACTATCCTTAATTAATTATTTTTTTTTCCATGTCCATCTCTAAATTAATTCCTACCAGACGTTTGTCTCTGTGGTCTTATTTAAGCCCCGGACAAATTAAAAAGACATTCGAGGGGAAATGCAGCAGCCCTCAATTAAGCTAGTCTTGATAAGGTCAGAGTTTTTTTAATCAATTTGCTTTAAATGATAAACATGCAACAGTCCATTAATTTAAGCAGCGTTGCTTGAAGTGTCTGTTGTTGTTAAGCCCGTATAGAGGATATGTGAATGTGACGTGAAATTGCATGTGTGCTGTTTTACAACCAGCAACATTCTGATGACAAAGCCTTGTAATAAGTATCCTTGCACTATTTGCAGGAAACAAATGTCAGCAACATCAAAACCAGGGGTGTTCTAGCCTTTCTTCCATACTGGGTCACAGAGGGGATTCTCACCCAGGGGAAATTGTTTGCAAAAACAGCTTTAAAGTATTAAATGCAGGTGACTTTCAGAGCAGTGTATTTATTTTCTTGAGTACATTTGTTTTAGAGTCAATACAACTTTTGGTTTACAGACACTTTCACTGACCTTCAAAGCACTCAATACAAACATCACCTTTCCCCCTAGCGTGTTGTTACTGGTGAATATGACCTTAACCTTCCAACTTTTGAAAGCAATTTTGCAGACAGACACCCAGGTATCAAATTAGTACTGAGCAAAACAACATATTCACATATATTCACAAACATACATTCTAAGTAGCTACTTATTGACACATTAGCATGTTATCTAGATGCTTCTAGTCTCATTTTAGTCTCAAGCAAATCTGAAAAAAGGAGTTGAAGGTATATACAGTTAGAAATATAAGCTGGTATGCTGTTTTTATCTCTTTTATGGAGATTATCAAATCCAGTTAACTTAATTAGCCTGTTTCTTGGGTCACTATATGGTAACATTTGACCAGAACTCAATCAAGAAGGTTCTAATGACACTCTTGTATAGTCTTACAAACACACTACCACTTATTCTAGTATGTGTGACATGTAGTAGCAAGTTAATGAATTTATCCACATTGAAAATCAAGTATCACTTTTTCACTGAAGGATTACATTTTAAAAAGAGACGTACTGTATGACTGAAAATGCAGATTAGCTATATAAAAATACACTGTCCACAAAAGTGCTCTTCCCCGATGAGACTGTGGCACGGCTGGATGAACACTATGAGAACTACCAGATGATGATTGATGTGTTTTTTCCATTCTGTTAGACACAGGGCCACCTCTATGCCAGTCTCTCAAGAGAACATACACACATTCTGTCACATGGTACACATAGTACACCGATGAGGGGCTTTATAAAGACAGCCTCACACCTTGTCATAATTACTTTTATACACAATTATGTTCTCTGATTTGGAAAAACAAGCACGACACATGTGATTTTTACTGGGCTGCTTTCCCTCTGTTTGAGTGAGAAAAGGAGGGAGAAACATCCTCAGGCTAGGGATGTTTTGCAAGAGGGGAGCAAGGTGCAAATTGTCATCTCAGTCCTGTAAATAGGCAGCAGCTGAAAGGGTGGTGACTACCAGTGTTACCAGTCACATGCAGAGATGTCATGACGCAATGGAGGCTGGCTGCAACTAAAACAGTAGGAGAACATGAGGCCAAGTGCATTAATGTAGATCTCATCACACTCTTCCACTTGATTTTTTTTTTCAGCTGGTGAGTGAGCAACAAGAGAGCCGTCCCTTGCTGAGCCCTTCCATCGATGATTTCCTCTGCGAGACCAAGTGTGATGGAGCTGCCCGTCCAGTAACCTCCAACACAGCAGGTACCACAGATACTGACCTTCCCATACTTCCTCAACAATTCTGCTTCTGCACTGTACTATGCTCCACTACACTGCACTATTATACTGTAATTCTGAAGTTTCAACATCTTTTCTCTTACTATTATATATCCAAACACACACACACACACACATGTATATGCTGTATATATATATATATATATATATATATATATATAATTTGATTTTAAGAACCAAAAACAATTATTGTAGATGAATTGATATTGTGCCTCCCTAAGATCATTCAAAAGTTTGAGGTCAATATGATTTTATTTAAATTAATGCTTTTATTCAGCAAGTGTTAATATAACTTATCAAAATAGTAAAGACTTTTACTTTGAAATTTGCATTTTGAAAATTGTATTTTTTTTTGAGTAAATGCACTTATAATAAAATAATTGTATGGTTTTAATAGAAAAATATTAAACCGCACCACCATTTTTAACTGTGTTAGTAATAATATGTTTTTCTTGAGCTACAGTTTTACAATGATTTGTGAAGGATCATCTGACACTGAAGATTGGAGTAACGTCTGCTAAAATTCAGCTTTGGCATTACACAAATAATATATCTTAAAATAAAAAAAGTTGTTTTAATTTGTAACAATTTTTTTTTTTACTGTATTATTCATCAGATAAATGTTTGGGTGAGCATAGAGACTTTCAGAAACATTTTAGATGATAGTGTAGGCCTACATTGAAAAAAATTTTTATTTTGTTGTCCAGGCATTTCCCAGCATGCATTCTTCGAAAGCGAACAGGACAAACTGTTACACTTAAAGGAAACTAGAATTACCCCAGCCTAAAAACACTGTGTTGTGCATGATTTGAACCAAAATAGCACAGTTTATTATACCAGTGTTGTTCGATTTTTATTCCTGATTGAAATTCAAATAGATGTACTTGCATGACTAAAAATAACTGCCTGCCTGACATTACGAAGATGGCTGCTGAATTCAATGACTTTAAAAAGGACTGTTTATAAATCTTTGTTAAATAATGTTTACTTAGAATTATTAAGTAAACGAATAAAGCAAAAGGCATACAGCACAAGCTGTTGCCTTAACAACCCAACCAAAATTTAGCATTAAAGACAAATATGTAATATTTTTGAGTCGAATATACTGTATATGGCAAATATCAATAACAGCTGAGGCTGAGTTACTAAAACTGTATTTATTTCACTTGCCTACCCTACAAAGCAATTAAGACAACCACTCCTACTCCCTATAGAGTTTCTTGTTTACTTTCTGATTGTGGAAAACAGCATATTCTATTTACCAACAGATTATGTTTGGAGGATTTTTCGATTGCTTGTAATAAAACAGCAGTCTGTTAATTGCTGTGCCTTCGAACGTAATGTGAATTAAGGTTCAGAAATTACCAGGCAGAACTTTCTGCAATCAAAATGTCACAAAATACTTACTTCACAGTATGAATGATTTTCAGTCTGTCAAACAAATGGTAAAAGCGTCAGTTATTGATCTTTCGTGCAGTTGAGAATGCCTGACATGAAATGTGAAGCCAGAGTCAACTGCAGAGTAAACACTGCATTGAAGTCATATAGTTTTTTATTAATTTGATTGTATACTTATATGCTTAATTAAACTAAATTAAACTAAAAATGTAAGTAGAATTTGAATAATTAGCGGAACACCAGGATTTTTTTAAGCAGTGCCTGTCTGTGAAAGGAATGGAGCTGATTATAGAAATTTATATTCAGGTCTTTAATGGGAACTGCTGTAATCTTTAGAAGGAATGCCTCTGAATTCAATTATTATTCTCTGGCAGATTCTCCCGAGTGAGCTTTTGATTCATTTTTCATTTTAGTAATAAAAAAATCACAACTTGCTTTGGTTTCAGAATCTTCAGACTATCATATTATCAAGGTGTCAGGACTCCTATATGAGATTCAAAGCAAGATGTACATTAAGCCATGAAACTTTCATTTCTGTGTTACATCTTAAGCATCTACAAATAAAGTGCAAACTTATTAAAATAAAATAAAAAATAATAAGCCAACAATGTACATTATAACACATTATAACAGAGTCTGTTTTTCAGGTTTTTAAAATGAGCTTTTGATTTTTTAAATAATATATTTTGATATTTTTGTGATGAGATATTTGATAGTTGAGTCAACATTACATTCAATTGCCCTGATAATGAATTTATTAAAAAAATAACAAATTTTCAAGGTAGAAGAAAAACATATGTATTATTAAATATATAAATGTTTTTCAAAACCATATCAAAACAGCATTTCTGAGAATTTCCTACAACATTTTTCCATACTTTACACACACTTATATGTCACTGACCCAGCTATCAATGTTTTATTCTTCATTATGAAATGATTGTGAAACTTCTTAATTGTATTGATGTCTGAGATTATTGCACAGTAAGCTTTTAGAGTAAAGGACGTAAAGGTATATGGTGTCCAGGTTGGTCTTCGTGTGGTCAGCACAGACAAAAGCATGTGGTGGTAACCTGGTTTCAGTTCTGTTGCTTCTGCCGTATTTCAGAAAATTTGCTGTCAAGCCCTCAGGGCTTGGATCAAGCATCCTTAATGTTGGCATCTGCAGTAGTGACCTGCATGGGTATTTTGTCTACCACCTGGTTATGATGCCCTCTGTTCTGCAAACCAGAAGGATGACACGAAAGGGGTAGAAGCTGCTGAACATGTCCAGAACGTCTGTTCTTAAAGTTCACGTATAAGGGGGGGTTCAACAATCTAAAAGTTTTATGCTTTAATCTCACCTATTCAGAAAGCTGACTACATTCCCTCTGAATATTGAATGAACATATTTTTCTGAAACCTTCATCCTCTGCAGCAGAACACTCTGTAAAGAGTGTTCTTGATGAAGTGTATATATACACACACTATATCAAAAGCTCTTTGTTCTCTTGGAGAGGAACATGCAACATCAAAGATTATTTGACACCGGCCCCTGAGCTGTCGGAACTGCCTGCTGTCTTTTATTGCTGTGACCATGCAGGTAGATAAGTGCCTAGAGCAATAACTAAGGTAGGATGTGTTATTCTGTATTTTTTCTTTCCTTTAAACTCTGGCTGATGTGCTGATTCGAAACTTGCTTTCTCACATCAGTTCATGACAGTAGCTCCCAAATGTTAATGTTTTTAATCCGTAGAAGACACAAAAGATGGATTAGGGATGAGAGGATGCTTTCACACCCAGGTGTTCTTTTATACCCAGGTTTGTTCGATGTCAGAGTTCAGTTTTTTTAGAGAAGGTGAACATTGTTTTCTGAAGTCTAAAAAGAGTGGCCTGGGTATGATTCATGCAAACTCTGGTACAGTTTGTTTCTGATGTAAATGCAGTCATGGCGTATGAATTGGTCAAAACATTTTTATTTTTTTTTTTACTTTCATGACAACTATAACTAATGCACTGAAAGCATTGACAGCAACACCAATAGCATTCCAGGTCCATGTGACATCAGTGGTTCAACCCTAATACTTTTTTTGTACATAAAACATAAATAATGGTTTTATTCAGCACGTAATGATCTGCTGGAAGTGCCGGTTGGACTTTAGCTCGCACTTCCAGCCACTCTGTTATATGTTGGTTTTTTCCACTCCTTGTATGTCCTGTCACATGTGTCCCTTGTCTCCACCCACCTCATGTGTTCCCCCAGCAACAGATATGTTCTCCTCCCCTTTCTTGTAACTAACCTGTGTATTTATACCCTATATCGTCCTGCCTTTTTAAGCGTTTTCCTAGTATTGTTTGTATTTATCTGATTACCGTTACCGACCTTGTTTTCCTCGACCTCGATTCTTGTCTTCTTTCCTTGGATTGTTGTTAGCGCCTGTGTCTTTGGATTTGCCTGTTCTATCCCCGTCTGCTGTTGTTGATTCTCCGCCTGTTTGACTACCCTGCTTATCATTAAACACTTTGCGAATGGATCCGACTGCCTCCCTTGCTCATTTCGTGACACAGCGTTTACTCTTTTCCGTGTCAGTCTTCGATGTGCATTCATGTACATTTCTCTGCTCACAAATAGGGTACAGCACATCCAGGTTCAACATCAGAACATGAAGAAAAAAGTATTCTTGTAGCTTCATAAAATTTAAAGTCTAATTCTCTCAAAAATAAAAATTTGCCCATGATTAGCCCACCCATAAAGTATCCAAGGTGTATATGACTTTCCTCTTTCAGATGAGTTCAAGCAGAGTTATATGGAAAATTGTCCTGGTTCTTTCAAGCTTTGTAATGGCAGTGGGTGGGTGTTTTTTATTCAACAGTCCAAAAGAAGTCCAATAACGTGCGTCCATCCATAATAAAAAAAAGTGCCTCACATGACTCCAGGGGCGGAAATAAAGGCCACCTGTAGTAAATCACTGCATAGTTCCTCTATGGTGAAATGAGCTGCCAACCTTGGTTTAATTTGAGACTATCACACTGTAACTTTGTTTTTTATTTTTACACTTTTGCTTTAGTAGTTTACTAATGTAACTTATACTCAAAACTTGGCATTGCCAGGGGAAACATCACACACTTTTGGAGAAGGAAGACAAATAAAAGTAGATGATATTTATTTTCTTTTTGCTTCCCATGTCCAGTACTCTCCTCCTCTCTGGACCTGCTGGATCTGAGTGAGCCTGGTGAGAGAAGACACAGCAAAGACAGGAAGAGCCCTCTTTCTTCTAAAGGCACACCATACAGGAAGAAGCCAGATGAAACAGAGCTGATCCAAGTGGATATTGAACAGAGTGTACCCTGTTCCCGCACACCTGAAAAAATTTCATTGGATTTAGGTATTAAGTGTCAGACAGCTGTGAAAGGTGAAAGGCTGTTATGCACATCAGCCAAAGTACTTTTTCAGTAGAAAAGAACATTACAGGTTTTTATATCGTTATGTAGTTTCCATCTTCAATAAGTGCATACTGCAAATTCGTCCAACTATGGTATTGCTTGTGTTTTACTTGAGTTGCAGTATGATAATACATCTCTGTCAAACAACATGGCCTTATTTTGTTTACAGTAGCAGTTTCATCTTCTTTGGACAAATGGGAAGAACTCAACCCACACCCGGAGCGAAATGGTAGCAGAAAATGGAAACCTGAGAGAAGACGTTCATCAAAAAATTCCGGTGAATTTGTGTGGTAAGCCGCTGCTCTAAAAAATTTGTATGAAACACACGCTTTCTGGATATCTTAAAGATACGAATACCTTTTTTTTTTTTTTTACATCAGTTTCTTATGATATAACCTCAGGTCTATGGATTGCAAGACTCAGCTAGACACTGCCCCCAGGAACTCCCTGGAGGTCAATAATAAAGTAGAGGCGGAAGCGGTGCCAGTAACTCAAGTAAGTGCAACACCGAGCAACACTTATCACTCTTTTTATGAGTCACGATCATCTGTGCACATGTGTCAGTGACTTTCACATGTTATTTCCCACATGTCCCACTCGTTGTAGTTTTATCATATTACTGTAAGTCCATACTCTTGAACCTGTGAATGGTTTGTTTTATTTCCACTCAGTACATTGTGGAACATTCTGTGCTAACATCTAGAATTCTTTATTTTCAGCTCAACAGGCAATATGTTAGTGGAAGACATGTAAGCCTCTCTGTGCACTCTTTGTATGAATCGCTGAATAGTCTATGCATTTGTACCATGGCAACAGCATCACCAACAAATTCAATGCAAAAAAAGACCAAACCATTTTGGCTAAACTTCATGGCAACTAATGAACTGAAGTGACGTCCTCATGGCAGGTCACAGTATGCAAGGATTTTCAAATTTCTTGTGGTGCTACAGGGTACAAATGTTACACGCTTCTCCTCTCACTGAAGCATGCAGGTCTGTTGTATTGCTATCTATCATGATTAGATAACTATCAAATACATTATTCACCAGCTATTGGTCAAAATGAACACTGGAGGTTGTATAATATACAATAAGTTTGCTACTGGAAAAGCATCAATGAAATAACACCAGATATATGGTGTCTAGTCTAGTGCCTTTAATATGCCCATTTTTTTGGAGTCAGATTGTAAAATCTCACGTTTTGTGGTATATCAATACCCTACTGTTCTTTCATTTTAAAATGTTTTTGTTCCATATGCTCACCCAGGCTACATTTATTTGATCAAAATACAGTAAAACGGTATTGTTAAATATTATTACAATTTAACATAGCTTTATATATATGTATATATATATATTATTTATTTATTTTTTATGGAAATTATTACTGTGATGGCAAATCAGCTATTACTCCAGTCACCATCCTTGATTAATTATTATTTTTCAGAAAAAAAAGAAAACCCTTACTGTGATCTCAAATTTTGGATTGTAGAGTCATTAATTAATCATTCATAATATTTGCTAAAAAAAATACTTTTCACATTGAAATTTAATTTTAAAACTTTATAAAAGAATGTTCCTTTACACTTATTTACCCTTAAATACCTAAACCTTACATATAAAGTACATGTTCATTTGTCCTACATTTGTTAAGACTAATCATGATGGAGCAATCAGTATTATGTGAACTGCATGGTTCTAAAAACATCGAGCTCAAGTTGTCTTCCGGCCATGAGTGCCAGTGGAATTGGAATGTGTAATGTTAAAGGTAATTGTTGCACTGACACGGGGTCTGACAGGGCACATTAAATGTAATTATACAGAGCTGCACCAGCACAATGAAGCAAGACCAATTGTCCTTTTTGAGGCCTCCATTATAGCCTCCTGTATGAAATCCGTTTAACTTGGTAACCTTGGTTATTGATTAATATCCAATGAGGCAGGTGGCAAATACTTCATCCTATTCCTTTGATTCAGTCTGCCTGGAAGGCTTTGTTATGCTCAGAATTGAATTGGGGAAATGGAAGTTTTCCATTGATAGCTCAGCACTTGACATTTAGAATGACCTAAGAACAAGATACAAAGCTACATACAGAGGGTGAATTTTAAAGGGTAACTCTATGATTACATTATTCATTAAAATGACAAGCAACTTTAAAGTTTAAGGAGCATCGAAAACATTACATTATTATCGCTGAAAATGTAACAACTAGGGCCATCAATTTTACATTTCCATTTAGTGTGATTATTAAAAATAAATGCAATTAAAAAGTAATTAATTATGCCCCCTGGCCAGTACATCAATTTGCAATAAGGAATTTTTCAACCATTGAATCACTTTAAAGATATACTAAAAATGTTGGAAAATATACTAAATATATATGTTAAATGCATATAATCATATATAATCACATAATTAGTTTGATTAAGTTTATTTCAAGCAATTGACAGCCCTTGCAATAACCTCGTTGAAGAAATTTGCTTAGAATTTACTCACCCTTAGGCCATCCAGGATATAGATGTTTGTTTCTTCACCAAAAAAGATCTCAAAATTTGAGATCTTGCTCACCAATGGATCTTCTGCAGTGAATAGGTGCCATCAGATTAAGAGTTCAAACAACTGACAAAAACAATCCAACAATAGAGAAGTAATCCACCTGACTGCGGTTTATCTAGTAACATCTATTTAACCATCACTTCTGTCAAAGCTAAATATGATAAATATTGTCTATTACAAATAATGTGGTAGTTAATAGTGTCTTTAGCCATCAGCAAATGTAAACAAAAGGCTATTGTTTGTTATGCCCATATGTCACCCTCTAAATTTGATCCAGATGAAGCCTTTGTGACTCTGAGAAAATAAAACCCTTGAGATCTTACTGTTGTGTTTTATTTTGCAGTAAGCTTGTTTTCTGTTGCTGTGTGATTTACACACACAGCAGTGTAGTCAAAATGAATGGCTTTGCCGCATGTGAAGCATGTCTTCAGGTGTAAGGTGTTGAAACTGATGCATATTTGACGATTCATGCTGAGCAAAGGTCTCCTGCCATGCTATTTTCAGATTTGCATACTGAGAACAATGTGTAAGGGCAGCGGGCTGTGCATGACAAGCCAGTCCTTGAGTGTGAGAACGCTAGGTGTGGACAGCAGGACTTCAAAAGGGAGTGAAAGTGAGAAAGAAAGAGAGAAAAGGAAGCAAGAAGACCCTGTGCTGCTAATGCTGGCATTTCTCCTTGCCTTTGGCATCAGGGGGTTGGCAAGGGCAGGGCCTTTTCTCCTGTCAGAGTGACTGAGAGATGGCTGAGCACGTTTTCTCTGACTTCTGCTGTGTGTGCGTATGTCTGACAGGGCCGTTTGAGCAAAGACCAAAGGTGGGGTAGCACACTCCTGTCAAGAAACCAGTCTTTGGAGGAAGAGTTTGAGAGAGCTAAGGCAGCAGTGGAGGTAAGCCTAAAGTCTCCTTTAAAATACCTGTAAGCATCAAAAACTTAATGGCCGTAGTTAATGGATTAATGGATCTTTTAATATTTACACAGAGTACAAAAAGCCAACTTTGTTCACAGATTTTTTCTTCTCACCAACTCTACCCATCATTACCTACCTGGGCCCATGGAATAAATGTACCTAGGTCCACTTTTTAGGAATACACGAAATATGCACCAACAAGTACATATCACTGCAGTTTACAAAAGAAATGAATGCTAGAGGCAGTAAAACACTGACACCTTCTATTACTTTTCACACAAATTTACAGATAAAGAGTAATTTTCGCACATGAAGAATATCATGTTATGACTTCAGAACAATAATAATATGCTGGGATATTTGAAAACGGATGCATTGGAATGTTAGCATTACACATATCCAGGTTGGTATCCATGGGTTTTCAACGATGGTAGGTTTGTTCGATAACGCATGGAGTACTGAGACATACTTGAGAGGCAAAGAGCTCTTGTTTGAGTCCTGTGTAACTAAGGTTTGACAAAACAGTTTAAATCTGTGTAAAAGGAATTTTAAATGGCACAGTTGCATCAACAAAAATCAGTTTTGCATTTGTCACGTTTAGGGATGGAAACGTGCCAGGCTCCACATATTAAACCTGTGTTTTAGTGCCACTTAATGGACATTTCTCTTTGAAACTGCTGCAAAACATGCAGTAAGATATGTCAAAATGGTGTTGCACAAAAGGTGCACAGAGGTACATATTTTTATGAGGTTGATCATTACTCAGATGTTTCTACTTTAGTATAAAGAGCATATTAGTTTAATTTACACTTACAATTCTAACAAAAATGTATTAAAATTAGGAAAGTTACACTGAGTGCATAGCTCGCCTTGTTTGCAGAGGCTATTTACACTAACTCCACCCGCCAACATGTGATTGGGCTAGTCAGCATTACAAAAGACGCTCATCCGTCATTAGATCTAGTGACGCAAATGATAAAATGTGTTGTACTCTTTTTGATGCAATCGCACTGGGTTCGAATTGAAACTTCTCCCTTTTTTTTTATTTCACATCAGAAAAGCATTTTATTTTCAATAAACATGAAAGAAATAATCAAAAGGTTTAAAATAAAGTAACAGGTAGGGTTAGGGCAGGTGTAAGAGGGCCTTTCTCCCAATGAGGTGACAACCATTTAATAATTTGAATTCAAATTCACACTCAATAAGTTATTATTGCATATGTTTTATAATGTATAACAATACTGAGATGCAGATAATAACCACTGTTTGCAATACCTAGTATAAATAGCGGAAAATCCTGCTATTTTAACAAAATGTAAATAGAATCTAGCTATTTTCACTTAGTGTAAATAGCATCTATGGCTAAGAATATAAACTATTTTAAATTGAAAATAGCCACTGCCTTTTACTAAAACTGTGTGAACTGGACCTACTCATATTAGCCAGAACCATTATCCAGTCAATGGTTTTCTTGTGTTTCTCTGAACACCTTTTTCTGCTCTCCTTCACTTGTATGTCTTTCTTTCTTTTGGGCATCATAAAGTCGTTGTTGTTGTTGTTGTTTTTGGACAATACAATTAAGTCAATGGTTGCCAAAATGGTTTGGGTACCAATATTATTCAAAATATATTATTTTTTATTGCACAGAAGAAAGAAGCTCATATAGTTTGGAACAACATGAGGGAGAGTACTGTAAATGACGACAGAATTTTCATTTTGGGTGAACTATACCCATGGAAAAAAAATATTTTATAGTTTATTAAACTACTTGAAGAAACTTATTTAGGTGAGCCCTTTGTTAAAGTTCAAATTTTAATAAGGCCTCACCTTTGTAGTGTTGGCCGAGCTGGAAACCGCCTGCTGTCACGATAACAATGTGATGCTAATTAGCCACCCTCAATAATTGATTGAATTATAATGTCATCACCGTTGCTTGTGGAATAAGTTGAACCATATAATAACTTTCCATTGCTCAGTGAGAGAAGAAAATAGGCCAGTCGTGCAGCATCAGGTGGCAGAGGAGAATGGGTATTGTGCTTACAGAAACTAGATATGGCCTAATTCATCTGGAGACCCTGCTATCCAACATCGGTTCCTGAGCTTCAGTGATCACAGCCGCTGATGCATTGGAAGAAATTCCTCCAAGGCCTGTCACTCAGGGAGAAAAAAAATCCCATCTAGACACAATATCTCTCATTCAATCAAAAACATTTTTTTTAATAACACCTAAATATGTTGTAGCATTTTGCTTAGATAAAATGCATTTATTTATTATTATTGTTTTTAATTTTCAGTATCAAATCAAATGTACAACATACTAACCAAAACAAAACTACAAATAAAACTGTCATGTTTCATTACAATGTACTTTCATTACTTGTACTGTGTTAAGACTTCATACTGCTTAATAGTTTATGTTGTTCTGATGAGTCTGCTGTTGCACTTGCAAGAGGCTAGCTATTGTATTACATGTGTTACAGAGGTACAGTGCTAAGGGCAAAAACATGGGGAATCTGTAAGAACAGCTGAATAATGCAGGAGAAAGAGGAAGGGCACATCTAAAAGTGAGAGCAGTACTTACAGTATGAAGAACCACTCAGTGCAGAATACTGTGTACAAAATCTCTGGTTTACTGCCTATTTGTAGCTCTGAAAACAGCGCCCATTACAACTATTTTACTGAGACAGTATTCGGTTTGAAAGAGGGTTGAGAGGGGCGGGACTATGTGTACAGTTAGTAGTGATTCTCAAGGCTGCAATGGGAAGAAATGGAGGATTGATCGATTGCACCATCCTTGAGTTTCGATCATTACCGGAACACTGGTCTGCATGCTGAGAGCTGCCCTTCTGCCTCCAGGCCTCCTATAAGTAACTGCATATATTTAATATGATTATAAGCTGAACGGAGTCTTGAATTATCCAGAAAGCTACTTTCTGGGTCAGTGAGGCCAGTTTCCAATCATTTTCATTTGTTGATGTCCCGAATGAAGTAATACGTTGGAGCCTAAAATGAATTGAAATGGGGAAACGTCGGGCTGGACTGCTTACTGAGCAGTGAATAAAGATGCAAGATAGATGGAAAATACATTTTACGCCCCGCAGTCTTAGGGGAGGATGTTGGGAGGCAGGAAACAGAATACATCTGAAATTATGCTGCTCTATTTAGAAACAGGCAGACAGCGAGAGGTGAACGCAGGCTGACTCTGGTCGGGGCCAAATATAACACAAAGGTGTGTTAAATTTAGGCGTTATGCTTTAAATAACAGCATATTTCATGATGATTTAAGACTTCTTACTTCAGAACAGCATTTGTTTTACATTATAAGAACAGTATGATTACCATATAAGCTTTAGATTTATTGTAACACATATATTTAAAATCCATCTTCTGGTCCTTTTCATCTCCTAACATGTAAGAGATGTTTCAGATGATGCAAAATGACAGGGATCGGTTTTAAAAGCAGGACTTGACAGCTAGTCAATTCTTTTTTTTATATGCTCAACAAACGCCCGGACAGAAAGTTCATGCTTTTGGGGGAAAACTACTGAAGTATAACAAGTTACAACTACTGAAGGATAAATACAGTAAAGCAGTTACTTGATAATTTCTGTCTTGTAAACATTATTTAGTTAAGTAAATGTCATGCATATTAATTCATAAATATGAACTGCACAATTTACATGTCATTTATTGACTCATATATTCTAAACTGTCAGAAGTTTTTGTTTAAAAGTTTAGTAGAAACCTCAATGGATTTTGTAGACTTGTCACACTCAAGCTTATTAATTGTTTGTCACGTATGTCTTAGGGGTTTTTATTATTCTAATTATGAGCTGACCCTTGGTCTCTTTTAGTTAGTAATTATGAGATGAATATATTCACTTGCTTCTCTATTAAAGAGTTGAGAGAGTTCAAATAATTATTTGCAACCCAACTTACTTTTTTTTTCTCGACAACGGTCCATATCTCTTATATACTGTTCTGTATGAACGTGCAATTATTTTCCAATCAAGAAATTGTATTTGATAAGAACGTATCAAGATTCAGATGTTCTAAAAACGTAATATCTTATCTAATTAGTTTTTTGATTTTTACTGGAAAATAACATGAAAATACGAATTCAGATAAATGTTTCCAGGATAAAGCATGTCCCAATAGTGTTTCGTACTAGGCTTTTGTGTTCCATCCAAATAGAAATAAAGGTCTCAGACTTGTGAACCAAAGGTCATTCTATTTCAGAAACAAAGACCAATTAGAAAAGACTTTTTCACCCCTGTGAAACAGCATGGCCTTGATCATGTGTCTCTTTTTGAAAACGAGGAAGACTGAGCACTGAGCCCTTTGGAGCCCTCAGTGTACCCGTTAAGGCCTCTGCCATGGCCTACTGAGCAACACTGAGCCTTTATTACACTTATGGAGCTGTATCTCACAATCTCTCAAGGGACGAACAATGCAGTTGAGGTAAAAGGAAACACTAAAGGAAAGATGCCAGTCTTGAATGACACATAATGTCAGGGGTGTTCAGGAATGCTTTTTCTAAGCCCCTTAGACAGTAACAGCTTCAGGGCTTGTCATAACACAGCACTAGTTATTTTTCATGGATCTTTTTCTGTGTTTGTAACATATATTTCAATGAAGCAGGTATTTTTAGAAACAGACCAGGTGCGTTGCACAAAATAGGTGACCAAAGTTGGAATCGTTCACTACAAAACTCTAAAACATTTTTTTTTTATCTGTGAAAGACAAAAAGAGAATTCACTCTTTTTCATGCTATTGCACTGAATTGTGACTGAAGCTTTAAATTTCAAGACTGGTGAAGAACTAAAGGCCAATTACAAAACCAAACAGTAGCCACTGTGCTTTTATATTATATTGTACTGTTCTCTGAGGTCTGCTTATAATGGGTATATAAACTGCTCAAAAAAATAAAGGGAAAACTAAAATAACATCCTAGATCTGAATTAATGGAATATTCTTATTAAATGCTTTGTTCTTTACGTAGTTGAATGTGCTGACAACAAAATCACACAAAAATTTCACATTTATTAACCTATGGAGGTCTGGATTTGGAGTCACACTTAGAATTGAAGTGGAAAAACACACTACAGACTGATCAAACTTTGATGTAATGTCCTTAAAACAAGTCAAAATGAGACTCAATAGTGTGTGTGGCCTCCACGTGCCTGTATGACCTCCCTACAATGCCCAGGTATGCTCCTGATGAGGTGGCAGATGGTCTCCTGAGGGATCTCCTCCCAGACCTGGACTAAAGCATCCGCCAACTCCTGGAGAGTCTGTGGTGCAATGTGGCTTTGGTGGATGGAGCAAGACATGATGCCCCAGATGTGCTCCATTGGATTCAGGTCTGGGGAATGGGCGGGCCAGTCCATTGCATCAATGCCTTCATCTTGCAGGAACTGCTGACACAATCCAGCCACATGAGGTCTAGCATTATCTTGCATTAGAAGGAACCCAATGCCAATCACACTGGCATATGGTCTCACAAGGGGTCTGAGGATCTCATCTCGGTACCTAATGGCAGTCAGGCTACCTCTGGCGAACACATGGAGGGCTGTGCGGCCCTCCAAAGAAATGCCACCCCACACCATTACTGACCCACTGCCAAATCGGTCATGCTGGAAGCAGAACGTTCTCCACGGCGTCTCCAGACTCTGTCACATGTGCTCAGTGTGAACCAGCTTTCATCTGTGAAGAGCACAGGGCATCAGTGGCGAATTTGCCAATCTTGGTGTTCCTGCTCAAATGCCAAACGTCCTGCACGGTGTTGGGCTGTAAGCACAACCCCCACCTGTGAACCCTCATATCACCCTCATGGAGTCTGTTTCTGACCATTTGAGCAGACACATGCACATTTGTGGCCTGCTGGAGGTCATTTTGCAGGGCTCTGGCAGAGTTACTCCTGTTCTTCCTTGCATAAAGGCAGAGGTAGCGGTCCAGCTGCTGGGTTGTTGCCCTCCTACGGCCTCCTCCACGTCTCCTGATGTACTGGCCTGTCTCCATGCTCTGGACACTAGGCTGACCGACAAAGCAAACCTTCTTGCCACAACTCGCATTAATGTCTCATCCTGGATGACCTTCACTACCAGAGCCACTTGTGTTGGATGTAGACTCGTGCTCATGCTACCACTAGAGTGAAAGCACCGCCAGCATTCAAAAGTAATTTCCATCTGTTGTCTATTCCATTTGCACAACAGCATGTGAAATTGATTGTCAATCAGTTTTACTTCCTAAGTGGGCAGTTTGATTTCACAGAAGTGTGATTGACTTGGAGTTACAGTACATTTTGTTGATTAAGTGTTCCCTTTATTTTTTTAAGCAATATATATATTTAACCCCCCTGATCCGAACACATACAGTATACATCAAATGATCAATAACAGAAAAATCACATAGTGTAATAGCTCACACTTGTGTTGAATTTGTTTGTAAATGGATCCATGGTAAAAAGACTGGCATTCACTCACTGGCATTTCATTAAAAATAAAGTTAATTCGAATAAATTGTATTGTTTCATTTCTGTATACACTTGTATTTGCCGCTTTTGTTATTTACCTACTTGCACAAATTGGTGGGCAGGGATAAACAGGCATTGATGTAGAAGCGATGGGCGGGGCTGAACAGGCAGTAATGAAGAATTAGTGGGCAATATATATATATATATACGTATTACGTATATATATATATATATAT
>JAUMHP010000048.1:9081282-9100672 GCA_032361065.1 Enteromius trimaculatus | reverse complement strand
GGCAGTAATGAAGCATTAGTGGGCTATATATATATATATATTCTTATTACCTATATATATATATATATATATATATATATATATATATTTTTTTTTTTTTAAATAGTAATAGCTTTTTTTATAGTGCTTTGTTGGCATTGTGAGGTTTTACAGCCCCAGTGCTCATTTATTCTCAATATGTTGACAAAAGTGCCTTGGATATTCTTAAAAAAATTCACCTTTTGTGTTTTAGAATAAGTTGAAATGACTTGAGAGTGTCAAATGTCTTCTTTAAGCAAATGTAATGTTGCTAAAGGTAATGACAAAATGGCTCTGTAATTTAGAAACACAGAACAACTGCGAAAAAAAACTGGATTTGATGTGTTCAATGAAGATGTGTGCCGTGAAGTACGTCCTTAACGCAAATGTTCTGGCTATTAAAAAGTTCAGTCAAGCAGTCTTTCTCTGGATGAGAGATAATGAGTCTTCAACTTTGACCTTTGACTAGTTGGACTTTCTCTGTGCTGAGCTGTTGGGGGGAAAGAGGGGGTGGGTCATCCAATTACCGTAATTGGCCACTTAGTGAAGCTGTTGCCCATCATAAAACACGGAGGGTCATTTATCTCTTCAACAAAAGATGTCTCATTGAACAAAATAACATCTCATCAACTTTCAGTCGCACAACATTCTTTGAAAACCCTCATCATAAATACAATCTCTGAGGGAATCGTGCCACAAAGGCTTTTGAAAAGCAGATAGCTCTCTAACGCCAGTGCTTTTCAAGTGAATATGAGTCGTAATGAAGACATACTGGGGTTCGTGACCTGTATCGATTGGTAGGTGACTTCAACAAATGTTCCTGCCATTTCTGATTTTATAACATGACAATGATGTGTGAGGTTTTGAGTAACAGGCTTTAAAGTAAACACAAATTAGTGTTTTAACATTTCAAAGTAATTTTAGAGCATTTTGTACTTCTGCATCAAATCAAAAGTGTTTCGGTGCATTCAGTTTGCTGACTAATGCTATGAGCAAGTAATTTTTTTGATTAATCAAACCCTTAAATGAGATTTCCAAATGTCCTAGATGGCTGAGAGCTGAATGATTGCTTGCGTGGCTGTGTAAGTCTCCTCTTGCCATCAATATTCATGCACAGTGATTCATTATTCAGATTGCAGAGCACAGAGAGTTCAGAGGCATGTTGATACAGATTTGAGGCATTCATAAGAGTGGCACACCTGCAGAGACTCGACTAAAGACTAAGATTTACCCCGAGCTTGATGTTGCGGAGGCAGAAAACACATTTTCGCCATGAAGTGCTCTTCTGGACACTGTGAAAAAAGAACAGAAACAACAAAACTGAAACTAAACCAAACCAAAACAATAACTGCTTGCATATAAACATAGTTAACTAAATGAAAGTTATGTAAAGGATGAATTTGGTATTTTTGGAGTATATTAAAGTATTTGGAGGTATAACACCGGGTTTTAAAAAATATATTTACATCTGTTCATTTAACAGACACCTATATCAATAGAAATGTTACTATATTAGTTTCCTGGTCATGATGCTGATGTTGTCGAGCTTTTAGAAAATGCGTTACTCCACCGTCTCCAGTGGTTTTAAATGGAAATATTTTAAAGAGATTACTGTTTATTTGGCTTTGTTAATAAATAAGGAGTTTTGAGACGTTCCTGCTTGTTGGATTGATTATATTCACTGTTACTCAGCTAATATTGAGTTTTCTAATAAATTTAAAAGGTTTACTTAGTTAAGAGGTCAGCTCTACTAAGCTGACTGTAATGAAAATGTGTACGAGTGTGTGGTTTCAGTACAAAATATAAAACATTTATTATTTTTATAAGCAATTATTTTTCTGTCTCATTTATCAAATCCCTTTCAGTCAGACACCGAGTTCTGGGATAAGATGCAGGAGGAGTGGGAAGAGCTCGCTCGCAGGAACTGGCTAACAGAGAATGAGCGACCACAGATTCCCTCTAATGTGTCTCCGAATGAAAAGGTAAAGGAGAAACAATTAAAACAAATAATTGATATATATATATATATATATATATATATATGGTACTAACAATTATTATTATTGAATTATTATTCAATACGTGAAACATGTGCAATTTATTTATTTAAATTTACCATTGTGCAAAATCTTCATGAATTTTACACTGCTATGTCCATTATTTCTTCCTTAGGGATACTACTTCCACACAGATAACCCCTTCAAAGACTGGCCAAACGCATTTGAGGAGGGATTACGCAAGTCCAGAGATGGAGACCTGCCTAATGCTGTACTTCTTCTGGAAGCAGCTGTGCTGCAGGACCCTCAGGATTCAGAGGTGAGCGAGTGGGCTTATAAAACAACAACAGTCAGCCAGGTACTTTCATCAAATCAGCGTCTGCACAGCTTGAAAACATGTTCTGCCAATCAAACAACCGTCATGCCTTTCCAGTGATAAGCAGTAGGTACGTTTTTGTCCACACTGAACATTTTACAGATCATGGCATGATTAGCCAAGGCAGGGGGTTCCATGTTCTCACTAATTTTCAGTCTGAGCTCTGTATCACACATTGTACTTGACAGTGACTGATGGCGAACCATTAACACTCCTGTAACTGAGTAGGGTTCCCTTTTTTTTCAGATGATTTAATGATGTAATAGTTCAGTTACATCCCAGAGAGGATAATCCTCTTCTCCTGGAATTACCCCACCTCTAAATGATTGTGTCTCCAAAAAAGCTGAATGCTAACAGATAATATTACAAAGCAAGTAGCGTTTCAGGGAGATTTTGCTTCTACCTTAAGCGCACTATATTGTACATCGTAAGTTAAGAGCACAGACTTACATACAGCCAACCATATTAAGATATTCTATTAAGAAGGCTCATTAATACACTTTCTGTTGTATTAGCAAACTGTGGCCTTGTCATGGGGGTTTTGAAATGCAGTCTCCTCCTACACAAAGTTAACAAGCTTATTTTCTAATAATTAGTCTTACTCAGTGTTCATAACCCCACAAATTATTCATTGTGAAACCGTAGCATAAATATTCAATCACATAATTAATAATACTTAAATCAACATCTAAATGTTAAATATTTGTCAAGCGATATTAGTACATTAGTACAAGAAATGGCAACACAAATCCATTCAGTTCCTCACTAACATTTTGTTCTATGTCTGAGCCACAGGCCTGATGAATAATGAATAATTTCCCCCAGGTTAGCACTGTAGCTCGAGCACAATAGAAGCTCCTCGCCGAAGTCAAGGTGATAACCCCAATGCTCATTGTTCAATACCTGTTTTCTTTTCAGGCTTGGCTGGTGCTGGGAACCACGCAAGCGGAGAATGAGAATGAGCAGGCAGCAATTGTCTCCCTCCAGAGGTAAGGAAGTATCCCTGCATGAATCATATGCAAATGATGGTTTACACAGAACTGATTGGCTCGTGCAGTTGAGCCATTACACTTAAGATGTTACTTATGAGTGTTTGTGGCAAAAATAAAGCCAAAGCAGAGTTAGAATGGATTGCTTTGTACTAGTACTGGATGTATCGATGATGACAGTACCATCAAGTCAAGATTAAAGTTAGAGGAATAGTTCATTCAAAAATTTAAATTACATGGAAATGTACTCACCCCCTGGCCTTTTTAGATGTAGAGTTCTGAATTGATTTTTAAATGAAAATGTAACATTACATAACTTGCTCACCGATGGATACTCTGCAGTGAATGGGTACTGTCAAAAGGAGAGTCCAAAGGGCTGATAAAAAGCTGTGAAGTAAAAAGCTGTCAAACTACTAAGTGTATTTATTTTAAATTGTCACATAATAGGGCTTCCTCCAGTTAAAAAGTCCATCCCCTGTTGTCCTCTCGCATCAAAATCCACTATCATAAATGTTTAGAACTGTTTCTGTTTGATCATATTTCTCTTCTGATTCAGATGAGATGACTTTTTCACTGGAGAAAGCAATATTATAGTAAGCAATGGTATGAAGTTTAAGACATCTTAATGATGGATTCGTCTATTACTGATCCAAATATTCCGTTAACCCCCATTCAGAACGGAAATGGCATAAGCAATATAAATAAGACTCTTCAACCCGAAGAAGGCCTTGAGTCGGACACCTCCATGTGGTTATCTGTGACACCAAATGAGACAAAGCTCTCTGCTGTGCCCTCTCCTGCTTGAGATAAAGAGCTACTGTAATAACCCGGTGATCCAATTAAAATTGCATTTCATAAGCACAGAGGCCTTTGGGAGATTACATTCATTTTGGATAGAACAGCCAGCCATAATCTCATACAATGTTCCTCTGAGCGACCGAGGTGAAAACTCCAATCTATGTGTGTTAATCACCAATGACACTCAGAGCTCTGTTTTGGTACCATGTGTTCATATCACTTTTGAATAGAGTGCTTTTATAATGTCTGCCTCTATGATATTATCTAACGTAATTTAAGATGGTGCATCATCTGTGAGTGGACCACATAGTTGCTGCTGTTCACATATCATGTTCGTCCTAAATAGAATGCAAGATTAAAACTAATAGAGCAATAGTATGACTTCAATAAAACTGCTCCATATCATAGTTAAGCTTTAGCTGTGACAAGGAAAGTAACGTCAAAGCTGCTGCATGTGGTTTTTTTTTAGATATTCTGTATTGCCCAGATGGGAATGAATTTAACTAAATGCATACAGTTTACATGCGAACAAAGTCACAGTAAAATGTAATTCATTTCTGTGATGCCCAGGAATGATTCAAATAATCCAATCTTACTCTTAATAATCCAATAAATTCTAATAATATCCTTGCAGTTGGTAACAAATTCCTAATTTGCTGCTTATTAATAGTTAGTAAGGTAGATGTTAAGTTTAGGTATTGGGTAGCTAGGGATGTAGAATAAGGTCATGTAAAATAAGGCATTAATATGTGTTTAATTACTACTAATAAATAGCTAATATTCTAGTAATATGCATGCTAATAAGCAAGTATTATGAAAGTGTTTCCAAAATGTCTATGCTGCTTAATATTTTTGGTAACACTTTATAATAGGGAACACTTATTCACTATTAACTACAATTTTCCCCTTAAATTCCTAATTTGCTGCTTATGAAAATAGTTAGTAAGGTAACTGTGTTTAGGTATTGGTAGGATTAGGGATGTAGAATAAGGTGATGTAGACTAAGGCATTAATACTGTATGTGCTTAATTACTAATAATAAGTGGCTAATATTGTAGTAAAATGCATGCTGATAAGCAACTTGTTAAGAAACCCTAAAATAAAGTGTTACCATATTTTTATATTTTTTTGTTTTCAGGATGGTGAATATTTTGATGAATAGAAAGTTTAAAAGAACAAAATTTGTTTGAAATTGATTTTTTTATATATATATATAATGTAATAATGTTAATGTCTGCAATACAAAAATTGCATATTTGCCGTTAGATTTAAATGTGTTTTTAAATCTATAAAATTAAATAAATTAACCTCTGATTTATTTTATCATAAATGGTCAAATTACTTCCTTTTGACCTTCAGAAGTCCAAAAATGTCCAACAAAGTGCAACAAAGCTTACCCAGAAGTAATTGTGAAGTACTTGTTTAGTACATAGTGTCAGCATATAAAGTGAGACAAAACCGGCATCTTATTTTGGCAGGGGGGTTAGGAGGGGGTGAGTATACCTTTACCTAAATCAGATTAGATCAGATCAGATTACAGCTGAAATTTCTGATGCATGTGCAGATAAATCATTAGCAATGAGCACTGTTTTTGTTTTAATGGACAGCAAGAGACGTGTTTTACTGGCTGTCACCCATGAATTAAAACCAGCACTAATCAGGAAGCATCTGCCTCTCATTATGATGGCAGACAGCTAATTAGTGTCCATCAAAAGCAGCGGTTCTTTAGATGCTTCCCTGTTGTATGTGTGTGCAGGTGTCTGGAGCTCCACCCCAACAACCTTCAGGCCCTCATGGCCCTGGCAGTAAGCCTGACCAACACGGGCATGAGGCAGGAAGCGTGTGAGGCGCTGCTGAGCTGGATAAGGCACAACCCCAAATACAAGCAACTTCTGAAGAGCCGCACACACCTGCAGGCCTCACCTGGTTCACGGAGACCCTCTTACCCTTCCACAATGGGCTGGTATGGTTACAAATAAATCCAGTGCCATGTATGAAACATACATACAAACATACATTTTTTTCTACTTTAAACTTAAAAGAAAATCCTACAAACCTTTAGAATTATACACAAAGACTTCTACCATTTGCCGTCACGTTAAGAGAATGATGGTAATTTATTGTAACGATTTTCTCAACTTAATTTTTTCTTTGTTAAGTGAAATTAAAATACCGCGAGAGCAGACGGCTCCATGCTTTTTGAACACGGTTTCAACACCTGGTTATTTTAGCTAGTTTAGAAATCCTGTGCAGAACGTGTCCACAGGACGCGCCACGTCTGGTCACCTTGCTAAAGTGACAGGTTCACAACTGCACTCAGTGTGTTGCAAAAATCCCTACTTTCTCCCGCATATAGCACTTCAATCCCTTCAAAATGGAATTTTTTTTTGCTAATAACAACTTAAATCTCTCTCTAGAGAGACCGTTTCCCTTTTCTTAGCTATTAAATGACACATTTTGATGATGTTGCTGGTAGAGATGTCCCTGAAGGACAATGCCTCTGAGTCTCTGCACTCTCTCTCTCTTTATCTCCAGCCCCCTGCTGCCCGAGGTGAAGGAGCTGTTCCTGGAAGCTGCACAGCACAACTCGGACAGGATCGACCCAGACCTGCAGACAGGGTTGGGGGTGCTGTATAACCTCAGCTCCGAGTTCAACAAAGCAGTGGAAGCCTTCAACGCAGCTCTGTCGGTGCGGCCGGAGGTAAATCCCACCTCAGTGACAAACTGGGGTTAAATCACACAGAAATGCTTCCTAAAGGCAGAGGGCAGAAGGAGAGAGGGGGTAAATGTCACCAGGGCTTAAAAAGTGTCTCCAAAATCTTTGAAACAGTTCATTTGAAACTTGAGGGGAGCTTTACCATTCATGAGCGCTGACTCCAGAACCCTGTGGGTCACCTTGTCGTCGATTGATGCTAGCTAAGCCAAATTTTGTCCCCCTGTGTAGACTGCATTTACACTCAATCGAAAATCCTCCCCATCTGCTTGACTTGGTAATGTCTGCTTGCCTGCTGGGGGGCTCAGAGCGTGAATACGATGAAAGATAATAGCGATGTGGAAGCGAACCTCTGATAGCAGGCTCCTTGTGACATTAGGAACCAGGCAACTTCTTGAAACCTCTGTTTTATGCTGTGTCGCTGTACTTAAAGGTCATATTTTATCCCTAAAAGAAAGAGAGCAGATCATATCTTAATGGTATTAAAAATCAGTCGCATGTAACTGCGTAATCTTTGACGCTCAGAGCGATAATTATTTTGATCCGTGACACTGAGCCGGAGGGGATTCTTTTTGCCGATGGTGTCTACAGGACTACCTGCTGTGGAATCGGCTGGGGGCGACGCTGGCTAATGGAGATCGCAGCGAGGAGGCTGTGGAGGCCTATACCAGGGCCCTGGAGCTGCAGCCAGGCTTCATCCGCTCGCGTTACAACCTCGGCATCAGCTGCATTAACATGGGAGCTCACAGGTTTGTGACAGAGAGTTGGGCTTGACCTGGAAATTATGGAAAATACATCCCCCCCAACTTTTTTTGTTTAAATACTTTGATCCTGAGGTTCTGTCGAAATAAATGCAGAATAATAAGGAAACATTTATTCCTTGATTTATGGGCATTTTTTCCGCTGCTGGTACTTTTGTGTCCCAGGGGTTGTTTTTTTAAAGAGGTTTTTTTGTTTGTTATGAGGGTCACATTAAATGCCTTCAAAATTTATTTGAGCTGCTTTTCAAATGCATTTCTGCATATTTTATTATTTTACTCTTGGCTCACACTCAGTACTCTATTTTTAATGATTAAAATAAGAAACTCCGTTATAAAAGTATTACTGATTATGATTTAATTACGAAAATACTCAGTGAGCCTGAGGTTTTAAAGTTATAGTTTTGAAGCCTTGTGATAGATTGACTTGAGACTTGACTAAGAATAAACAATACTTCTACAACATTTATTAATCTTAATGTTAATTTCTGCATTACTAATGCATTAGATTTGTTTATTAACATTAGCTAATGCGCTATGAACTAACATGAACAAACAATGAATGACAGTATTGTTATTAACTTCTAAAGAGTGTAATAAATGCGGAGTTCATGTCCATGTTAATAAACACTTTAACTAATGTTAACAAATAGCACCTTATTGTAAAGTGTTACCATATATACTGTATATACATTCACAGACATATAGATGTTTATTAAAAAAAAGTAAATATCAATAGCAAGCCTAATGAGTCTGTGTACAATGTTCAACATTATTTTCCAGCACAGACTGCTATTAAACAATTCATAATTTAAAGAATATATATATACTGCAAATATATTTACCTCATTAACAAAAGTTAATAAAAAATATTTCTCATGTAGTATACTGTACATATGTCCAATATGTATTTTCTGAATGTCCACATGTGAAAAAAAGCCCATATTTGTATATACACCCTTTTTACTTTATTCCATTATATATTTACTGCAGGGAGGCAGCCAGTAATTTCCTGACAGCTCTTGGCCTGCAGAGAAAGAGCAGGAGTCGGCAGCTTTCGCACCAGGTCATGTCTGGAAACATCTGGGCTGCCCTGCGGATAGCCCTGTCCATGCTGGACCAGCCGGAGCTCTTTCAAGCTGCTAACATAGGAGACCTGGACTTACTCATGAAAGCTTTTAACCTGGATATGTGAGCGAGGATCCCCTTTAACCGTGGCAAATATCCAAAGTCCTTTATGAGAAGAACTTTGTCAGAAAAGCAACCTTTGATTCGCAGAGCACCTTTACATTCCCGAGAACTGAGTGCTGAATGATACTATTTTACTAGACTTGCACATCAGTTTACGATTACCCTAAAGAGCACAACGCCGTGTGAAGATTGTACAAGTATGCCTTAGTGAAAATATCAGCTAGACCTGCAATGTAACAGTGGGAACCAGAGGAAACCACAATTGATGAGAGGAACACAGACTAAAAATGTGCATTGGCTTCACATAATGACTTGATTAGACTGTACTGCGTAGACTTCCTGTATTGATTCGATTGCACTCTTTAGTTGAGATGGTGGGGTTATTATAGATTTCGGTGGCACTTAGTTCAACCCTGGACACTCCTCACCTGATCTCTGCTGCATCATCCCCTTTATTTCCTGGAGCTTGCAGACCAGATTAAAAAGCCTTACTTATCTTGCATGTAAAATGAATAATTAAGATGTTATCGGTATGATATCAGATAAAAGCCATTCCTTGCCATACTTTGACCTCTTGATGTAGAAGTCTATGTTCCATCAAGGTCTTTTTGTGAAAAATACCACATCTTTGAAATGTTACGCTGGTTATTTAATAAAATTCGATGCAGGGAATTAGATATACTGCCCCTTTTGCCAGTTATCAGTCTGGGATCGACAGGAAGACAAGAAACTGCCCAAAATATAAGCCAAACTATTTTTTATACCCTAATGTTGTTGTTGTTGTTTCTCATATTACTTGTTATCTCCAGCTTGCATGAATGTTGCATACGCACTTCAAGAAAAGTCCTACGTTTTAAAATGCTATGCAAAACCTATAGATTCTTTTTTTTTTTTATGAAGAAAAGCCTAAAGCACCAGAAGGCTGTATTTGCTTTGTGTTTTAATGTGTAAACTGGTAGGTAGAAGGTAGAAATCTGGTAATCCTGTTTAGAGGGTTTATTGTATTTTAAGGCTATGTCTATATTAATCCAGATACATGTGAAAATGTGTTTTTTTCCCCCTCAACATTTTGGCCTTCTGTCCCGACTGAGGTGCTGTTTTTGTTCTATGAAAATACCTTTTTAGAAGATTCTGTTGATAGTTGATACATTTGAAAAAGCCACATAAATTTGTGGAATTAAACATTTTCGAATGCCAGTGTAAAAAAAAGACACATTCGAAATGGATATTTGACACGTTTAGTCATGTGACACGTTGTAGCTATATTATTAATACCAGCATATACCAGCTATGTGCTATTCACCTGCACTTTAAAGATAAATGTTACTTTCTTCAATCTCTATATTACATTATAATGCACAGGTTTTCACAGCAAAACTCTCTCTATTGCTACTTACTAGCCCAATTGCTTTTCAGGGGGGGATTCCTGGTAAAAGTTGGTGTAATATACATCTTTTTGTAAGGGTTTCACTAATGAAAGTCACAATTCATGGCCCAAATACCACGTTATTGGGGTTTACATGAACCCGAAGACATGAAAAACAACACTCCGGTGAACTATTACTTTTTACTGAGGAAGTGACTACTGGAAAATTTGTGTAACAAAAAGCCATTTTTTCAAGTATCTGGATTAATTTAGACATTCTTATTAAAAAAGGCTCCATAATTCAGCTGCGCTTTTGTTTGTAGCGTCACATATGTTTATCATTTATTCCCACCTAGTGCAAGAATTTATTTATTTAAAAACCTATATGAACAAAAAAGCATGCAAAGCCATTCACGCACCCATTATAAAGTATTATTCATTTATTAACTGTTACTATATTTATTTAATTACTGCTGTATGTATTAGTTTTATTATTCTGTATTCAAATCTATTTGGACAGTCCTGTATATGCTCATCGATGCAGTTAGAACAGGCTTGTGCTTTGTAGCTGAATGTTACAGTAGATACTGTAGATTCTCTCACGCCGAAGGCCAAACCTCCCCTTTTCTAGAACTTTGTACAATCTCAGGTGTGATTGTCTAGACGAATGCTCCAGAAGTACTCCTGATGTATGATTGCATGCCGAATATACTTATTTTTGAATGCTGTAGATCTATTTATATGCATGACCTTGACATGCCTATTTTAATCTAAACCCTTCATTTCTATGACTTATATATCACTGTAATCACAATATTTTGCATTTCAATATATATATATATATATATATATATATATATATATTGATCTGAAGAATATGGCATATTAACTGTACAATATCTACAAATGAGCTGTTTTTGCAATGCATTGAGTAATCTCAACAAGACCACCTTTATAGTCACTTATATTACTATTGCAATAGCCAGATTTACTAAAGCCTTTAGAGTTAGAGACTCAAATATATGTTATGCATCATTCAGAGCTGCGTTTCTGAATTTGTACACGCAAACTTTCTGAATTTTTGCCATAGGCTTTATTAACTCTGGCCCAATATTTAAAAGATAGATGCATATACAAAAGTTATCTTTTAAAATAAAATATTGGAATAGAGTTTGTTTGCCTGGTTGTTTCTGTTGCCTGTTATTTTTAAAGGGGTTCAAAAACAAATGGTTCCACGGTTGAAATCTCCCATTTGCCATCTGGCATCACCAAACATGAAAATGGCACCGAGAAGCAATTGTGGATTTTATTGAACAATCCAAACATTATGAGTCAAGTATGTTTGAACAGATTTCGAATGAGGATTCCCACATTTGCCATGTTTTTGTTTCTAAACAATATATGGATCAGAAAATCCATTAAAAAAAAACTTATAATAAACAAGTGGGCAAGTAACTACAGAATTGGCACACTTTTTTGCAAAAAAAAAAAAAGATAAACAATAAAAACGTACCACTTGACCTTCAGTTCCATGAAAAACAGAACCCGCTAAAGATCAATAATATATTGCAAAATGTCAACTAACCTCAGATTTTTAGTGCACATACTGAAAAAAAAATATATATCAAGGCATGTTTGAGAAAGGTGGGGTATAAGCATCCACTTTCACACCCCAAAAGAAAGCAGAAAGGTAAGAAACAGAAAGGGAAGCAGAAGGAAATGGGTTTGAATAGTCATTCAAAGTAAGAAAGAGAAAGAGAAGGAGAGAAAGAGCGAGAGAACCTCAGGTGAATAAGACACATGCACAACACAAGGTAAAGGAACAAAGACACTGAACTCCCAACATAAAAGGTAGTGCACAACAGAAAGAAACATGACAGCGTACGATCTACAACAGAATGTCCAACATCCAGTTGAAATAAATCGAGATGAACAGGCCCCACCTCAGCCTGAGTGAGATTATATCGTAAAGCAATGAATATTTCATTTGAATTCAGCACTAACCTTCAGACTGGTAAAAAAAACATGTCCACGGATACTTGCCAAGAACGCATTTGTTTGTCTGTTTGTTAATGACACTTTCTCAGCAAATAAATGAAATATCTAAGGTTTGAAATTGGTAATGGGTGTTGGAGGCGGAGCCGATTTTGTCAGACACGTCGTAAAGCTTTGGTAACACTGAGCACCAATACATACATGTATCTGAGATAGTTCTATGTACGACACTGCATATAACTCAGCTTTATATGCAGTAAGTCATTACATATTGCTTCGGTACGGGATAAAAATAGTTTTACATTCTTTGCGACTGGAAGTCAATGAAATGGCTTCAGATATGATCAAAAGTAAAGCACTTGAACATTGCATGAATATGTGATATCGCTGCATTTTCCGGTCAGCTATCACAGACTGACTGAAAGCAATCATAAAGGTGAATGTGACGATATTGTACAAATGAAATATTCTTCAAGGCAGGCCAATAAATGAGGCTCAGTGTTCTTGAATTTGAAAAAAAATCATTAAAAGTACAAGTTCACTTCAGCCTAAAGGTATGGAAACTGAACAACGTGTGCTGCTGGGTAGAATAAACCTCCATTAAAGGAATAGTACACAATTTTTGTACTGTACTTACCCTAAGGCTATCTAAGATGCAGATGAGTTTGTTTTTCCGTGGAAACAGATTTGGAGAATTTTAGCATCACTTTCTAAACAATGGATCCTCTGCAGCGAATGGGTGCCGTCAGAATGAAAGTCCAAACTGTTGGTAAAAGCATCACACACATCTAGAGCAGATCAGTTAACAAGTGTGTTTCTTACAAACATTACAAAATGTTAACTGGAGTCGTGTGGATTACTTGTGGATAATTGCGATGTTTTTTTGGACTTTCTGACGGCACCCATTCACTGCAGATGATCCTTTGGTAAGCAAATGGTGCAAATTTTAATTTTCCCAAATCTGTTTTGATAAACAAAAAAATCAATTCATAAAATACATCAATTTTCATAAAATTTTCCTTTTGGGATAAAGAACAAATCGATGGTGCCTGGTGACTGAATGCTAGAATAAATACAGCAAGCTAAGACCAACCAAACAAGGACCATAGTCCAATATTTCAATAAACATGCCTGCTAACACTTTTTGCCTGTATGGGCATGATTAAAAACATTTTGTAAAATAATCACATTGTGTTTTGGATCGATGGCAGCCACCCGGAAACTCCACTTAATGTGATCTCTATTTGAAATCCATTCTGACAGATTTTTTTGATGTTGTTGAACAACTGTAAATTGAATTGCAGATAGTACATTCTGCTGAGATGGCAGTAAAAACATTTGTAAATGCAGCCACACATTATTTTTAAAAGAAGTACGTCTGGAAAATACTGGCACAGGAGCTTAAAGTATTCAAAGAGAAATATAACAAATAATTTGAGAATATATTAGGAAAATAATCTGCATACCTAAAATTGCACACATCCCACTGTACCTTTAAAGCAGACACGAGACGAACAAATAAACAAAACTCAGACGGATGACACACGTTTGTTTCCCTGCTGGACCGCTCCTGTGGTCTGAGCGTCCGTGCGGGTCTTGGCAGGGACTGAGAGGTCCTCTCTCCATCTCACAGATGTAAATGCTTCCCTAGTTTCCAGCAGTGTCAGCGGTGCCCCACACACCTCTCTGGCCTAACGGCTGTGCATAATGTTATGAGGGTCCAGATCTAGCAGCTTGACAGGCGCCGGTAAAAGTACATGTAGCCCAAGTCTTTAGGGGGTCTCTCTGACAAACATACTTTGTGGTCGTTGTAAATCAGCCATCTAGGGAAGTCAAAAAGACATGAGTATGAGTATGAGTTACGTTTGCATACTTAATATGAACATTTTATACTTACAGCTATTTATTAACTTTTTCTGTTACATTTACAATTTTAAAATGTAATTAATTTGGAAAGTTTAATTTTTTCATATATATATATATATATATATTACATACTGCAATGCATTATACAATTAAAAATGGAAGAATTGTATAAAAATAGTTTTTTTATGGACTAAACAAAATACAGAGTATATCTACAGTATATCTATCCATCTATCTAAATATATATATATATATATATGTGTGTGTGTGTGTTCTGTGTGTGGGTATGTGCATGCATGCATATATACACTGCTCAAAAATATAAAGGGAACACTTCATCAACACAATGTAACTCCAAGTCAATCACACTTCTGTGAAATCAAACTGCCCACTTAGAAAGTAACACTGATTGACAATCAATTTCACATGCTGTTGTGCAAATGGAATAGACAACAGGTGGAAACTACAGGCAATTAGCAAGACACCTCAATAAAGGAGTGATTCTTCTCAGTTCCTATGCTTTCTGGCTGATTTTTGATGTTTTGGTCACTTTTGAATGCTGGTGGTGCTTTCACTCTAGTGGTAGCATAAGACGGAGTCTACAACCCACACAAGTGGCTCAGGTAGTGCAGCTCATCCAAGATGGCACATCAATGTGAGCTGTGGTAAGAAGGTTTGCTGTGTCTGTCAGTGTAGTGTCCAGAGCATTGAGGGCAACAACTCAGCAGCAGGACCGTTACCTCTGCTTATAGCCCAACACCGTGCAGGACGTTTGCCATTTGCCAGAGAACACCAAGACTGTCAAATTCGCCACTGACTCCCTGTTCACAGATGAAAGCAGGTTCACACTGAGCACATGTGACAGAAGTGACAGAGTCAGGAGACGCTGTGGAGAACGTTCTGCTTCCTGCAACATCCTCCAGCATGACCGGTTTGCCAGTGGGTCAGAAATGGTGTGGCTTTTCTTTGGAGGGCCGCACAGCCCTCCATGTGATCGCCAGAGGTAGCCTGACTGCCACCGAGATGAGATCCTCAGACCCCTTGCTGTTGGCCTTGCATTCCTCCTAATGCAAGACAATGCTAGACCTCATGTATCTGGAGTGTCAGGAGTTCCTGCAAGATGAAGTTACTGATGCTGTGACTGGGCTGCCCATTCCCCAGACCTGAATCCAATTGAGCACATCTGAGACATCATGTCTCGCTCCATCCACCAACATTACGTTGCACTACAGACTCTCCAGTTGATGGATGCTTTAGTCCAGGTCTGGGAGGAGATCCCTCAGGAGACCATCCACCACCTCATCAGTAGCATGCCAGGCGTTGTAGGGAGGTCATACAAGCACATGTAGGCCCACACACACTACTGAGCTTCGTTTTGACTTGTTTTAAGAACATTATGTCAAAGTTGGATCAGCCTGTAGTGTTTTTCCACTTCAATTTTGAGTGTGACTCCAAATCCAGACCTCCTTGGGTTAATACATTAATTTCCATTTATAGTTTTTGTGTGAATTTTTGTATTTCATTCATTCAGATTTTAGTATTCCCCTTATTTTGAGCTAAAAACAATCAGTTTCCATAAACAATCAGTCTGATTGTAACACACCCACAAAATGAAAATGTGCAAATAAATAACACACATTATAATCAGCATACCTGCCCTCTTTTTTGATATGACACACATAATGACCAGACATTGTGGATGCTCCCATATGACTGATGAAGGCAAACAGTTCATAACCTTTAAAAAGAAAAAAGAAACAGCAACATCAGCAATGAAATATCAAAGCAGCAAATGTATGCAGACAGTGTAATCCTCAGTATGTGTTTTCCACTGTTTGTTGAACTTAGTATTCAGTAAGCACTTACGCCCGGGTCCGTCTCTGACACGGGGGCTGGACAGGTCCTGATCTGGAGACAGCGAGGAGTCGCTGTGGGCATTGGCGTTTGAGAAACTGTTATCGTTCGGCTCTATGTCTGCCGTGTCTGACATAGCCTCACTCTCTTCCTCACAGTCTGGGTGTGTGAATATCCAGTCAAGCGCACGCTCCAAGTTGTTGTTCTGTAGTAATACACAGATAAAATGTGACCTCATGACATTGCAACTCAGACAAAACACTCTCATCATTTGAGAATTTTAAGGAGCTTTAAATACCCATACCAATTTGTGTAGGTAACTAACAACCTAACTGGACAAAAAACATGGCAAGCTTCAATTACACAAGAAAACACGGAACACCAAAATTATATCCTCAGGCAAAGAGCCATTTTTAAATTGCTCAGACCAGTCGAAAGTCCTTGATTTAACTGGGGTCATTCTAGCGTGGTCAAAAGACTCATTTAGGCATAGGCAGTAATCTGAAATAGCGCCGTGATTCACTGCAAATGCCAGCACTGAAAGCAAATGTGGCCTGATGCCCTCATCCTTTCCTGGACAACGACGTAGGTTGAAGTTGTCCACTTGTTACTGCGCTATTATTGGCTGCTTCAGAGGCTATTTTTACACACACATTTGCACAGACTTCAAAAACACCATCACAATGTCTAAAACACAAAAAGAAATATACTAAAAGCAGGTATGACGGAATAATGGTTAAACACTTGACAGGACGATCTGAGAGGTTAGAGTAAACATAGGAGTTATACATTTCACTAAAATTGAACTGAAAGATCAAAAGTTAAAATATTAATGAGGGAATTATGGAGCGATTCTTACACAACTGTGTAAAACATACTTATTTAAAAGATGTTTATATGAAAGAAGTCTTGTGTACATTATTGCATTTATTTGAGTACTTTCAGCAAACATTTAAATAATGTTAAAGTAGATTTTGACTGAATAACAGTATGATTTCCAAAGCACTTAAAACCAACACAAATCAAATTTCCTTCAAAATATCCATTAAGAGAATGTGAAGGTTAGCCAAATAGTTCAACAGAGGAGATGGCTTCTCCAATCTCACATGCTTGGTCGATGAGCAACAAGTGACAAAACTAATCCTGACATGCCAGAACATGTTTTTGCGCCTGTGTAACGTGACAATATGATAATTATACTCCTGCCTAAGAAGAGTAATTTGCAGCATGAAGTAACTCCATTCAAAATATGAACATCCTGCACACAGTGGCCCTAAAAAAGTGTCTTCTAGAAACAAACAACACTTGAACTTTTAGTGAAAAGTTCATGCAGGTGTCCTAGAAGAGTAATCATAGGTGTATGACATTCATATATTTTTCGCTATTCAAATTCTTTTTCGGGCCACTGTAAATGAAGCAGATGAGGCAGCAAACTCACTGAGGCTTTGAGAGCCTGGATTGTGTGATGTCTGGGGAAGCCCATGGAGGTGAGGATGGAGATGCTCTCTTCTGGAGGCTGGTTGTCCAGTGCAATGGTTGTAGGAAGGCTGGGACTGGGCAGGTCTGGTTCCATGTAAGTGGGAACTGCCAGAGGCTCTGCAAAATCTACAGATGGTTTCAGAAGAGACACGAGTTTTCAGTCACACATACATAGTGTTATTACATTTAAAATATCACAACAACTGCGATGGTACATGCAAGTATATTATGTGGTACTAAACAGAGAATGAAAATATCACACTTTCTGCTCTATTGAGATTACACAGATAAACCGAAAATTTAAATGAACATGAGCCATGTAATGCATTCCCTGTAGTCTGCAGCTAATCCTTTAATGTTCAAGATCAAATGCTGTGTCACACACACACACATACACACTGCATGACACCACCATGTTTGACCGCTGGCAACTACAAACTGACCAGCCTCTGGCCCTCATGTGCACCATTAATAACAACATGATATATGACTTGATATACAATCAACAAATACAATGTGTTCCTTGCCGAACATATGTAAAATTTATATGGGACTAGTCAGGATTTTTTTATAGCCCAATACATCCAAGTAGTTTGATTTATTTAGACATAAAAATGGTCGTATGATCATCCTACTACTATCATATCTAAAATAAGTACAGAAATGAAATATAAATGTAAATAATAATTAAATATTACTTAAATTTAAAGCCAATTAAAGCCACGTAACGTTTTTGTGTTCAAAGTGTACTAAATTTACTGTCCTGGCTTGTCCTGAATTACTATGTTACACCTATAATAAGTGTTTATATTTGTTTAAATATTATGTTTAAATAATAATTAGTGCTGTCAAATGATTAGTACGATTAATCACATCCAAATAAAATGTTTTTGTTTTCATAATATATGCGTGTGTGTTCTGTGTATATTTATGTACATATACACACGTACAGTATGTATCTTGAAAATATTTACATGCATTTACAAGTCTATGCATAACAAGTCTTGATATATATCTCTAGCTCCGCTAGATGGCACTTCAGCCCCATCTTTATGTCGCTGTTTTTATCTCCATTCCCCTTCTAAGGACTCTTATTTTGAACTTGTGTCTCCTCCCAGCTTGTCTGTCTCCATGGTTTCCCATTAGTTCCTCCTCCCCTCTGTCTCATTATCTGGTGTATTTAAAAGCCCTATTCGGACGGGACTAGTTTTACAGGGGGTCCTTAGAGAATGTTTTGTTTCACAGACGTACTTGGATCTGCACGCCTCTGTCTCCCCATGTTACACTATATTTGTATTCATATCATTTATATTGCGAATAAATATGTACAATATGTAAAAATATTTTTCCCAAAATATAAGTGTCGTAAGTGTTAATTTTCTGAAATTGAGATTTATACATGACCTGAAAGCTGAATAAACAAGCTTCCCATTGATGCACAAGATACAACTATATGAAAATCTGGAATCTGAGGGTACAGAAAAATATAAATTCTGAGAAAATTACCTTTAAAGTTGTCCAAAGGAAGATATTAGCAATGCATATTACTGATCAAAAATTTAATTTTAATATATTTTTGGTAAGAACTTACTATCCTAAGGATTTTTGGCAAAAAAGAAAATTCAATCATTTTGACCCATACAATGTTTTTCTGGCTATTGCTACAAATATACCCCAGTGACTTAACTTGGTTTTGTGGTCTAGGGTCACATATACACAGTACAAAACATACAGTACACCAACTTTTATTTTATTTTAGCATTGAATAAAATACTAATAACAACAATGTAGCAATAAAATATATACTGACAGAATTTGACTGTGCAAATGTGTTAAATAAAGATTAATATTGTGTATATATTTGCACTATATGGATAGTACAGTAAATTGACAGTAACACAGTGACAATTTTAACATTGTTGCAAAAAATAAACTAACAAATAAATAAATATGAATTGTCTGTTTATTAATTACAGAATAATTTACTAAA
>JAUMHP010000048.1:9055104-9070261 GCA_032361065.1 Enteromius trimaculatus | reverse complement strand
TGCTTGGGTCTAATTTGATTACCATTTAATTTCAATTAGAATCCTTTAGGATTGATTCTGGCTCTTTAGGTTGAAAACGGTCGCATTGCCTCATATGTCTTGCCTCATAGATGTCAAGACATTCTACCGAGTGTATTAATAAGTTATCCTTAACACAAGCACTTCATCAAACATCAATAGCTTGTTTTGATATTATTCCACTTGGCAGAGAAAGCAGACATATCAGATTCAAGGGTGACCTGAAGCAAGCATCAACAGTTTCTAGAATGCTAGACCATATGACTCTGCGTTGACATGTGACCAACCTGGGAGGAATTCGAACCCCATTCTCCTGCTGTCTGAGACTTCTGGCATGTTTAGATACTTGGATCTCCTCTTCCCATGAATCAGACTCCTGCTTTTTGTATGGAGATGGAGCATTAAGGATGGCGTCACAGGCTATTGTTACCTGTAAGTTAAAGGAACATGTGAACATTATATTACATCTTTTACATTGCTTTATGTGATATTGTTCCTAATGAGTGCTTAAAAACCCACAGCAAGCTGGAAAGTGATACAGATTGTGACTAATTAGATTTATAAGCCTTGGAACTCCTGGGCAAATAGGTTAGGTAACGCAACTGTTTTCTAGGTAATAAACATAAGGGCAAAAGCAGTAAGTAAGCACACCATGCAGTTGTTGACGGATACAAAAATGTGTGTGATGCTATACGCCAAGGTTTCTCAAATCTTACCCTGGAGGTCTAATACACTGCAGAGTTTAGCTCTAACCCTAATCAAACTCACCTGAGCATGTTAATCAGTGCCTTAAGGATGATTAGAAAATCACAGGTAGGTGAGTTTTATCAGGGTTGGAGCTAAACTCTGCTGTGCATTGGACCTCCAGGGTAAGATTTGAGAAACCCTGCTATATGTGTTGTATAATTAACCAAAGTGCAAATTAAACTGTAACAAATTCATGTGCACTTAAAAAACAATATCTACAGTTAATTACACAAATGTTTGAGATCTCTGTTTGCACACTTTTGTTATGGGCTGCATAGTTTTTTAACAAAAAAAAAAACACTGAAATAATATTGTGAAATATTATTACAATTTAAAACAACCATTTTTCTTTAAAAACGTTTTCAAATATTTCTGTATGGCAAAGCTGAATTTTCTACAGTCATTTTTATAGTTTTTACTGTCACATGATTATACAAATATGCTGATTTGCTGCTCAAGAAACATTATTATTATTAATATTGTCAGTGTTGTGCTACATAACATTTTAGGGAGATTGTTAAATATTTATCAACAAAAATGTTAAAAGAACAGCATTTGTTAATTTGAATTTATAAACGATGTAAAAGTCTTTATTATTACTTTTGAACAGCTGAATGCTTTCTTGCTTAAAAGCCAATTTTCTCTCTTGGTCTCTTTGACTTCTGAAATCCTGTATTACTCTTAATATTTTCAAAAATATAAGACATGCTGTGTATTCAGGCAGTGCTTTAAAGCAATAATAATTACAAGAATTCAGATCGAGTTAAAAGCAAACTCCTTTAAAACAAATGAAAACTTAACATGAGTGCAAAACTAAAACTCATATTACCGCTACACCACATGATATCACCGCACACAATGAGAAGCATGAACAGTGAGTTTATAAGGAATAAGGTCATCTGCAGAAAGAATAAAAAGTGATGACGTGACAAGCAAGCACTGAAACTGAAAGGCAGATCAGGCCTTTGGCATGCAGGGCACATAGAGCGCATGAGCACACACTCTCACTAACCAGTGCCGGCAACTCCTCAATATTTGGTAAAGGGATCTCATAGTGGTCTGGAAATATGACAAGCTTGGCTTCATCTTCATACTCATAATCATCTCCGTTAAAATCACGGTTAAGCTCTAAATCTTCAGGAAAGGAAGCAGAGAGAGAGATTTTTAACCGAGAGCTGATGAGATGACTGCACTTCGAAACACTTGCTTAAAATGTACCCCTAAAATAATTAAAAAACACATGATGAAATTGCACAAAATCAAAAATAGATTTCTATTCATATTTATCTTTTAGTATGTTTTGATGAAACATTTGCTTGAGCTCTCTTGATTGAACCACAAACATTCATATCTGACACTAGAATATCAATGTTGAATAAAAAGTGTACATTTTAGGGGCAGCAAGTCACATTTTTCATTTTTCAGCCTTTTAAATGGCTTTTTTACACTTAAATAATCTTGCAGTGCCAATTTTAGTCTCTCTATTCAAATTAGTGTAATATTTGATCATTATAAAAAAAATAATAAATCAGTTTAATTAGTTTGAGTATACCACATTTCTATTTTTTCTGCATGACAACATGGCTACGAAAACGCACTAAAGAAAACATGATCGCATATGTTTGTGCTCCAAGCAGACATATTATCCATAATAGAACAGTCTTGAGTTGTCTAAATGACATATTTGGGAAAGCATTGTGGGTTTACAAAATGACTGGCATCTTTTCTGACGTATCACCCTCAACCAGAGAAGGAGGCGTTTATATTGATTGGATGCCTGAGAATAAGCGGCCGCCGGTCCCCCACCTGCTACGTCACACCTCCAATGGCAGAAGTGTGTCAGCCTGGGGGGTTGATAGGGCACAGCAGCTGACAGGCATAGTCGGCCACTGTAAACCAACCCTCCATAGCAGAAGATTAGGCCAGGGCAAGCATGTGGCACTTTAGATTTAGAACGGTTACTAACTGCATATACAAATAAATTAGCTAAATTTAGTAATGACTGAGACTGCTAAACATAAAAATACACGGTTTATTAAAAAGGATTTGAGGTAGAAGTTTTAGTCTAGGATTTTTTTTTTTTTTTTTTTTCACTTTAAAAAAGACTTACCTAAAAATACTTTTCCGTTCCTTCTTCTTGGTATGGCACCCCCTGCAGCACCTGTGGCTTTCTGTAATTAACATCAGGAAACAACATGGGTCATAAAACTGTAAAGAGCTTTGTACTCAGAAGACAAAACTTTTTAAAATTTATCCGTCATCTGAAAGCTGAATCAATACAATTTTATTTTGGCTTTCCATTTTTCCATTGCTTTGTTAGGATAAGACAATATTTGTCTGAGATACAAATATTTGAATATCCAGAATCTGAGGATCCCAAAAATATTTAGATAATCGCCTTTAAAGTTGTCTAAATGAAGTTCTTAGCAATGCGTATTACTAATAAAAAAATCAAGTTTTGATATATTTATATCTGTTGGCACAACTTATCATACCTAAATCCATTCCTCTTAAAATCAGCGCAGTGCAATCAGAGAAATTCTAACTTTCCCCAATAAAATACTGGCCTCATCTGTTCTGGAAAAGGTAACTCATTCATTCTATTATTCATAGGCAACCTTATGTTTATAGTAATGCTTTTGTTATGTTACTGGATGCACTAAATCTTTTTCAACACAAAAACTCAAAACTGTCAATTGCAAATCAAGTCAATTCCAGTGAGCAGACAACACAATAAAAAGCATCATCAAGTATCTTCAACAAGTGCTGCACTACATTACACCAACGATCGGCTTTTTTGTGTTGGTGGATTAAGTTAGTATAGAATGGAACATACATTTACTTTTTCTGTGAAGTTCGAAAGAATCCAACAATAAAAAAGCTTACCTCTTTCACATGACGTTTTAAGTGCATGTACACACTCTGTCCAGTTTTACGGTAATGTCTCTCCACATGTTCTCTTCCGAAACCCAGGAATGAGTTCATACACAAATACAGACCTCCTTCCGATTCCTAAAAAATGATGAAACATGATTTAAGCTAAGTCACATGTGGCCAAGTAATTTTATACTTTGTTAAATATGCATGATCAAAACCAACTGTACATAATATTATATTTCTCATAATACACATTTACAAAACAACTGGGAACAAAACTACTACAAGAGATTAAACTGCTGAAGTCATAAACATCATCAACATACAAACATATAGATGAAAAGAGAAAACACTGAATATAATCAAAAACAGCTGAATCCTTTTTACAATCTAAAGCTTTGCATTTTAACGCGGAGTGTCTGCATAAACATAAAAGTAGAATTTCAATGTTCAGAATATAAAGCAGTACAGTAATTGAGCTCTTTTTTTGTTGCTGTAATATATGTAAATAAAATGTTTTTAGGAATATATTGCAATAACATGACTTTTTGGATATGTGGCATGATACATATTGACGTAAACCATCTGATATCATCACTGCATCATGGTCAGACACTTTTGGCTATTTATAATGCAATGGCATAGTGCTTGTTGTTACACACGTTGTTTTCAGTGATGCTTTGTTCTTTTTAAATGGAAAAAATCATATAAAACAATAAGTTAGGGTGTTGTTTAGTGTGTTGAAGGCTCGCCAGACTGAAAAACCTGTCACTAACTTCTGGTGACACACGAGCTTGAACAGATAGTGTGTAAAAATAACCTGTCTTTTAGTCTTACATGACGAACTCCAAACAGCTGAGTCACCTTTAAAACTTTACAGCTGGGAGCTAGTTGTGCACTTTACCCACGTTTCTATAAAAGTTTCCATCACCGCTCTCCAAAATATATGGTTATCATGTATTATTTGTGGTCAGAGCTTGCACACTTGAATATGTATAACAACCCAAGTTGACCTGGATTCTTTTTATAGTTCATGGCTGCTTACTGCTAATTAGTGTACATTTAGGAAATCACAGTTTTCACATATATCAAGCTGTCTATTGGTGTCAAGCAAACAATACAGTCTGATCTCAACAAGTATCATTACTACAAGATTGCCAGTGTTGATGGGAGGATGTCGAATACATAAAACGGGGGAAATACTATTATTGCTTTGACACGCCTTTAAAAACAGGATAGAAATTCTCCTTAATAAAAACCAGCGTGCAGACTTGCAGTTATTTATGCTACCATTATGCATCTGTAGCTCGTATAACGCCATTTGACGTAGGGAAACCTGGTCCCACAGATGTAAACAACCGTGTGTATTTATTTATTTGTTTCTGAAGGTTGTCACATAAGTTGAGCTGGAGAATGGTGGCCGAGGATCTCCCATCTCAACGCGCTATACGCAGCTTTTCACGTGTCCGGGGGCGCCAGTTGTTGTTTAACGTTCATGCATTAAGTATTTGACATAATACTCACAGGAGAGTCGTAGGAAAAAGCGCATTCGCTCTTGAAAACCCTGTCTCCTGTCCTCGGTACTCTAATGGTGGGCATGTACGGGACCAGTAGCTCTCCAAGATCTGTAGCCATCTTCACATTCCTGCTGCTCGCACCACTATGAGCCTCGCTGGAGCAGCGTGTCAGGCAGAAGATGAGATGGGGCTATTTTTAAATCATACAGACCCGACATTCCTCATGGACCGAGGGATGTGACGACGAAAACATTGGGGCATAGAGGCATGGAGGGTGGAGGGGGGTTTAGGGGTGGGAAACAATGGGTGTCCCCTTGGAGAAACAGGCAATATTTCACATTATTCACTCTGACGTCAAGTGGTGGCGTTTTCAGATCCAAGTCTGATGTGTTTATAATGGCAGTGGAAGTACAGTCTGTATGTAAGTTGTTGTACTTTATACTAAATAACATTTTCTTTTAACAAGCGTTTTATTAAATGTTATATGTATTACGTTGTCATTTATTATTACTTGGTTTTAATTTGCATTTATTGTTAATTATTTTATGTATAGGCCTACTCATTCTATCCACTTTTATTATCATTATAAAACAAGCTTCAGTTGTATTAATGTATTTTTATGTTGTTATGTAAAGTGCTTGGTGTTTACTTTAGTGTTTTTTTTTTATTAAATGTGCTGTAAATAATAAATTATTTATTATTGGGGTTTTATTATTGGTGTCATGGTGTTATTATTAGGCTATTATTGCTGTTATAAATATTCAATTGTGAGTCAAAGATAGCTACAAATTAAACTCTTTAATACTCTTTACTCGTTTATTTACCTTTATGGTTACTGGAAATTTCTTATTTTAGCGTGACTGCTAAAACACAATTTATGTAATATTTAATTTTTGATTCCAATTGTTTCTTTGGTATTTGTCCTGGATTGCTGTCCTACTTTTTGTGGAACACAAAATAAGAAATTATGAATCATTTTTGTGAAAATATAAAGAATGGGGACAGGAGCTTTCAAGCTTCTAGAAACATAAAAGCAACATTAAAGCAGTCAGCATGTGCTGTATTCCAAATGTTCCGAGGCCATACAATATACACTGCTCAGGGGAACACTTAAACAACACAATGTAACTCCAAGTCAATCACACTTCTGTGAAATCAAACTGCCCACTTAGGAAGCAACACATGCTGTTGTGCAAATGGAATAGACAACAGATGGAAATTACAGGCAATTAGCAAGACACCTCAATAAAGGAGTGGTTTTGCAGGTGGTGACCACAGACCACTTCTCAGTTCCTATGCTTTCTGGCTGATGTTTTGGTTACTTTGAATGCTGGCGGTGCTTTCACTCTAGTGGTTGCATGAGATGGAGTCTACAACCCACACAAGTAGCTCAGGTAGTGCAGCTCATCTAGGATGGCACATCAATGCGACCTGTGGCAAGAAGGTTTTTTTTGTTGGTCAGTCTGGTGTCCAGAGCATGTAGACAGGCCAGTACATCAGGAGACGTGGAGGAGGCCGTAAGAGGGCAACAACCCAGCAGCTGGACCCCTACCTCTGCCTTTGTGCAAGGAGGAACAGGAGGAGCACTCCATGAGGGTGGTATGAGGGCCCGATGTCCACAGGTGGGGGTTGTGCTTACAGCCCAACACAGTGCAGGATGTACACCAAGATTGGAAAATTCCCCAGTGGTGCCCTGTGCTCTTCACAGATGAAAGCAGGTTCACACTGAGCACATGTGACAGAGTCTGGAGATGCCGTGGAGAACGTTCTGCTGCCTGCAACATCCTCCTGCATGACCGGTTTGGCAGTAATGGTGTGGGGTGGCATCTCTTTGGAGGGCCGCACAGCCCTCCAAGTGCTCACCAGAGGTAGCCTGACTGCCATTAGGTACCGAGATGAGATCCTCAGACCCCTTGTGAGACAATATGTCGGAGCGGTTGGCCTTGGGTTCCTCCTAATGCAGGACAATGCTAGACAGCTCAGTGTGTCAGCAGTTCCTGCAAGACGAAGGCATTGATGCTATGGACTGAGCCACCCATTCCCCAAACCTGAATCCAATTGAGCACATCTGGGACATCATGTCTTGCTCCATCCAACCACAGACTGTCCAGGAGTTGATGGATGCTTTAGTCCAGGTCTGGGAGGAGATCCCTCAGAAGACCATCCACCACCTCATCAGGAGCATGCCCAGGTGTTGTAGGGAGGTCATACACACTACTACTACTTCTTTTTTTTTTGAGCAGTGAATATATATTCATTTGTGCAATGAACAATCAGAAATCAGTAAATGATGATATTTAAATTTTTGGGTAAACTTTTGAAGCAACACTAAATTGAATACACAATTAGAACAGTAACTTATGTATAGTCATTAGTTTATTGGTGCCAGAGGCAAAAAAAACAGGAGAAAGATTTTTTTTTATTTATAACAATACATTATACATTGTATAATGGCAAAATATTTTGGACATGTATGCATGACCACTTCTAGTTATCAGGGGATGACTTGGGGCTGTTGTCGATTAAATTCTTATCAAGTGTCTGAATCTGGAACCAGGGTCCATCTCCTTTTCCTCTCATGTGTCGGCGGACTTCAAGTTGTAGTTGTCTACAAGAAAAATAGAACATAATAAATTAGAGATAATCAATTAAGCTACATAAAAACAAGATACATATCTGTGGGCAGTCTACACAACAAAGTGCCAAAGTTGTTGTACTGCATCCCTAAGTTTGACTACTACTTCATTATTTTTTTTACCCTACAGAAGTTTTTGCTCTTTTCTTCTAATCTTTTGGTACATGATTTATTAATGAAATTGTGATATTTCTTTACCTGAAGGTACCTCACACTTTAAATGAACCTACATATGGTGCAGATTTAGCCTGGGCGCACCCATACTTCCTTTGATGCTACATTCATTTTGCGAGCAAAGTTATGAGCTTTATAGTTACGGAAGCCAGGCTAGTGCAGATTGCTTTAGTGAGCAGAATTTTGAAAGGTCATAATACATACTGTTAAACTAGATCATCGAAACCTCTAGACCTTCAAACTTTGATACTACCTTAATCAAATGTTTTCCTAGCATTAAATGGATAATCCATGAGAACACACCGAGTCTTTTACCAATCATTAATTAGCAAATCTTATTATACAGTTCCAACTGGTTTGTCCAACACGGTTATGTGTATTTCAAACAGCAGATAAAACAAAAAAAATCAGTTAAGATAATCCTTTTACTTTTCAAACCCTTCAAACTGCACTGTGCTTTACCATTACTTCTGACCAAAATATCAGTCCATATTCCATAAAGATGCTTCCTCCAGTGAGAAATCCCATCCCCTGTTGTCCTCTCAAGTCAACATCCACCAACATATTTTAGAACTGTTTTGGATGGTTTTTATGCTTAATCTGTGCATATGTCTCTTCTGATTTAAATGAAATTACATTTTCAGTAGGGAAAACAATATTATAGATTGAGGATTTTATTTAAGTTTTTTTTTTTTTTAAGAAAGCAGCTGTTAAATAGAAAATGAAAAAAGAACATGTTTATTATGAAAACACAGTTTTTCACTTCACAAAACATTTAGGGCCGGTTTCCCGGCAAGGAATTAGATTAAGCCAGAACTAGACCTTTGCTAATTTAGGACATTTAAAAATTTTTAGAAAAATGTTTTACAAAAATGCATTATCTGTGAGCATTTTAAGACCAAACAATGACAATAATGTATTTTAAGATATCTCAGTGCAAGACTTTCCCAGTTTAGACAGCTCTTAACAATTATTTTAATCTAGGACTAGTCTTAAACCATGTTCAGGAAACCGCCCCTCATGGATTAAATGAAGTCATGTTAATTCGATTATTGTGATGTTTTTAGCAGCTGTTTGGACTCTCAATGTGACGGCACCCATTCACTGCAGAGGATTCACATAATGCTAAATGTTTCCAAATCTGTTATGATGAAGAAACAAATTCATGTACATCTTGGACATTTTCAGCAAATTTTTAGAATAATCCTCTATATTGTAAATAAGTAATATTAACAGAATGATACCTTAATGTGAAGTGTTACCAAATATTTAGGAAAATATCAATTTTAAATGGAAAATAAATTGAAATAGCATTTTCTTATTGATCCCAATTAGCTGAATCATATAAAGACAGCTTACCTCATTTCAGCCTTCTCAGTCTCCATTTGGATAAGTGCCATCATTTTCTCATAGTCCTTCACTGGGCTGTCATAAAAGGTACGAGCAATCCAACGGGTGATGGGATGCTAAGATTTAATGAAGACAACCAATGAAAGGAAAGACTGGAAGCATTTATGACAGCAGCAACACAATAAAAAAAATACAACGGGCACTTTTTACTAGGTTTACTAGGTAGGCATTTAAGGTTTATTTGCTGTTTTTATATAGTTAAATTTTGAAAATACCTTGTAGTACTCCCAGTGCTCTGGTTCGTACCCTTCAGGTATCTCCGCTAACTCAGCTTGTCCTGTTTAGTGAATTGCAGATGTTACTGACATTATTCAGGTTATTATGGCAGGTACAGAAGCTATAGTAAGGAATTTGAGAAATGTACCTATGAAGATATTAACAAACGTCACAAAAGCTGCCACAGGGATGCCAGTGAGAAGAATGTAATATTTCTGGTGTAAACAAGCAAGAGATGAGAGAAAGATTGGAAACATTATAATGCAAATTATAAAAAATATGCAACTGAAGCAAAGTATTGACTGTAATTTATAATGAATTGAATTGAAAAACATGTTTTACCAGCAAGTGAAGAAATCTTCTGTCATAGAAGTCAGTGGGCTTGATGATAAACATCCTTTTCCCATGGCTGCCATGACGGACAACAACTATTAAAACACACACACACACACACACGGTTGGGTTTTTAAAAATAACAATCAGCAAGTCATTTGCGGACAGTAAAGCTGTGGCAAACACCATTTTCTGCATAAACAGGAAGTAAAATAGCATACAAAACTAATCTGAAGCAAAAGTAACACAGCTATAGCTGCAAATCCAACTGATAAGTCTTATGCAGAAACTGTAAAACTGTTACATACACAATGAGGGCCAAAATACTGTCTCTGACTAACTGACTGCACATCAACACTAACAAACAACGGGCAGGAAATACTTTGAATCAGACACTGTTAACTGTATGACTTTGCAAAAAACAGTATATTTATTTACGTATATACATAAATTATATACACTAATTAACAGCTGTATGTGATAGCTATAGGAAGGTTACAGAGAGTATTGTTGTAGAGGCCAGTTTACACTTGACATGCTAATCAAGCAAAGCAAGGTCACTGCTAAAAATAATCATTACAAACTGTCATATCGTTGCGTTTAGTAACAATAAATAGTATTTACCTTGTTCTGAACGTGCAACAGTCCTGGAGAGCAGATTCGAAGACTGACATGTTCGTTTCAGCGGGTTTATTCGGGCTGTAAAAGCAGCCGCCGTCCGCAGAATGCTCATGCCCACCATGACTGTTGAGGGAAGAGCGTGAACAAGACCTTCGCTGATTGGCTCATCTAACGCAGAGGGAAGCCGTGTTCGTTCATACTCAGGGCAAAATAAAGGTTAAGCTGGTCCTCAAAAAAATGTTAATTAAACACAATATTTAATATCAGCTGTTGATTTTGGACATTAAATGAGAAATATTTAAAATAAGTGGAACTATTTTCTCAAATTTAAAAGCAAACAAAAAAAAAAGACCAGAATAGAGTTAAAAAACGAGAAAATTTATTAAATGAGAACATAATTTTTTAGAATGTCTGGTTGTATTACTCATATTGAGTAATTTACACTTAAGTTCAGTTTGCAGAACTACTCTTATGTTGTACACATTATGCTTAAAATATTAATATTGTCTGAAAGTCTGGGTGCATTTTAAGAACAATCAACACTCAACAAAATCTGCTCAAAGACACACACAAATATAATTTAATGCAAATTAATAACTTATTTTGTAAGATCACGTTTTATCGTTTACTTAGGTTGACGTATTCAGTGGTGCGTGGAACTTTTAACGTGGAGAAATGTATTGTTGTTAATATATTCTACTGTCCGGTAGGCGGCGCTACACGCTTCCGTTCATCGTTTCCTTTGACATTGTCAAGATGGCCGCGGCCGTAACAAGCCGCCTGACTGCCGCTGTCTGCAGACAATTTCAGCGTGTTGTTACGGTCTCTTCACACGCACAACCCCAATATGCGACTCAGGCGTTCTCCAAGTTTAATTTCTGTCAACGAAGGTATTTTTTTTTTCTCGCTGATTATATGTTGGGCTTTAATTTCAGTGCAGCATGATAGTGAATTAACGAAGCATGATTTAATGTATCACCAATTAATAAGAACTTCTCTTTTTTTTTTTTTAAATCTGTCTGAATTTAGACAAACGCATGACTCGTGGTGGTTCAGAAGCTCCATGACTAACCGAGCACTCCACACATCTTGTGTCAGAAACGGACTGGAAGAATTTTTTGACCTGCCAGAGAACTGGGGTGAACAAACAGTAAAATCAGGTGCCGGCAATATTAGATATCATTTCATCTGAAATTAGTGTTTTGTTTTTTCAGTTAACGTTACTATAAGCTGTAGTCTTTGTGCCAACGCAAGTGAGCTTCCTGTCTAGACAGCATATTCAGTGCCCAAATATTCTGTCAAGATAAGAAGTCCGCTAGGTTATAAGATAGTCATATAATCTACCATCTACTAGATATATTGTCAATAATTATGTTTTTGTTTTGTTTTTTTGGCAACCTCAAAGGTGCTCCATGGACAGCCAAACAACTTCGAGTGAAAAGTAATGAAGATTTACACAAACTTTGGTAATTCAGCAGTTTTTACAGTTTGAAAGTAGTCCAAACAAAAATGACATGAAACATTAAAAAAATATTTTATATTTTGCAGGTTTGTTCTTTTGAAGGAAAAGAACATGTTACTCACTTTAGAACAGGAGGCAAAACGACAGCGGCTTTCGATGCCTAGTCCAGAGCGTCTAAAAAAGGTACCAAATTTAGTTTAATTTGATAAAATGGTAAAATCTTGAAAAAGATTACTGTGGTACAATGGAGAAATTTTACTATACAACTACAGGTCCTAATGTTTAAACACAGCGTGAATCTGTGTCTATTTTCCTCAATTTGTCAAGTGTACGTTAATGAAGAAATACTCCACTCTGAATTCTTTTAATAGGTTGAAAGGTCAATGATGCGTCTTGACACCGTTGTAACAGAACGTGAGGATGCTCTGCGCTTACTGCAAACGGGACAAGAGAGAGGTAGACCGGGCGAATGGCGCAGAAATGTCTTTGGCAAAACCTTCTGGTAAGCAAATGAAACAAGTTAATGTTTTGCAGATTGTTCTCCTGTGCACATCTAGTTTGTGTAATGTAACTTATTACGAGCATGTTTGTTCATTAGGTATCGCTTCAGGGAACATCCGATCCCCTGGTACCTGAATTCTAGATACAAAAGGCGGCAATTCTTTGAACCATCACATGTCGCCCCTTACACAAGGCAAGTCTCATATTTGTCATATCAAAAAACTGCTTCATAACAAGAAAAAATTTAAGCTTTGACCCCCCCCCAATGTAGTTACATTATGTAAAGTATGTATTTCTTGATGCATGTAATGTTTAACACTGCTGTTCTGTGTTTTAGGTTAAGCCTTGAAAAATACCTGAAGAGTAAGATGCGGAAAGAAAAAAGAGAGAAGAAAAACCAAAAAAGGCTTGCAGCAATGTTTCCAAAAAAGACTGCACTTGCATGAAACCTGACAAGACTTTTTGCATATAATATCATCATGGGGTTTTTTTTTTTTTTTGGAGATTCAAAAAATGTTGTACAGTCAAATAATAAATTCAAACCTGTAACTGAGCCCGTTGTCTTGTATATATTTACCTAGTTTCATTTTTATCTTCACCGTGTGAAAATTATTAGGATTGCAAATCATTCTGTCTTTTGGATAACTTTAATAACTGTCTGAATAGACAAGTTGAAATGTAATTATTCAAACAAGTTTAAATACAAATGTGCACAATCACTACACTGATGATTTTATCTCTTTATGTAATACGAGAGAAATTTAGATCAGTTTAACAAAACAAAAAAACAATTTTATTCCCAAAACAGCCGATCAATTTTTAAAAGCATAAACATTTGGTTTCCTGTGGTGCATTTTTAAGGGCAAAGTGTGGTAACTTAAAAAAAAAAAAAAAAAAAAAAACATTTGAGGGATATTATTCCAATGTTCCAGAAGACAACCTTGTCACTGGTATTTAAAATTGTTCAGGTGGTCAGACATCTATGTCGTCAAACTGGATATATGAAAATATTGTGTTGAAGAGTAGAAAAGAGTGCAACCATGTCAAACTGTTTAAAATATGATCTGTTTGCACTAGAAATAACAGTAAGTGTCCTTATTAGTTCCTGAGTCCACTAAGAAGGCTTTTTCTACTAGGTGGTGGTGTGTTGTCATTTTTTTTTTCTTTCGTCTTCCTTTGAAGGCAACCAAGTGTTGATGGAACTGGTTAAGGGCACTTCCTGTCAACACACTGTTTCCCACCTTCCTCATACTCCTGCTTTGAAATCCACATTTGCTGGAAAGTTCCCTAAACATAAAACGAAAGAGTCATAAATAATACATTGTGATGTTGTTAGACTTAAAGGGTTTCTCCACCCCAAAAATTTTAATTTTGCCTTTCGTCTCCTCCAGATTGTTGAATAAATGTTCTATTTATTTTCTTTGTGTACGAATAGTACACGTAGCTTTATAAAGTTACAGTTGAACCACTGATGGCAGATGGACTATTCTGACAATGTCTTTCATACTCTTCTGGCAGTCAAAGGGACAGTTCACAAGCCTCTCATCCAAAATATCTTAAATTGTGTTCTGAAGACAAACAAGCATTTACGGGTTTGGAGTGACATGGGGGTAAGTGATTAATGATAAATTTTCATTTTGGGGTGGAGTAACCCTTTAAATCAAAAGGTGAACATCCTGCCGGTGATTTTAAAAAGCTAAATATTAATACTAAACTTTACATCTAATATAATAAACAATTGTTCAGTTAAAATCTGATCCTGTGAGAGCCGTAGTAAACACTTTACTCACCAGAGATGCGAGGATAGAGCCTCCAATCCAGGCGCTAAACCTGCGCTCCACAGTTGTGTTGTTGGCTATCAATTTCAAACGCATACTCTGTGCAAATTACACAAAACAATCCATGTTATCATTAAAAATAAATAAATAAATAATTTAATTCTACAAATTAATGTAATTTAATGCAAACAAAAAAAGTGCCACTTACTGGTGGTGTCTTCTGCGAGAGTTCTCTGTTAAGTCTGTCTGTAAAGCCTTGGATGAGAGTGTTTCCTCCCGTCACTACCACACTGCCATACAGACCCTGTTTAGAAAATATGGGAATTATACAATCACCTGTTTTGGCATAAAAAATATAGGACAGGCACATGTAGATTTAAAATCTTACCGGTCGAATGTCTATGTCACACATGCCAACGCTGGTGGTCACAACATGGCCGACTCCCAGCATGGTGTTCCCTGACAGACCCTGTCAAAATGTAAAGATGCCGTAAGAAAAAAAGAAAGAAAATAATAATATTTTGGGAAAAAAAAACTTGTGTAGGACGATGTTTCTTGCCTTAGCATTTGAAGGGTCAAAAAGCCCCTCTGGGATCTTAAGCCTTTCAGCTCCGAAATCACAGTTGTACCCATTAGGCAGCTCATAATGAACAGTGGGCATCTGGGCAGCTACTCTGTACAAGACAAAGTGTGACAATGTAGCAGTTTTCTTTTCCATTTACATCACATGCAATGCACATACCTAAAAGCTCAACTGATGAAGTTAATTATGATGTGTCAACTTAAAGGAAAAGTTCACTTTCGAAAAAACTTTTGCTGATAATTTACTCACCACCATGTCATCCAAGATGTCCATGTCTTTCTTTCT
>JAUMHP010000048.1:9028824-9044389 GCA_032361065.1 Enteromius trimaculatus | reverse complement strand
TGATAAATGTATATATGTGCATTGTGTGTGTGTGTGTGTATATATATATATATATATATATAAGTAAAAAAAAAAAAAAAGTATAGAATGTTTTCATTTATAAAACCATGACTGTGTTTACTCAAGTATATGAAAGTATGTTGCTTTCCAAACCTTTAGTTTATCTGTCTATTTCAGATACTGACCATACCTGTAAAGGCTCTCATAGCAGTAGGAACATTAAGCTGTTCACCTAAACAAATCATTCTTCCTCCTTCATTCCCGGTAAGTAAAATCACATCCCTTAAATCCTCAGTGTTCTTTTCAGAAGTACACTTTGTTTCTTATTTCTTTTTTAATTTGTTGTTGTTGTAGTTATATATATTAGAATGTCTCCATTCAAAATGACCTGTTCGTTGAGATTTCAAAGTGATAAAGAGAAATGTAATGTGAGCATGTGTGATTCATCCCTGCTTTTACCCTCAGGCACTGTCTGAACACCACTTCCTGTGTCCAGTGCCATGTGCTAACATGACCTGTTTTGCAAACTACTGTTATTTTTAAAGGACAACAGACCATTCATTAGGTTTAGGACCAGTCTTTTTTGTTTGTTTTGTTTTTCAATGTGCGTGTTTTATTTTTATGTAGGGAAAAGTTGTTCACCAAGGATTCAGCATACAGAGTTCATTCTCACAGAAAGTAAGGCTTCAGCAAATTCGCTCTCTCACAGAGGACGTCCGGTTTTACTTCAAACGACTTCGCAATAACAAGGTGGAGTTGGAACCCAGACGAAAGTCCAAGGTGCCAGGCCCAATTACAGCACTATAATGCTATACTAAATTTACCCTCACTTAAACACACCTGCCCACAGTTTGCTCAGTTTATTTAATGCTGTAACAGTAATACAATGTACAATCATTTAGAATAAATCGGTTGTTTTAAATCCTCAAAATTAATTCGTTTTTTTACTCCTCCTCCAGATAGCAAACATTTATTTCGATGCCAGCTTGCAGTGTGGTGATCACTGTTATGTGGGATTACCGTTTGTATTAAAATGTATGCTTTCGGTATCTCATTCTTTTTAACTAATTCACTTTTTTTTTTTTTTTTTTTTTTTTTTTTTAATGCTTAAGTCTTTTCACTAAATACTCCTCGCATGTGTGTGTGTCTCTTTTCCCCCCTGCAGCTGAATCCAGGCCCCATGGTTTAGTGATGCAGGAGGACATATGGGATGCTGATGTAGATCTACATCAGCGGCTCCTTAAAAGATGGCGAGAGCTCAAAGAGCAATCGGGCCTCGAGTAAGTCCAATACATCTTGCTTTAAAGCAGTTTTAGATTACCATACAGTAGATGTATTGTGTCTTTTAATGTGACTCTCCTGTTTGATTAGGGTTGAAGCTTTCTTTGAAGTGAACACAGATCTGCAGAAGAATGTGCAGGCCAAGATCTTAGCGCAGCTCACATGGCCCTTGCTGGTCAACTCATCACAACAGATTCATTTTCCTCTCACAAACACCAACAGCTCATCGGTGAGTATATACACGCATCAACTCAACTCACTTTAACACATTTTAGCATGTTTAAATCAATTCAGATGCATTAACCTGAACATGTGTCTTTGTAGGAAGAGGAAGTTATTCTGGAAAACTCAGCCGATGTCCCAGTCTACGTTCAGGTTCTTCCTTTGGCTCTTTACCCGAATCCCTCAGTGTTCACAGGCAGACTTGCTGACCGGTAAGAAACTTCCTATGCAATTAATCAGTTATAGACCCCTGTATATGATGTGATGTGCTTTCTTGTATGAAGACCTATTTATATTGTCTGTGAGAAATAACAAGTGTGATATTCTAAAAACAAAATATAGCTAATTCAATTGAAAAATTTTGAAAAACATAAATTTTTTCACACATAAATGTGTATCACAGAAAGTGTCCGTTTTTGTAATATTGTGTAGCACTAATACTGATTTCATCTTGTTCTTAAAGGTTTCCATTAGGAAAGTTGTCTAACATCAACATTGACACGAATACACTGGAATTCCAGGTTTATAAAAATCATGTAGGTAACACAGACATAAAACACTTAAAACCATGTATTGTAGTTGAATCAATTTAACTTCATTCCTTTACTTTCCTTTCATGATTTCTAGCAAAATGAAGAATTGCTGTACAGTGGTTGTGGTGGCTCTTTGTGCTGCTAATGATTTCTGTATTTGTGTGTCAGTCTTCAGTGATGAAGAGTTCTACAGGATTTGTTGAAGGTTTAAGTCGGCCTTATGTATACAACATGCTCCTTATGCCTGGGGAGGTAAAGTCCTTCAACGTGAGGTTTAGACCCATCACCAATCACAGTGTCTCTTCTCTGCTAGTCGTCAGGTGAGCGAAGTTTGCCAAAATGAATGCTCAAAATAGAATGGTGTAAGAGTACTATTGTACATTACCCTTGTCATGTTTGCACAGGAACAACTTGACCGTAGTAGACTTGATCATGGTTCATGGTCAAGGCACCACAGAGAGTCTGAGACTGGCTGGTAAAACCCCAGGTGTCAGCAGTTCTCTGAGGTTTAAGCTCACCGAGGCATTTCTCAAAGACTGTTCAGAAGGTAAGAGTCAAAATTATATCAAATTTAAGATGATTTCATTGTTTTCAACTAGTTAGAGATTCTGTAACCTTTTTGTTTGCATACTACTAATGCTTACTAAATGTCTGTGTTTAAGCTAAAGCCAAGGAACCAAACTTCACTCTTCGAAGGACTTTCAGGTTGGAGAACACAGGGCTTCTTCCAATACACATTAGATCTATGGAGATCAGTGGCAATGCTTGTGAGGGTTATGGCTTCAAAGTTCTCAACTGTGAAGAATTTGCACTCAAACCAAACACTTCAAAAGACCTCATCATACTGTAAGTGATTTCATGCCCCTTCTTCTTGTACCAGTGCAGCACCGTGAGGTTGCCAAATGCTTGGAATAGCTATTATTATTCTTACCTAGACTGCATTTATTTGATCACAAATAGTAAAGCCAGGAATAGAACAATTTTTTTTAATACATTTTAAACCATAATTAATAGTTTTGATATTATCAATTTTCAATCATGCGTTATTTGGGTAATATCTATATTTTTAATTTAGCAACGATGCCTCAAGTTGATTGAAGGTAGCAGTACAAATGTTTGGAAATAATTGCTGTTTTTTATTTTTATATTTTTATTCGTCAAAGAAACTATGGATCATGTATCATAAATGTATCACTATTTTCACAGAAGTATTAAGCTGTTTTCAACATTAATATTAAGACACTAGCTGTAATTGAACATCAAATCAACATATTAGGATGGTTCTGAGTAACAGCGAGAGGAAGATGATTAAGTCTTTTCTGTATTATAAATTCGTGCAGGTTTACACCAGATTTCACATCATCCAGAGTGATCCGGGAGCTGAAGTTGGTGACTGCGGGGGGTTCAGTGTTTGCATTTGTGCTAAATGCGTCATTGCCATATCACATGCTGGCAGTGTGTGCTGAGACCCTTCCCCGACCCAACTGGGAGCTTGAGCTCTACATCATCGTCTCCCTCATTATGAGGTCTGATTTCTCATATCTGATGGTTAAGAAAGTCTGGGAAAAAAAGCTAACAAATAAAAAAATCATGTTAAAGGGGTCATAAACTGACTTCTTATTCTAATTGAATTAGTGTAAGAATTTGATGAAAAACATGACCACTTTAATAAGGTTAGGGAGTCAAAGGACCATTTGTAAACGGTGAGAAATTACATCTGTTTAGTTACATACAACAACTAAATGTAAGTTAATTAATATTTCTACCTTATTCCAGTCACCAGTGTAAACTGTGTGTTGTGTTTATAATGTATTATCAATATTCTAATTATTTTAAAGTGTATAGTATTGTTATGTTTTAAATGTGTGCAATTAATAAAGTACTTGTCTCTCTTTCTGTGGATGATTAACAGTCTGATATGTCTCTAGCTCCATGTTTCTGCTGGTCATCGCTACTGCCTATCTGGAGGCCCAGGGAATATGGGAGCCTTTCAAACGACGGCTGTCTGTGGAATCCAACTCTCCCATGGAGACTGGAAAACCATTTGATCTCAGGGAAATTGTACGAATTCAAAGTGATGCTAAGTGAGTCATGTGTGTTAAATTAATAAAGAAGTGATAATTCTTATGTTAATCACATTTTATGCAAGATGCTTTACAAAATGCATTTGATCTGTTTCAGCTTGAATGATTTTGCCGACTCAAACCAGAGCTCGACAAGAGGAATGTATGGGTCGAGCGGTGGCGGGCGGGCTGGGGGTCGGCAGGGTGGTCCGCACTCTAGTTCCAACAGCAATGGTGTTCTGCCAGACAGCAAGCCCAGATCTGGTTCAGGCCGCTCTGGATCTATGCAACCCTCCTCCAGTTTTCCGCTCAATAAAGATAGTGGCCAAGGACTCAGCCAGCTGACTAACCGAAAGGCCCGGAGTTCCAAACAGCAGCAGCAGGGCTCAGGCCTTCTGGAGGATCTCCCGAGCTCAGGACCCTCACAGTCCAACAGCACAAGGACCAACAGTACAGAGGAACAGGATTACAACCGACTCCTGGCAGCCATGGATAAAGACCTCGACAGGCCTGAGTCTCCTGCCATTAACGCGCCTTCAGAACACAATTCACAACAGTCTTCACAAAACAAAGGTAATATATAACAATATATCAACATAACAGTGCAGATTTATTTATCGTGCCAGGTGTTTGTCCCAGAGGTCAGTGTAAATTGCAAAATGTACAAAATAATTTGTTTATTTGCTTGTGTTTTTCAGTGCTTGAATCAAAAGGGAAAGTGAAGAATAAAACAAAAGCTCTTAAAAAGAAAGAGGAGAAAGAGAGGAAAACAAAGGGAAAGACTCAAGGAGAAGATTTAAAAGAGCCACTGGCTGACAACGATGACAGCTCTTCTACTACAACAGAGACCTCTAACCCAGACATGGAGGCCAATATTAAAGAGGTAGAGACACGTGAAATATGTTGGACACACCAGATAAAAGTCCAAAACAAACTTGCTCTAATGCATTCTTTGACTAAAATTATTCTTATTAAACAGGAGCCAGTAAAGGCGAAGGGAAAATCGGTGTCAGTGGACAGTGGAAAAGAAAGAGAAGAAATTACTCCCTCCCCCACTAAACCAAAAACTAAGAAACAACCATCCACAAAGAAGGAGAATCAAGAAAAATCCAGGTTTGTTCAGAGCTCTGTCACTGAAGGTGACGTGTGATATCTGTGTCACTAGATGCCCATACCGATGGTGAAGAGGTAGGATATGTATGCATTGCCATGTGTCGCTCTGCTGGGAGCTGTTCTTTGATTATTATATTAATGTGCCGCACGCAATCTTCTTGATAATACAACAAACACACCACAATGACAGCAGTGAGAAAAATACAGTTCAGAAAGCATCTAATCATAGGGATGTGGATATGTTTTCACCAGCTCTGCAATTCAGTACTACAGTTAAGTGTTTACTTATATAGCTCTTTCATAAAAATGGATTACAGTATGCTTTACAGTATTAAACAAACATACAAAAAAGTCAGTACAGCAAAGTTTAACTTCAATTTCAACTATATTCAACTTATCTTTCTAGTGCATTTACAACTTTGCTGTAATGAATACATTTAATGTAAAATAAAGTGGAACCCCAGAGAACATCCTCCTATTATGTAAACACCATGGATCAATGGAAGTTTGACAGCGCTCAACATTTAATAAGAGAAGTGAAATGCCATATTTGACTCCAAATGAACTTTGGTCAGGTTTTGTGCAGAAATGCACACTTGTTCGTTCTTCAAGAGTGGTTTAAAATGTAATTTGAGTGACTCAAGGTATTGAAACACTTCATCTCGAAGGCCTAGAGGTTTCCCGTCAACCATTCTAGAATGATTAATCATCACTTTGCATCAGACTTGTGTAGTGATCTCCATCATTACTCACTCTGATTTTTTTTTTTTTTTCTATACAGCTCTCTAGAACTCCCTTACGTCACTCCCCTGGAAAAACAGGATAAGCAACGCAAGACCTTCACCAAAACCCTTGCCAATACAGGAATTCACAATGTCCCCAAACCACGAACTCTGAGCAAAAGTAAGTGTCAGATTTTCAGCTTTTTCCACTCAACTCTAGAAACTATTTTGAAACCACTTTTATTCTGTCTGCCCGAGTAGTCAGTGGGAAGATGGGTGACGATCGGCCATCTCCGCTTGGGAAGTTTGTAGTCAATGGCTCCATGCAGGAACTGGGTCATAGCAGCGGATCAGAAGGAGAGAAAGAGTCACCCCCACCAGAATGGGATGTTCCTCTGAAAACTGTCAACCGTAAGCAATTAATCTGGAAGCGTAACCCGGACTCCATTACAAGTCAGTTTGTTACTTTGTTTACTCTTATTTTGCTATCTAAATTGCTATCTATTTGTGTCATACGTTTTATTAGCAGCGGACAGTCTTCAGCAGATATCTATGCAGACCATGCATGCAGACCCCTTCCTGAAAGGCCCCAGTTCAGTTATGTCCAGAACCTGTTCACCACCACCGACCTCCCCTAGCCTGGTGCCTCGTGGAAGCTACAGCAGTGGGCCCCACACCAGCAGGTAACCTTAAGGGCCATGTACTTTTAAAGGGCAAGTAATTATAGAACATATTTGTGTAGGGCCTAATATGAATAAAAGTCAGCATTGAGTGGGGAGTGACAATTTTTTCATATACTCACTAATTTATTTTGTTTTGTTTTGCATTAATTCTTACAATTCTTAAGAACACATTTAGTAAAAAATTCAGAATTATATGAATATGTAATCTGAGTATGATCTTTTCATGTGAGTAATGCCGCTTTTAAAGGAAATGCTGCTCCACACACTGCCTGCAAATGCTGAGAATGAATTTGAATCCTTTATAATATGCGTTTGAAAAAACATGCACCAAGCATCTTTACAAAATTGTAATAAGTATTTATGAATCTGTCAACAAAAGAGGCATTTCAAAAGGTTTCCCTGCTGTTTTTTGCCAAAGTAAATGCAAAATGAAAATTTGAGATTAAAGGGAAAAAAACATAAATATCAGAATTGAAATTGTACTAAAACATTAATATTATCATTATCACAAAGTACTTTAAAATTCAGTAGTATTTTTTTATTTTAGTATATTTTTTGTGTATTTCTTTTTTTAATTTCTATATTAGTTACAATAGATAAATAGTATTATTTTTATTCATAAGTATTTATATATGAATAAATACACAAGTATTCATATATATATATATATATATATATATATATATATGTGTGTGTGTGTGTGTGTGTATATGTGTGTATATGTGTGAGTGTATATATATGTGTGTGTGTATATGTGTATGTATATGTGTGTGTGTGTGTGTGTGTGTATATATATATATAATATATATTGTTTACAGTATTGTTTATTAGTATACAGTATTGTTTATTAGTCTTAGGCCACTAGTATTTTCACCAACCTAAGATGGTTTTAAGTCGGTTACTTCCATCTTTTGCGGTAGTGTGTCAGTTGGAATATAATTTACGTTTACAAACAATATTTTTGTCATTAATTGTAATTATAAGTTATTGTCTGCACAAGGAGTCTGACAACAGCCAATCATCCAGTCTGTCTGGAATCACATGAGGTAACAAAAACTGAGACAGACTAAATCCAGAAGAACTGTGGCAACGTCTTCAAGATGCTTAAAAATCTTACCTAGCTATAGTTCTGTTCAAAGGTTTAGACACGTGTGTAAAAATGCTGTAAAATGAGGATGCTTTCAAAAATAATGCCATAAATAGAATTAATTTATCAATCAACTTCTATTAACTAAATCAAATAAATATTTGGTATGACAGCTTTTGGTAAAACAGCTTCTATTCCGAGGTCCCCTTGCCCATAGTTTTCCAGGTAGGTTTTCTGAATCAGCTAGAAGACATTGCCACAGTTCTTCTGGATTGAGTCTGTCTCAGTTTGTTCTGTTACTTCATGTGATTCCAGACAGACTGATGATGATCAGATCAGATCTCTGTGTGGAGCACTGGCTGTTGTCAGGCTCCTTGTGCAGACAATAATCTCACTGCATTATTACAATTAATGACAAAAAAAAGTCTCTGGTCATTGGACAGTGTGGCTAAAAGTTCGTTTTAGAACCCGCATTTGAGTTATTAGCATCAATGCATTTCCTCGTTTCATGTGTTGTTGTTTTTTTATACGGGAATCTGAGTGGTTGGATTGTTTTTCTTGTATATTTGTTCTAGTGAGGCTAATTTGAAGAAGACTCCAGGGAACAAGCTCACCATGTCGGCCTCTCTGCCTGGTCAAAATGGAAATCCAACTTTTGCAGCTGTAGCTGCTGGTTATGACAAAAGCCCTGGTGAGTTTGCATGTTAAATATATAAAGATGATAAACATGGATCAACTTGTGTTGCATGAACAGGAAATTTGAGGTCACTACTGTGGCCCTTTGCCACAGATTTACACGTAAATGCTATACAAGTGGTGTGCTGTTGTTTTTACAGGTGGCAGTGGCTCAGCTAGTAAAGCTGACAGTCTGGGGAAGATGACACTATCTCACATGACATCAGTGGAGAGTGATGGATCTGACAGGTGCTGTGGCTTCATAATGAAACATCACTTAGCCTTAGTCTTTCTCATCTATTTTATAAGTATATTTATAATTGTGCGGTTTCTGTTGTTTAGCTCTGGACTGTGGAGCCCAATAGACACCACCAGCAGCCCCAGTTTTGGACCAGTTAATGCTTTCTCTGCTTTCGGACCTAACAACCCACTTAATCTCTCTGGAGGTATGCAAAATGTTAAGTAAAATGCAACATTTAAAAATAAAATTGCATTCAATGCATCCAATACTTATTCTCTGTATTAGTTTTCAGAGGCATGACTGTTCCCAAGAGTTCAGAACCCCAGCAGAGTTGGTCTGACTACACTCCAGTGTCCCCGTCCATCTGGGAGCCTGAGCCTAATAATTCCTGGGCTACCAGCACTGGATCTCCAGCAACTCCAACAACTGTAAGATATCGTTTTGTTGTCACACTCTCATCCAAACGGACACCTGTGATCCCAAAGAGAACGTTAACACTTAAGTTCATGGAGTATCACAGAGATCAGAGATTATATAGCACTTTTTTTGTTGTTAAGGTTATTTTCAGATTAATCTTGAACCATTACACGCTACTGTAAGTGTTTGGATCAGCAGGTTTGTTTGAAATACCTTACTTTTATTCAGCAAGGATGCATCAATTCGATCAAAAGTGACAGTAAAGACATTTTATTTATATTCTAAACTTTCTCCAAGCACACACGTGACCTCAGTATTGCTCTGTCTGTTTTGCCTGCAAACTGTTCTGCTAAACAATATTACAGTATTACTGTTTTGTATTTTTGATCAAATAAATCCAGCCTTGGTGAAAATAAGAGACTTCACTCAAAAGCAAAAACAAACAAAAAAAAAAAGTTCTGACCCAAAACGTTTAAACAGTGGTGTGTTATATTTGTGTGTATTTATGTATAGTGAATGGAACACTCCACAGTTTTTGAACATGGGCTCATTTTCCAACTCCTCTAGTTTTTTAGCATAAACCATTGAATCTGATTAGACCATTAGGGACTATTTTCAGGTGCTGCATAATATCATTGCGGCTCCTGCACCCATGGTACGGCAGCAAAGTTCCTTGATTGTTACGCCGGAATGAGAGTATAGTTCCTAGCAATATCCTAGCCTAGAAAATTTCAACTTTTCGCTTTATCTCGGTCTTGGTCTACACAGTGTTACTACAGAAGAGTCACTTTGGTCATTTTTAAAAAAGAGATTGGCTTAATGGGTTTGAAAATGGTAAAACTCAATTGTTCAATTCCAGGGGCGCTGAAAAGTGAGCCTGTGTAGTGCAGTGTTCCTTTTAACATCTGTATATAAAGGTAGCTCTGTCGGTTATGAGATTATCTTTCTCTTTCTGCCTGTCTTCAGTCCATTTTGGGGAGTGCACGCAGTCCCTGGTCCTTCAGCAGGTCCATCTGGTCCACTGGCACTGACTCCACCCTGCACTCCTTCAGTCCTCCTACCTCCTCCACTCTCCCTGATTTGGTCAGCCATACTGCGCCACCCACACCTGCCCCCAACGACATAGGCCGCACATACAACCCCTGGAGCATGGGGTGGTCTCCCTCACTCAATCGCTGGAACTCGGAACCCTGGCCTAACAGCCCCGACAACAACAATGGCATCTGAGCAACAGAAAATGCAGTGGATACTAATATAATTTTATTTTTCCTGGTTGAACAGTATGTTGTACACCAAGATCATTTTAATGATTGGAAGAATTCTTAAATTAATGGTACAAATGCCCACTGGAAATCCAGTGTTGCATTTACAAGTCCCCCTCAAAATACAATCCTATTTATTTTAGTGGGGTATCATAAAAATGCCTTAAGTTAAATTTTAGCTGACAAAGCCAACGAAAGATTGAAGACATTGGCTTAATGCTATTGCCCTGATAGGGGTGTTTTTCTTTTACGATTTTAGAGATTCCCTGTTTTGAGTAATACTGCATTGGAATTTAAGTATATGGTCCAGTATTATGGTATTAAAATGCAAGATGCAGTGTTACTCAACCTTAAAATAAGCACTTTGTGTAAAACCCCACTCCTACAATGCTGTCATTTTGGTTTAAGATGTTTTCATTAATTTTAGAGCATTTTCTGGCCATATTTGTTGGTTGATTTAACGTTTGGAAAGATACAAGCGGTTGCTAAGACTAGTTACCACATTGATTTGAACCCAAAGCCAAATCGTAAATGCATTCAGGATTCAGATTTTATTTTTATTTTAATTGCCCTCCGCTTAAAGTGAAAAGCTTAATTTGCTGAAATTGGCTTTTAATTTGAGGGAGTTTAAGAACTTTTTGTGCATCATTCATTTGTCACTTCAAGAGTGAATGTTTTGGTCACATTGGTTGAAATAAACATATCAGGCTGGAATATTGACTTCTCATTTTATTTCTGTCTAAATTAAAGGGATAGTTCAACCAACTACTCTCCTCATCTCATTTTAACCTAGTTTTACATAAAATAAAAAAAACAGCAATAAGGATATTTGAGTCAATGCAATCAAAAGTTTAAAAAATATTGTAAACAATCAATATTAATCAAGAAGTTTATTCCAATTCTGAAAAGAGACCTGGTCAGTTTATATGATCAGGTTAGAATTTAGAATCATTTAGAATTTTCTTTTTATATTTAAACTGGGATCAATGAATGGCTAATAACGATTACTTCTATGACAACTTCATACATTTTTCGAAACATCAAAGTTTTGGCTGTAAAACAGAAATCATCTTAGGTGCACCATTAAAATGCAAAGGACGCTCCATTTGAAATGTACATTTTGAAAGACAAAGCTTTTGCAAAGAATTTCTATGCTATTTGTAAAGCTGCTTTCAGCATCAAGCTGAACTTTTTAAGATCGCATGTCCTCATCACAAAGGCAAAATGGTCTTTCTTCAGCGTATTGGCTGGATCCACAACCATCATACCTCGTCCCAGCTGACCTTGTACCTCCACACGTACGGCGCACTGTAAACTCTCTGTGATCACACTGCTGTCCACACAAGCCGCCACAGCGAAGGCGTCGTAGGGTACAAACCCGTGCCCAAAGAACAAATCTTTGTTGATGCAACGAGGTTCTTTAAAGTACGCCCAGCACTTGGAGGTTATCTTCTTCATGAATCTAGCAGCTGATGTATCCTGATTGACCAGCTCATCAAAACACTCCTAGAAAAATGAAGCACACAAACTAGTCAGGTCTAAAATATATTCATGTGAAAATGGATTTTGCTCACAATAGGCAGATCTTACCCAAGATAACTTGTTTCTGCAAGTGAACTCCCAGGTTGCAATGTGTGTTGAGCAGGTATATTCCTCCAAAACTACATAGGCTGATTCAGCGTCCATGCTAAAATTAAACTCTGCAGATGGTGTCAGATTTCCCTTGCCTGGAAAATGAACAGTGGTCAGATGAAGCTCTGTAGAAAGCACCCTAATTGGGGTACATGTCCTACCCTGTGGGCTGTTCCTGGGACTGCTTTGGTTTTTATGTGCTAAAGAATCACTGATATGAAAAGTGCTGCCATCCATTTAAGGTGGCCAGTTTTTGTACTGCGTCTAATTTTCTTACCTTCCATGTTACCGCCCATAATGTACAGATCCTTGAGTTTCTGAGGGAAGGTGGGATCTAATCTAACAGCCAAGGCCAAGTTAGTCATTGGACCGAGCGCTATGAGCGATACCTGCGTATGAGTAAACAAATTGCATTCCATTGTCAACCACAAGATGGCAACCAGAAACAACCACTATATCCCAGTGGATCTGTTTTTAACTCTGAGGGAGCCTTTTTAGGATCTTTCTGACACTTTTGCAGGATGGTCAATGCAGCTCAATTTCAGTTATTTGTACATTTTTAATTAAACTAGGTGGCAAATTTTATTGAAAGATTCCAGTAGTTTCAAAAATTAAACATTCATCATGGTTTATAATATATTGCCAATGTCATTGGACGATATGTCCCAGTTGTTTGATTACAGGTTTTTTTATTTATTTCTACTACGTTTTAAAATGCTAAATGCTATCAAGGGAAATAATTGAAATGATAAATAGCTAATTAATAAATATTAACCTAATACATATTAACCTAAGAGAGTTATTTAACTTTAAGCAAAATTATGCATACGTAAACAGCTTGAAGGGTTCTTTAACATTTCAATATTCTTGGCATAAACGGAATTATTAAATAGTTATTGTTTACCTCTCCCTGGTTTTCATTCACCAGTCTTATCAAAGCATGAACAGCATGCTCTTTCTGAATCTGCCCTTTCCAAATCTCGGAGTTCTCCAGAACATCTCCAAGTCCATCTGTCCCAAAGTGATCTTTAAATCCTGTCACAGGTCCAATTAGAGGACCAGCAGACCCTTTAAAAACTGGAATCTGAGGTGGAACAGTGCAATCTTCAACATTCATATTCATATTAGTTCTTGATGGTAGTATTGGTACTGTTATAATTGCACTGACCTTGGTTTGTTGACACACTGTCAGAACCCGCATCACATTCTGACACACATTATCCACATCAGTGTTCCCAAAGCAGCAGGTGATGCCCAACACCTTCACACTAGGAGCTGCCAGAGCAACTATGATAGCCAGAGCATCATCTATACCACAGTCTGTGTCGATTATCAGCAGTTTCTGAGCCATGCTGGTTAGATTCTGGAAACATCAGTCTGGTAAGGACACTTAATCGTGTAAGACGAGGAATACAGGGTTGGGATATTAACCATGATTTCAGGGATGGGGTATAGAGATAAGTAACTAATAGTTAATTTGTAACCAATTCAGTACTTGGTTGCGCTGTTTGTTCTTAAGGTGAGATATAGGAAGTAGGTTAGTGATATAAAAAATAGAGAAAATAAAGATATAAAAAAGTAGTTTTATGTAAAGCAATGTGTAATGAAGTTAACATGAAATCTGAAGTGATATTAGTAAAAGATTTGCATGATGTGTTAAAAATAACTAAATATTTTCTAATATATTTTATTAAGGATGAAATTAGCTATCTGTCTACTCTATTTATCTATATTTCTATACATATTTCTATACAAATGTTCAATCAGGTCACTTTCTGCAGGTTAAATCTTAAACTGCAAAAAAATGCATATTTTCAATACATAGGCTACTTTGTACGTTTAACAGTGAAAATACTTTTAATAAATCGTTTTTATCATGGAATCCCTTCAATTTGCAGTCATACTTCATAAACTCTCTTCACTGTTGCTCGCTTACCCCGGTCTGGCACCTGCTTCACTTCAGTTCATTGACGGGCAGTTCAGTCCACTTTTAAGACAACCACGCTCTACTTCCTCTGAAAGATTTCACCAACGGAGGTGAAACTGGCTTGGAAACGATTTACATTGGTAAAACTATCTATCATAACATGAAATATTTCATGCAGGCATTATTAAAATATCTAAATTATTATGTTAGACTGTTATTTAGACCGTTTAAATACGACGTAAGGAACATTTCCATTTTATATCTGGTACAACACCCCTAATTTTGAGATTGGTAGAGCCCGTAGAAACACAGCTAGGCAGTCTAAAAGAGAGGTCGCGCAGCGCAATATGATCAATTTATTCCCGCAGAACTGGACCAGGTAGGTGCTGCTTTGCTTTTTTGCATTATTTTAATAATGGTTAAGAAACTTTGGAGACGCATTTGCGTCCTGAATGACGTTTCATGTTCTTTTGAAGAGCCTATTGATGGCTACACTGATGCTGCTTAGCTATTATTCATAGGTCTGTGTTATTTATACGTGTCTTCAGTGGTTTAAACTTATATTGTGTAGATTTATCTTAATTAATCTAGTCCTGAAATGTATTATTGCATTTCCTGCCGACCGTCATCGATTAAGACCTAACGTTAAACAATGGTAACGTTAGTGTTGACGACGATGATGATGTAGGTGGAAATTAAACCATGTGGTACGATGCTTACATCTATATAAACGACGAAACTTCTGTCATTGTCAGTTGTGACTGGCGCATTATTTTCATCCCATAATTCATCCATAGCAGTCTCTGGCCTAGTTAGGAGGACTATATAATAATCGTGGTGATGAAGTGAACAGTGTGACACCACACCAGGCACGTGAAGAGGGGGGGCAGAGGGTGTTTGAGCACCTGCCCCTTGGATGTCTCAAGTGCCCTTTTCTTGGGGTTTCTTGTTTTTCAATGTGTATGTGTGTATAGAGACCTGTATTTGCCCCACAGCAATAAAATATAACTATTAATCTCAATTTTCTGGCTCGCATCAGTCACATGACTGCCATTAACCAATGCTCGCTGTGAGCACGCTCCTTATGAGCCAAGTTGGACTTCTGCACCCGGTGCATCATGTGTATTTCTTTAGAGTTTACTTATTTTTGTTTCGTTTAAGCAAGACAGTTGCGTTTTTGTATTAATGATGTTATGTGTGTTTACGTTCAAGTTATATTGGGGGGGCGTCATGGAGAGAGGTGTGTAGGGGAGTGACTTGTTGATATTGCCCTTCCTTTGTTAAGGGTTACATTTTAGATTCATCATAAATTTGAGTTGCTGTTATTTATCCTACTATCTGCCCTCTATTTCGTCTTACGGCTTTTTGAGGGGATCTGAATCTTGGCGATCCGTTCCTTTCAAAGAGCCGTTCAAAAGAATGGCTGTCTTTAAATATTTAGTCAGTTCTAAGAAGCCGGCTTGAGGGCATCTCTCAGTTTATTCTGGAAATAATCACTGAGAGGAATGATGAGGTGAGATCTGAAGTCAAATAATTAAAAAAAAATAAATAAATAAAAATCTTATCAAAAAGTGTTTGTACTACTTTTACAAATAGTCAACTATATTTTAGGGCTGCACGATATGTATCATACGATATATTATGCGCATCTCATCAGTAAAGCCGGTTCTTTGATTAGCGCCAAATCTTCGTCAGCTGTTTTTTAAT
>JAUMHP010000048.1:8998386-9028724 GCA_032361065.1 Enteromius trimaculatus | reverse complement strand
TTTGGCGCTAATCAAAGAACCGGCTTTACTGATGAGATGCGCATAATATATCGTACGATATATATCGTGCAGCCCTACTATATTTTACATACAAATCTAAATGGACATATTTTAAATAATGTTTTTGCTAAGATGGCCAGTCAATATGAGAAAACATACTACATAAAGATATGTAATGGCGTCATCACGCAAAGTAATATGTTAACCTGTTTAACCTATTTATTGTGCATCTGGATGTAATTTTTTAATATAATATAATACATAGTGCCTCAGAGAGTAGAGACATGACGGGCTTACACTTACCAGATACTACGGGATGACATCACTGATATGCAAATTAGTGTGTGACATCATCTGGCAACATTTAGCTACTTTTCAACATTTATGCGTGTGAAACACGCATAGCATAAAAAGAACGACAGAATGAACGCTCGTTCACGAACATCACAACTCTACTTGTTTTAAATTTACCATCAGACTATATTGATTTATTAAAAGCAAACAGAGAGAAAATATATTCCTTGAAATCTGTCTTTGAAGATATAATCAAAGCAGAATGGAATGAGACAAAGATTTAGAAAGGAACATTTAAATGAGAAAAAATGTAATCCATAAAAAAAGTAACTGTAATCCGATTATGAGAATTTTAAAATGAAATATACTCTGTTTACAAGTACTCCATTTTTTGGAATCTGATTGCATAATCCAGATTAGTTACATGTTACAGATTTCATTGGTTACTATTCAGAACTGGTTATATTAGATGTTAGATCTATGAAAAAGGCTAAGCAATTCTATTTAATTCAATGCATCCATATTTAGGTACCTGTGTGGCATTACAAACATGCAGGAATTAGTTTTGTAGCCTTGTGACAAGAAAACCATGAATCAGAGTATCTTCTTAGTATCTGCCCGTCTGTCTTGTTCTTAATTGTAGTAGTCAGTGGATGAGATTCCTTCTTTGAGGTCTCTTCTTGGATCAAGTACGTCACAGCTGGAGGACATCTGTAGGTTATTCTCTTAACCATCATCCCAGTTCTCCGTTCAATGCCTAACACTGTGGAAAGTGAATGCGCCAAGGTATCTGCCAGTAGCGAACAGGAGGCCCCATCACGGGCCCCGGCCAGAGAGGATGGGCGTGAGCGCAGCTTCCTGAGTCCGATGACGCGTGATGCGCTGCGGGTACGACGGGCCTCCAGCGCAGAGCTCCAGCTTCCATGGACCTGTCCTGTAACACACTCCCGAGAGAAGTTCTACACTGTCTGCTCGGACTACGCGCTGCTCGACCGAGCCCGACCCATTATCACATCTGAAGATGCGCCACCGACAAATCCAGCCACAACAACATTAGTCAAGACCAGCGCTGCAATGCCTTCCCAGAGTCATTTAGGGGGGAAAAGTGTGTCCTTAGATGGGAACTGTGATATGGAGGTTGTGTCATCCAGCAACAAGCCTGTGCTCGCCTGGGAGATCGACACCTCTGATTTTGATGCGATTTTAACACGGAAAGCCAGAACAAGTAGGTGTCTTTCTAAAAAAAGATTAAAGACATCTGCACTGTCATCTGAGGTTTTCAAAGTGCAGAAACAGATTGAAATACTTTATAATTATAATTAAACTGTAAGTAATTATAATTATTATTTAATAAATAATAAATATAATAATATATTAAAAAAAAAAAAATATATATATATATATTTAGAAGATGTCAGATTTAACATGCACTAATATATACAGGTGTGTCTATATATATTGTGCATTATATTAGGCTATATTATATTTGACAACATAAAATAACAATTTGGGAAACTTTTATTTAGTTGTTTTTATAATTACACTTCTATCTTTCTCACACAATATAAATGGATTTTAAAACATGAAAATAGATAGCTGCCTTTTACCAGTCAATTTTTTTTCAGAAACAGTAAGATAAAGTTCTGCTCACCAATCATGCATTTATTTATTTTATATGCATGTATTTGATCCAAAACACAGCACAAGCAGTAATATTGTGAAATATGTTTACTGTTTAAAATAACTGCTTTGTATTGGAATATATTTTAAAATGAAACTTATTCATGTGATCAAAGCTAGGTTTTCAGTATCATTAATCCAGTCTTGTGATTCTTCAGAAATCATTGTAATATGCCGATTCACTGTTCAAGAAACATTTTATTATTATTATTATTATCATTATTTTAAATATTGTGAATTTTTTTTTACAATATTACTACTTTTGCTTTGTTTCGGATCAAATAAATACAGGCTTAGTGAGCAGAAGAGTATTCTTTAAAAAAAAACATAAAAAATCTTACTGTACAAAAACTTTTGACTGGTTAAGTATATATTTCAGGATGGGGATCATCTTGTAAAAATACTGAAAACCCCTGCTGTAGACCACGTATCACCCTTTATATTTTGAGGCTTATAAACTATGACAATAATGTCATTTCCAGTAAACTAATTAAAAAAAGAAAAAAAGGTTTGAAAATATCAGGGTCGTTTTAAATCTACAAGCTGTTAAGCAAAAATATGCCAGGAAAATGAGCTCATACTGACCATCTGCTGTGGTTTATGTAACTCCAGCGATGGCCTCACTGACACTAGTGACTGTGTCACATGGTTTTCACCTCATGGTGAACAGACTATATATTAAATTGTAATTAATCCCAGATTTAGAGTTTATCGACCAAATTTTTTTAACGTGTGCCATCACTCTTTTTACTTCACTTTTACTTTACATTTACTTGATCAAAAGAAGTCTAGGTATAACCACAAGATTGCTGATCTGAGGAATAGTTGCCAAGACAAAGAGCACAGGGTAATTTGGAACGATAATCATGTTCTTTACATGTTTACTAAAGCTTAACTTGGAGCCTTTATCTGAACGTCAGCTAAGCCATTCTTCATTGCATTTTAAGAATGTACTTGATCCTAGTAGATATGTGATTGCAAATTTGAACCAGCATGAGTCTAACATATTAGTTAGAATGTGAATTAAAGGATTAAGTCTGTGTTGTTTCTCAGGTAATATAAAGAAATTCAACTCTAAGAAAATGAAATCATCTGACAGGCCAAGCAGAAACTTGCAAGATCTCCCGCCACAGGCTTCTCTGGAGGAGATCAAACAGAGAAAGGTCTTGGACCTCCGTAGATGGTAATTCAGTCACTGGAAAGAGAAATGAGATTTCAAGTTTAAATACTTTTTGCATTAACAGCTGTTGCCTCTGATGTTCCAGGTACTGCATCAGCCGCCCTCAATACAAGACGTCATGTGGAATTTCCTCACTCGTCTCATGTTGGAACTTTCTCTACAGTACTTTAGGAGCAGGCAGGTCTGTGTGCCCCTTGCTGAAATGTATGACCACATTTTTCATTCGATGACAATATTTCAGATGGTGAATTATAGAATTTGTTTTAGTCTCCCACCTATTTCTCAAGAAGAAGCTCTGCATATACTTGGTTTCCAGCCTCCATTTGAAGATATCAAGTTTGGACCATTTACTGGAAATGCCACTTTAATACGGTAAGATTATTATTTACTTATTATGTATTTATTGCTTTTCAGCAGTTTTATTAATTCATTTTTTTCATATTTATTACATTGCTGTTAAAAGGTTTGGCGTCTTAAAAGATGTCTCATATTCACAAATTATTGCATTTATTTGATCACAATACTGGAATGTTATGAAATATTAGTATAATTCATAATAATTGGTCCTTTTTGGTCCTTAAGAAACATTTCTTATTATGATTTTTTTAATGATGTAATAGAAATTTCTAAAGATCTGCATTTTTTTAAATAGAATTTTGTCTAATTTAATGCATGCTTGCTGAATAAAATAATTATTTAAAAAATATCTTACTACCCTCGAAGGTTTGCTTTGTCCTGAACATTATCTACTTTAACATTGCTGCAGATGGTTCAGACAAATCAACGATAATTTTCATGTCCGAGGATGCTCTTACATTCTGTACAAACCTCACGGGAAGCACAAGACAGCTGGAGAGACGGGTATGTGAATTCTCCAACATTTCTGATTTATGTTATATTGTCAGAAAGTATTTTAACAGCATGTTTCTTCATTCTAGCTGAGGCGGCACTGCTGAAGCTGACGCAGGGACTGAAAGACGAATCCATGGCCTACATTTACCACTGTCAGAATCACTACTTCTGTCCTGTGGGCTATGAAGCTACACCACTAAAAGCAGCCAAAGCTTACAGGTATAACATACAGCAACTTTTGGCTTTCATTTTCTGCTTAAAGGTTAAGTTGACCCACAATGAAAATGATGTCATTAATTACTCACTGTCATTAATAAGGCCCTACTCTAATTGATGATGAAACTTATTTTCCCTTTATTTTTACAGGGGGCCACTGCCGCTTAATGAGATGGAGCACTGGATTCTCATTGGTGAACCAAGCAGGAAACACCCTGGAATTCACTGTAAAAAGTATGGTTCAGTTTATGGCATTGTAGTCCTTGGTCAAATTATGAATGTATTATGATTCCTAATTTCTGACTCTGTTTACAATCAGATGGGCAGATATTGTGACGGATCTGAACACCCAAAACCCAGAATACTTAGACATTCGCCACTTAGAGAGAGGCATTCAGTATCGCAAAACCAAAAAGGTAAGGAATTATAAAGAATTATGCATTTAAGAAAGTGTCTGAATGTATGCTTTGAAGTATAGAAGTCCTGTAACTAGATTTCTTCATAGGTCAGAGGCAATCTGCATTGCATCATGGCCTTCCAAAGAGTCAACTGGCAAAAGCTGGAAAATCTCCACCATCAGGCTCCAGAACACAGAGGCCATGCTGCGCCAGAGGACGGTACTGAGGAGCGAGCCATGAAACGCTTGGGCAGATCCCTTAGCACCGGGAACAAGTCTGAGAATGCCTGGAAGCGGATGTCCAACACTGCAGAGTACAGGCACAGAAGCTCTCCAGACAGTGACCTGGATGAAGACATAAGTGACCAAATCTAAAGTGTCCAACCCTCCTCCCGAAGAGACAATTGAATAGAATACGATTGTTAGAATTACATATCGTAGATGAGGTTGTAAGCCAAATGCTCTGGTAACCATAAGGATTTTGGTTTGTTGCCCATAAGGAAGAAGCCATTTATGGAGGATGCCACAATTTTACAGAAATGTGGCATTGATTTAAGATTAGAAATACTTAATGGCTCACGTCCTGTAAGTCAAAATGCTGCTCTCTTTAAAGATATTGTGGACAAACTAATCATTGAGTATATGTGCAATTAACTGCACTAAAGGGGTGGTCACATTTACTTTTGTTCTGCACTTTTTCAACGGTGATATCCAGCAATTTCAATAGGAATCCACACAATCAGGAATTTCACGCAAGGGAAAAATATTGTCCCTAGTTTTTGCAGTTGGTTAAAGTTGGTCATGCCATGTTGACCAACAGAAAACTGCTTGGTATGAAAGTGATTGCTACACTGTACACAATGGACATTTTTTCCCCACAAAATGTATGCATTTTTGATTAAGTCTACCAACAAGAAGTCAATATATTTGATTTTCTGATCAATGGCATCATTCCATTTCAGTTATATACTATTTATACTTTATATACACTGATGGCAGATCATTAGAAAAATTACAATGTTCTTTATGAAGACTGGTTCTACTATTGTATAATGGCTTTATTAGTGTAAGTCTAAAAAATACTAAGTCATCGTAAAGACATCAGGCTGTTTAATAATGTGACCATTTGATATTTCAATGGATCTGATTGTGACAAAGTCCAATAAGATGGTGCCATCTTATTGTAAATAGCAACTTGAGGGATTACAATCATGAGTCTTTGTGAAACGCTGTGAGCTAAGATTGCATGATTGCTTTCATGTCATGTGAACTGTGTTTGGTTTTTCTTTTAACACAGCAGCATAATGTTTAAGTCATCACAAATCTCATACTCATGTAAATCTAGTGTGTCGGTATTATTTTTATTTATAAATAAAATATTTATACACATTCTTACACATCACTGCATTCTTTCAGAATAAACTAAATGATGTCATGCTGTTTGATGAGTAAAGGCTTTACATGTAGTTGTTCTTTCAGCTTAGTTATATCAGCAGGACCAACGCGGCAGCAGCCACCTGTTGACAGAAATCAGCTCTCTGTGAGTCAGCGCAAATGGAAAGAACAAGTAATAAGTATAAGTTTACAGTAAAGCTTATTTTCTGGTACAAACAACACCAACCAATCCACAAAGCCCCTTGTTCTTTCCAGTCGAGACTTAGTTTGGCAAATGACGTCTGAGTTTTAGTTTTCCATCTGAAATAGCCACAGAACAGCCAGTCACACAAACTATTCAGACAGTAAATAACTTATTTATACTAACATTTTTAAGGATCCTATGCCTACCAAGGCTGCATTTATTTGAAAAAACATTTTTAAAAATAAAAACTATAAAATTGTAAAATATTATTACAATTTAAAACAACTGTTAGTAAAGCTGGATTTTTTAAAAAGCCTTTAGTCCAGTGTTCGTTCTCTTTTAGAAATAATTTTAATATGCTGATTTGGTGGCTTTAGAAAGATTATCAATGTTAAAACCATTTGTATGAAATTTGTTTTAACGTATATTTTTCCCATTCTATATTTTTCTACTGTCTTGATGGTTACAGTGATTTCTGTTATTTAAAAAGCATGTCTAATTATTTAAAACATTGAAACTTGCACAATTTAACAGCAATGTATTAAAAAATTAATTTTTAAGGCCCTATGAAATGTTTTATTTTTTATTAATGAAGTACTTGATTTTAAACTGTTTTTACTTTGCTAAATAAGAGTATTGAAAAAATCAATCTGATCAAAAATAAAAAAGATATAGAATATAACATTTAAGATAGGAAATATTTCTGTGACGAAACACAATATAAATGTCCATATTTGTTTACAGGTCTAGAAATTATCATTTTAAAACAGACAAAAATCAATGGCAATTCGAACTTTTCGTAACTTGTAACTGATTAACCTTACCCTGTTTTGGGGTCCCATTCTTCTCCACTGTTAGGATAGACCACCCAGCTCAAATCTGCTTTCTTGTTTGACTTGGCTGACTCTAGAAGTGGTTGCACTAATGGAGCGGGACAACAGTTCACCCCTACGGCCACCAGCTGTGAGGACCTACAAGCCACCTGAACCGCCTCAGAAAACCTGCTCCCGCTTGAAATACTCTGAATGTCCTGAAACACATTAACTACATTAATAGAAAGGTCTAACTCATGAGCATGAACAGTTGAAAGTGTAATATGAATGGCATTTGTCATTAAATATCACAACACATAATGCAGTGTATCAGTTACCTTACAAGAAAAGGAAAGCCAGGCTTTAGCTTCTGGAAATTCTCTGAGTACTTCCACCAAAGCCTCCGCCTCTTTGAGACTTGGAATGGTCTCCATGGCAACAAGATCAGCTCCTGCTTTTACTAAGCACTGGATCTGTGGACGATGCCAGTCTTTCAACTCCTAGGACAAAAGAGAAACCACGCACTTGAAATTTTTCTGTGCCGGCGGCTTCGGTGGAAAGAGAGTTTCATCCTGCATTACCTGCACTGTCATCTTGTCCTCATAGCCTCCGGTGTACTCTGACCCATCATGTAAAAACGCCCCATATGGACCCACTGAACCTGCAACCACAGGCTCTCTTCTGTCTTCTGTGGGAATTATTCATTTTTTTTTTTAGATCAAATTGTACCTGGTGTCTCTAATTTTTTTCAGAAACCAAAGAGAATTGATGATTTAGTAAATAGACTTGCACCTGATATGGGTGAGTGAGACATGAACTCACGGACTGCCTCTTTTGCAAGTTGAACCCCTGACATTATCATCTGCTGAGCCTCCTCAGGCCGGAGATCAAGATATTTCACAAATCCCTCAATAGTGGCCTGATATGTGGCTGTTGTTATGACATCAGAACCGCTCTGAAGATATCTATTAAAACAAGGTACATCAATCATTCACTACAACAGAAGAACAGAAGCATAGAGTGGAGAGACTTTAGATAAGAAACTACAAAATTCAAATACGTGTATGAAGGAAAATATTAATGTGCATTCAATACAAAGTCTGGGGTAATTATGTTTTTCAATTTAGACTCTTACCAAGGATGCATTTATTTGTTGTATTTTATTACACATATAGTGAAAACACTAATACTGTGAAACACTGTTAAAATATACAATTAATAAGACTTATTTATTTTTTGTTCACAAATACGCCATGTCAAAATTTGCTTCGCTTGACAACTCAGGTACAGAACATAATAAAGCCAGTAATTACCTGTAATGTACGTCCTTAATTGCCTGTGGGTTTGTATGCAAAATTCTTGCACTCCACAGTGGATCTCCCTGCAAACACAATACATGGGTAATTATACTTGTGATTATTAAAAGTAATCTGTGTAATAGTACCTACCTGTAATTGAAATCCACTTGCTTCAAGTTCTGTTGCGAGACCTCCATCTAAAATGAATGGACTGGGATCCATTCTGACTGGAAAAAAAACGTTACCTTTCAATTTTAAACCTAAACATTAAATCACTTTTAAAATACAGCCAAAGACCTTTGTCTTACATTGTCACAGATAAGCAACTTTTTAAGCCAAACCTAAATTTGGAAAGATGTTAAATTGTAGCCAGCAGCCATGGTAAGGAGCTCTGCATCATTCCGAAGCGACACTAATGTCAAAGTCCACACAATAACAAAACCATGTGCGAGCGGCAGTTGGCGGTAAAGGTCAGTAACTACTACTTCCGGGTTACTATAAGACTCGTATAAGCAAACTACTGACGCTATAAACGTCTATTTTTCACCAAACCGAAATTAGCTGAAGGTTAAAACACCACCGAATATAATTAGGAGTTCACAGAAGGTATGGTTTATTATTTTATTCATCGCTAGCTCGTTTGATGTTGTTGCTATGGTGATGGGACTTAACAGCGAGGCTAAAGGAAGACAATCAGCCGTCTGTTGAACAACAATCAACAAATATTATCATTCCTTTAAAGAATTAAGAAATGGTAAGTGGGAGAGTTTTCTATTTTTGTATTTAGATATGAGTAATAAAGCACTCAACTCACATGATCAGGAATATTTGTTGTGGTTTGGCGGAAGTCGTTTGGATTTTAACAGTAAGCTAATTTTCCCCTAATGAAAGAAACTCAAGTCACATAAACCACTGAGATTAAATGTGTTGTCTGCACTAAATATAAAACACCATGAGTACACGCTCAGGTAAACATCTCATGTAAACGGTAATAAAGGCATGCATTACGTCATAGCAAGTGAATAAGCAAGTGAACACTCATCTAGGCTATTTAAATCTTAGTTAAATGAAGATCATTCATAATTTACAAAGAAAATCATTTTTGCAATGGCATAATTTGTAAACTAATAGCTCTTGACGTACTGAATGCTCTCATTTGATCTGCCACTAGATGTCAGCATTGGCCTCTTTGAGATTCTTCGAGACACAAAAGGCTTTATAAAGAAAGTTCTGACTGAACGTAGTTTTTGGCAAGTTTCAGAAAGCTGCTTTACTATTTTCCAACTGTATTTGTTAACTAGCTGTCTGGCTTGAGGCTCTACAACGTCATACTGAAGATGGAGGATGCCATTTTCCACTGAAATTACAGATCCAGTTCAGTTCGAAGCTTTAAATTCATTAAGTGGAATGATATGTTTTTTTAGTGTCATTTGCTCACAAATCTAAACCTTGTTATTCTTTAGGTAACAGGATACTTTCACCGTCATCTACTTGCTCTGTTGTGCTCCTACACTATGTTTATTTTCCAATTCACATTCTGTCTCCTTAAGTAGTGTACATTGATCCATCTCCATGCAGACAGCATGAAATGTTTGCAGTGATAGCATAGGGCAACAGCAGGTGTCTGAGAAAGTCTCGGCTTCCAAGAAGGGCTCTGAGAGGAAAGCCCTATTTTTCAGAGTTTTAGAGGTGGCAGATAAGCCCAGCTATTTCCAGTTCGATCTGGCCAGGATCATTAACTAGGAGTCTGTGGTTTTGTTGTGCTGGAATGCCTTGATTGCTGCTTTCGTTTCATTCAGATAAAAATAAGGATTTTATGATGCTTTTAGTGCTAATATTGCATGAAAGGCTTTTCTTATTTCTTCTTAGATGTACAGATGTCCTCAGGTAACAGAATGTGGAAATAGAGCCCCTATGTGCTGAGATGTACTTTTTCAGACTGGAAAAACGCCACCAAACACTGCGTCTAATTCAGAGGGAGGACAAGATTATTTTCTTTACCCCATTTATGTTTTCTTGTTTTACGCATAAACTTGGATAGATTGTCCAGAAAACAAGTCTTAATATATATTTTATTATTACTTTTTTTGGAGAAAGTCAAGTCACATAACATATAATGCACATATTGTTTTTTTTTTTAATTCATCATTGTTTTTCCAAACATCATTTAACATAACAAAGAAAATGAAAGAAAAAGAAAAGAAAGAACGCACAAGTATTCTATACTAAATGTAGGAATATACAGTAATAGAAAAATAAAGACAATCTTTCTAAGGAACAGTATTTTCTGTTTGAAAATGATTTAATGTGCAGTGGGGGAAATTATTTCAACAGTCCTTATATTTATTTATACCTCTTGGTGATTGGTATAAGGTCTCGTATAAGAGGTGATAATAACTATCAATTTCTTTACAGCTTTGGCACAAAACTTCACTGTGGAAATCCTAATGTGACACTAATACAACCTCCAGATGTGTTGCATGGCTTTTCAGACCGGTGCCTCAGCGTATTTGTACAAAGAAGGCTGTTCAATATTATCTCTGTCCCAGCTGACTGAGGGGTAAAAATAGCTCTTGTTTGGGGGAAGAGGCCCTGTTGAATTCAAGATAGCTCAATTACGTTGAAGGGATTCTCAGTCCCTGTGGTTTGATGAATGGGAAAGCATTCACGTTATGTTGCAGGCACATTAATGATCTGTTGTTAAATTAGTTAGGATAATGTGTTGCCATGTTTGGGCTCAGTGTTAACATGTTGCTGCTATGAATTAGCAAGCATGCGGCCTGGAGGATGGATGGCATAGTGCCTAGAAATGCAACATTGAATATATACTGATGATTATCTGCCGGTTATTATGAATAGTAATGGATCTTATGAGTCACAAGGCCTGCTGTTATCTGCTTGGGTTTTGATGTCCACCGATTAACAGTAGATTAACACATCATTTCTCATCACTGTGTTGCTCAGGGCCTCAGCTATATTATCCTGAATCATAGCCTGTGCTATGGATTTCACCCACAAGATGGTGCTCTGTGGGGAACAAAGATGACACCGAAGTGCTTGCGCTCCATGTTTTGTTCAAGGGCACTTGGTGTCAAGGTGAAATAGCCTTTTGGTCTACCAGTTCTCACTATATACACAAACAGTTGTCAACACCATATGCAAATTTATTAAATTATGTTGCCTAAATTCATATAGGTTTAGTCACCATAGGTGTCTTTCAGATTTGCGTGTGCCAGGCCTATTCTATGCCGTTTTGTAGTATAAATGGTGCAAGTAGTGTTAAATGCAAGCATTTTTCTTTTGTTTTAATGTTGGCAAACATGAAAAAATAGTCTGCATTAATTAATTAATATGAAAGAGAGTTTTTATTGCTTAATTTTGTTGTTGGCTTATGTTATTGTATTGACATTTTTGTTTTCATCCTTTTTTTTGGTCATATAAATATAAAGGGCCTCTCTTAATTTTTTTTTTTTTCGAATTATTCAACTCCCAGGCCCCATGAGTAGGCAATGGTATAAAGGTCCCTCCTCATCACAGGGCCCCACACAACATTCCTGGGTTGCCCCTCTAATCAAGACTCTCTCTAATGAATCTGTGGTTTATTGATCTATTGATAGCTTCCATATTTATGCAGCCCTAATATTTGCACAAGTGTGTAGTGCACAGTTTCAAGACCAGTAGCTCCAGCAGCTGTATAATGGCTCCCTAGTTGCTGAGAAGCTCCCCAGAGGATCAAAAGGCTCTGAACCTCTGACTCAGCATGTTAGCAGGCCCAGCTGCCCGTCTGTGTTGAGGGTCAGAGCACGGCTGTTGTGACTCCCTGTCCAAGCATGAAGGTCAGATCAGTGACATTCCCCTGCCGTGCCTGGCTTGATTGTGTGTTTTGTTGTGTGTGTTGTGTTATGCACAGGATGAGCGCTTTGCCTTTCTGGCTGAGTGGTATGACCCCAGCGCTGCTCTCCTGCGACGATACCAGCTGCTCTACTACCCTAAAGATGGCTCTGTGGAGATGGTGCGTTCCTATACTCGTATTTCAGACCAGACTTGTAGCTGTGTTTGAGATTTGTCTATTCACATGTATGTTTTCCGAGTCTTATATAGTTTGATATGAAGAACCAGCGCACCTTCCTGCGCAGGACCAAGTTTGATGAGCTTCATCCAGAGGATCTGTTTGTCGGCAACCGAGTAAACATCTTTTCCCGTCAACTGAACCTCACGGGTTACGGGGATCAGTACACAGCCAACAAACTGGGCAGTAAGAAGGAGAGGTACTTGATTCCTGAAAACCACTGCTGAGATAGAAGTGTTGTGAAAAGTTTACAGCCGTACAGACACAAACAAACTAAATTATGTTATTTAAGTAAATGTCATCAATATAATTACTGTATGTACTATATTTGAGCCATGCAATAATTCTGTGTAACAGAAAACCTACATTAAGTCATAATTTACTGATTAACCTAAGTTGTTATAGTGATCCAATAATGAAAATGATGTCTTCGTTTACTCACCCTCAGGTTTTGAAAAATGCTGTTTAAACAATAGCTAGAAGCCATAGGGTGTTTTTTCTGTCACTGGCTACCAGCAACTGTTTAGTAACATTCTTTAAAATATTAAAATAAAGCAGATTGGTCTAGATTAGAATTAGATTAGATTCATTACGAATAATGAAATTAACATAGGTTTGAAACAGCATACATTTGTGGATGAAATATTTCCGGACCATCAGTAGAAATTTTGAATCATCTTCATTTAGTGTGATGAATAGCGTATTGTATATCACAAGAAAAAGCCATTAGCAGATTTTTTCTGTTTTTCCCCTGTAGTCCCTAATTTTAATAAAGTGAAAATGAGCTGCTGTGTCCCCTACTAATGAAAAGCACTGAACACTTTTCAACACTTCCTTTTCATCTCTTATATTAATCACATTTACACTGTTTCCCACTGCACTTTCTCTCCTTTGAGATTCGTAGTCGTGTGCCTTGAATATAAATTTGGGAAAGATTACAGAGGGACAGACTCAAGGCGATATGCACTCTTCAAAGTAAAGCTGGCTACTCAAGTGTAGTCAGAGCATCATATCTGTTGCTGTGACAGCAATGTTATCTAATGGTTATGGCAAATTTTTTAATATATTTCCAAAGATCAAAGTATTGCTTTTAAAAGAAATCCTTTATAAAATGGACTTTCAGATTAATATGATGGTCGATCATTGTTCGATTTTGTTGTCGATTTGTGCAGTAAGTAATTGTCACTTGCTGTGTATTGAGCTTTACAATGAAAATAATATTAAATAGTCATGATGCTGAATAGCTACACTATCAATGTGCTGTCTTTGCCTTAGATTATATGTGTATCTGTGTTTAATTATTTTAATGGGCAAAAGGTTGCATCTTTGTCTTTGCATTTTATATATATATATATATATATATACAAAATCCAATCCATACACACTCGATCACTCATTAAAACAAATACCATTTGTTTAGAGTATAGAAGTTATAATTTATATTGGTTGATCCCTGGCATTCCTTCTTACTTGATTTGATTTTTATGCTTCTGTCTTATGTCTTCTTCAGGACTTTGGCTATGATTAAGCCGGATGCTGTCACAAAAGTTGGCAACATTATTCAGATGATTTATGATGCAAACCTTATAGTCACAAAAGCCAAAATGACCAAACTTACATGGTAAGTCATTTATGTTTTAATAAACAGATTTATGAAATAATGACATTGGCAGCAGTGCTCCAGCAGTAGTTACAAAGAAAAGGAGGCGTCTGGAAATCTTGTTTAAGTCAGTTTATGACTAATTTTGTAAATGAAGTGTGTCAGTAACTAAGTGTGAGTGATTTCTCAGAAATTGTGATGGGTGGGTTTGACAAAGTCACTTTTCAAGAAAAAAAAACACAGGCCTATGTCACAGCAAAAATCATGCGCTGCTTGCTCTATAAGTTAACCTGTGTATCACCGGCATGCATTTGTTCCTATCTGTTTAAACATTTTTAGCACACAGGAATAAAAGATAAAAATGTTGCATGTTCTGGGTTCTATATTCTGGAACAATTTACAGTGTAAAGCTACTGAGCTTCTTATTAGTAGCTGCCTTTGCACGGTATCTGGAGTGGATTACATTCACAGCACAATGCAGCATTTATTAACTGAAGTAGTGAAAAGGAAGAGTGTTAGAGAAAAGAGGCTGTGTTTAAAGTTGAAGGCCTGTTTTGTAAAGGTCACTTTATGGTTTGCAAAAACTGAGGTAATATGGGTGCTGGACTAAAAGTTAGAGTCATCTATCTATCAGCTATTGCAAAGACTGGGGAGTTACCAAAGTCACAGTTTTCACAAAGTTAAACCGTGCCCTTGAGCAAATCAGACTAATGCATTTGACCTTTTAGATTTGACCTTTGGATAGGAGTAAATTTGAGGGCATTTTCAGGTGATTTAAGAGTAAAATAGCTTTAAATGGCTTAGTAACCTTGTGTGTTCATAATTATACTTGTTGGTAATAAAAAGTGTCATTCAGGATGAGCCAAGCAGAGCAGGGAGCTTTAAAAATACAATATAAAGTTAACTTCAACCAAGGCTAAAATGAGCTAAATGTATCCTGGCTTAGTCTAAGACCTCTCTGTAAAACCTGGCCTTTGTAATTTACACGTATTTTATTTTCAGTTTAACTACAATTCCCAAAAGCATTTGTAATGGTTGTTAATCGTTCAATGGTTTCAGTTTTAGTTAACCATAACAACACTTGCCCAACATGCAACATTAAAAAAAAAAATTTAAGTTTCAGTCATATAAGCTTATGATAGTGTGAAGAGGAATAACCTGAGATCTTTTGAATGTAGTTGTAAATTTGTAGACAGTGCCTCGGGGCGAAACCATTTCATAGTAAATTAACGTTATATTTGTCAGAGAATATGATCCAAGTGAATTTGAAGTATATGTTTTTCGATGTATGTCACTATACATGTGGTTTACAGCCACGTTTTTTTAGAGAATGGAAAATGCTGAGGGTTAATCTTTCCTTTTCCTCTAGAAATATGCTGACATGGAGAGTTTCTCTGATAGACTGTGTTGTTTTAGCCTGGTCAGGTTTTGCTGCTTTAACCTTTCCTCAAAGTAGCGAGCAGCTGTTCATTGACAGAGACAGTCCTTGTCAGCGAATGAAGATGTGGAATATGTGGCAAGCGTATTATCTCATTTCTTGGACTAGTTGATGTATCATGAAATTAATAAAATACAATTAAAACTATTAAAATGGTATGAAAATGAAACTTTTATTTATTTCGTGTTCTATTTCACTGAAGGAGTCAGTCAAGAGACGGTGGGGTTTGGAGATCACTCATTAACCCTGTGTTCTTTTATGGCTTTCTTACAGGAAGCAGGCAGCGGACTTTTACACGGAACATCAGTCAAAGTCTTTTTTCAAGTAAGTCTTTCCTCGGTCAATGATTGACTTATATGTAAGGGCTGCTTTTGAAGGAGACTCTGACACCTGAACCAGATTGTCACAGTGACTTTGGCATGACTTTGCATTACACTGCATGTTTTCAACCGAAAATTCATAATCATAAACACCTTATCAAAAGTAGCTAAAGCCAAGTGTCTTCTTCAACAACAGTAATTTGGTGCAGTTTGTGAGCTCCGGTCCCATGATTGCTATGGAGCTGATGGGGGATGAGGCCGTGTCAACCTGGAGAAAAGTCCTGGGCCCTACTGATTCTGGCGTGGCACAGAAAGATGCAGCAAATAGTCTCAGAGGCCAGTTTGGTACTGATGGCACTAAGAATGCAGGACATGGGTCGGACTCATTGGCATCTGCTGCACGGGTAACAAAAAAGCTCATTAATAAGCCCACAATCGTGTGTTGATCATTTTTTGTCCAGCAAAGGAAATGATTGGGTTATGTGTTTTAATCACAACTATATAGGAACTAGAGTTCTTCTTTCCTTCCACTACTGGTCACGGTCCCTCTAATACAGCCAAGTACTCAGACTGCACCTGCTGTATCATTAAACCTCATGCCATCTCAGAAGGTAAACCCACACACACACACACACACACGGATGGATGATATAATCATTATGTCTAATCAGGTGTCTTTGAAATAACCTATTATGGATGAGATATAACACAGTTAATTATTTGCTATTTGTAATGTGCTGTTAGTAGTGTATTATTAACCCATCTCTGTTCATAAGTGCACATTATCATCAGAAGGACTATGACACTCCTGGTATGTCATAGCCCATCATTCCTGCCCTAGTTACTCAGGTCATATTCTCTTAAATGTTGGTACAGGAGTTTATCTAAGTTACTCAAACCTTGCCAGTCTTGTGAGTGCCATTGGGTTATATAATGATCTGTACTTAAAAGCAGCACATGGCAGATGTGTTGGTGCAAGTGTATGGAAGCATATGGGTAGAATTCAATTTGCAATGCATTATTCAAAATGGCAATATTTATTTTTTAAATTTACATTTCCATTACCTCACATGTGCAAAGTTTGGTGCAGAAGGAAAATAAAAATTAAATAATATTATTTGCATTTGCCATTTACAACAGTAATCTTAATATGTGAATTGCATACTCATTTTAATGCTGTATAAGTTGCAAAATGAAAATGTATAACCCAAGTTGAACTGATATGTGTAACATGTCCAAGCAGAAATGGTAGCAAAATTATCATTTAAATGCTATTTGTCCGAAATGCATTTAAAAATTCAAATTAAATAAGAATTTTCAAATTAAAAATTTTGCTTGTTATACGTTGACGAATATAAAACCACCAATGCTCTTAACCAAGCCTTCACTTCAAACTTTTTGTCCAAATCTGTCTCCTGATCCCTGTTCATGGAACATGCCGCCAGGGCACTGACCTGTGAAATCTCAAATCCTCTCGATAGGGCTGAGGTAGATATTTCACATGGTGGTCATTGACTAAGCAGGACCCAAGTTGGTTTTGTACATTGCTGTGGGCTTCATTCATTTGGAGGGAATGTTACACATAAACGCACAGTATGTGCTTTAAGACATTATATGTTCATCAAAATAGTTCAAAAACATTCAGAAATGTTATAAAGAAGAGCACTAAAGTCTTATGGTCACTTTTGCTTCTACCCAACATCATTTTCCCCGTTAAAATTATATGAACACTCTATTAGTCACTCGATTTTCCATTCAATCGCACACCCACTCTCATATTTCAGCTACCAACCTCCTGCAGTGCGTCTGCTCTCTAGACATCCATCACAAGTGCTGGCAACCAGTGATTTAAAGGGGACTGCAGTTGTGATTACCTTTTGATTGGAGGTCTAGAGCCCACCAGCTTTGCAAAAGGAGTAAATAAAAATAGCCAGTAATGAAATTTCCTGCTAAGAGAGTGGCTACATGATTGTAATTATACAGATTATTTGCCAACCGCTCTGTTCAGTTGTTCTGGATTGCTTCACCTTGTGTTGTAACATTTCTTTTGGATTATAGACCACAATAGCATGTTGTTTACACTCCTCGACTGTATTTTCACTCAAAACCAGTGTCTGTGAAATACCGCATTGTGCAAGATTGGATTGTCTGATTGTATGTTTTCCATTTGTCATCACAAGTCTGTCATCACCCATGTATATTTTACCCTGATCCCTTTGGAGTTTTAGCTGCAGCAATATATTGTGCATTTTATTTATTTTAGGGTGGGGGTGGGGGTGGGAATTAATCATTATGAATTATGAATAATATTATGAATTAGTCATGTGCATCCATTGTAAACAGCGTTACATTGATTATAACACGTTATATTGTATTTTGTCTTGCTGCACAGCTGGTGTCTAGTGTGGACAGTAGTTTAGAAATCATTCTAATATGCTGATTTGATGCTCAATAAATATTTCAAGTATTTCAGAAACATTTCAGACTATGGAAAATTGGCTAGTAATGCCTCACGTTTTGTTAAATCATATAGCATGCATCATGACTGTGCATACTGTAGCTCTAGGTAGGTTAAAGGTCATATTTCTGTGAATTGTCTGTATCTGATGTATACTCCAGCAAGCAGCATGCCATAATAAATGGATAATGATTTACTCAAACCTATTGTCCAGCGTTAGGGTCATATCACAGAGTTGTAGCACATTTTTACATACCGGCTTTCTCTTTTCTTTTAATAGAATACAATTATTAACGTAGTATGCGTTTAGGAGTTTCTCCTAGATGGTTAATGTCATCAAGGTCATTGTGAAATGGCTTAAACGTTGGGCACCATTCATTAATGTATTCTGTGATTCACGTCATATGGTTCAAAGTCTATAACACTAAAGTGAGCTGTAGCTGGACGCATCTGTATAAGTGAAATTATTGGTTAGAGTCACCTGTGAAGTAAAGTTTTAAGCATTTGTAAAAGTCCGTCAATGAATCCTTGTTTTTTTTCGACTAATAGAAAAGCAGTTTGATTTGTTTTGAACTAGCTCATGACTGGAATAGACAAATGTGTAGCCAGGCAGTGCTGATACCATTGCCTAGCAACAGGGCAGATTGTGTCTGGAAGCTGCTGTCAGAATTGGAAACTTTAGGGTCACTGGTGATGCCAAGGGAGGGCTAGAGATGTGTGAAGATGTCATTTATGTAACAAAAGAAAATTCTCTAGGGCATTGTGTGGTGCATGGGGAAATTATCTATCATACGCCATACTATCTAATTTATTATAAAATGTTAAAGGTGAAATTTTAAATATGGAAATGATAAACAGGTTGTCGTGTTTGCCATTTCCCATAAGGATATGAGAGACAAAAACACTGCAGATTGAATTGCCTGAAATATGCTACTTGCTCTAATTAAAAATGTGCTTCGAAAACATAATGCATTGTTTATATTGTACTACTTGCTTAAATCGAAACCACAAACTCTTAATTCAGTGCTACACCTCTTTTCCCTTTATTAATACAATCTCTCAGCACTCTCGTGTTATTGAGATCAAAGTCTGTTCTTTGAAGTCACATCTTCATGATCTCATGAACAGTTTGTTGGCCTTTAACTCTGCATGATCATATCGGTTAAACTGAAGGTCAAAAGTCATACTTGCCACTTAATTGATGCACCCAATGCAACATATAGTTGTTTAACTGCAGGGACAGTTACCCTAGAGCAAGGGTGCATAGTCGATAGAGCAGGATCACATGAGTTCCTAGGTCACTGCAATTTGATATTGAACTTGAAACCTTTGTGTTAGCATCTCAAATCTTTAATCATTAGACCTTCATCTAATGATTAGTCTGCTCTTAGAAGTGCAAGTTATTCCCAAATACTTTAATATACCCTGAACTGTAGTATGCTCTCCTTAAAGTGAAAACATTAATTTTGTATTTAACATGTATACTTATTAGTATTACACTCTTATAATATTACTGTATAATAATATTACTCTAAATATTCATTATATATATATATATATATATATATATATATTTATATATGTGTGTATGTGTATATATATATATATATATATATATATATATATAAAGCCTGAAAAAATTCCCTTAATGTAAGATTCAATCAAAATGTTTAAAATTGTTTTTATTGTAATTCTTATTTATTATTTATAAATTAAATAGATAAATGTATTTGTTTATTTCATATATCATCTGCATAATAGACTTCACGCAGTTTCATTTGATGAGAATACAGTTTTGTAATTGAAGAATTATTTCAAATACTTAAGTCTTGTTGTGTGATTCATTCTTGCATTTACAGTTCTATATATGATTGAGAGAGATATTTGTAAAATGTACAATTCTATTCAGGTTTAAGGAAGCATTTTTCATTAAAAATGTTTTTTTTTTCTTTCAGCGTTGACTGGAAAGATCCTTAAGTCAATTATAGAAAATGGATTCGAGATATCTGCCCTACAAATGGTACGTTGTGTAGTTAAATTTAAATCATATTCTATTTTTAGCCAATAATGTTGTAAAGATACGGTCACACTTTAAGGTCCAGTGCTCACCTTTAACAAACAATAACTGCAACGTTTGCCTCTAAACTTATTAACTTATTATAGTTAGTAAGTTAGTTAAGTTTGTGTTGGCTAGGATTAGGAATGCAGAATATTGTCATGCAGAATATGTACTATAAAAACAAATAGCCAATCTGTTAATAATATGCATGCTTCTAAGCAACTAGTTAATAGTAAAATTGGTCCCTATACTAAAGTGTTACAGACGAAGCTTAGATATAATAGCAATACTTTTATTAACACACAAACGGTATGTTAAAATAATAAAGTTAACCTAAAGAAAGATATGGATATTAGACCGGTTCTCTTTAACAGAACAAATGACGAAACTAATGGCAAGCTAAGAAAAGTGACAATAGAGTCTTTCTATGAACCAATGGCAAACACAATTATGTTCCCCTTTGGTGTAACCTGACCCCGTCATCGACCATGCAATCTGTGACCAGATCAGTAGCCTCCAAATGAGTCCTCTGCTGACCAATTACAGCACTGCAGCTTTGTCACCTGACCTTGCTGAAAATAGTGCACAGAGGATGCCCCTGGGCTAGAGCAGATCAATGAAGGTTTTCTTACTATTAGAAAGCATGTATATCCAGGGCTGAGTTGGTGGTCTATAAAAAGAACATCAGACCGTGATAATGGTGTTCTGAAATAGTTGGCTTAGAGATTGTATCTCTAGTGTGTTGAATAACACACCCCAATGGGTCATTTCCAGTCATAAATGATTACATTTGTTTTTATTTGTGAAAATAAATATTGTTTATAGAATTTATATTGTTAATAAATATTGTTTTTTTATCCTGAATGATGGAATCATATTATATATTATATAGTCATCTTGATATTTGCTATATTTTTGCTATATTCACTCTCTGAATACAATGTCCCATTTTGTTTTTATTCGGTAATCAAATTCGTTTGGTTTTATTACAGTTCAACATGGATCGAGTAAATGCCGAGGAGTTTTTGGAGGTTTACAAAGGGGTTGTAGCCGAGTACACTGTAAGTATATACTGCACTCTCTTCTATGATTTCAATTGGACCCACTTTATTTTGTGTCATGTTAGTACTATGTACTGACATTTAAATTAATCATTTGATAAAGTGCACTTAGATTCTTGCTGATAGTACAACTATATCTGTCCCTGACCTTAACTATATACGAACTCAGAAGCGTGTTTGTGTTTTGCAATACCACATGAATACAGTATGTTCATTGTACCTGTTAATTAAGTGCATAAGTGTGCCAAAAGCATTAATAACACCCTTATTTGTTATGGCTAATCTAGTCAATTCAAAGGTCACTACAAAGACATTCAGTTTCTCATTTTTTATCTCACGTGTGATTCCAGTTATGTTTAATTATTCATTTAAAGAAGGCTTTGTCGTCAAAGCATGTCGTAGCTGCATGTGCATCTGTCTCCCGCAAACCTCTTTAAAATATATGAACACTCACTTAACAGTAAGTTACAGCACAGTACATGGAACTGTGGTTCACGGGAACAACCTTCACATTCCTGTTGGCTATTAAGCTTCAATAAATTGCTCGCGTCTTTTGAATTTCAGCCAATGGCAACCGTTTATTCTGATAACGTTTGCACAAGTCTTTTAGACCAAATATAAGCCAATTTCTGTTCTGGGTCATTGAAGCCAGAGGCTATTTTGGAGTCTGTTGCCATGAAAACTGTCTCATCAACATATTGATTGCCCAAAACACAAGTTTGCACACTGCAGGTGCAATGTGCCCATTAAACACATGCTCTGAGTTTGCCGCTACTATAACAGTGTGAGTTCACACATTTAGAAAGTGGGAAATGATGACAGTGTTCTGCTAAAATATGTTAGTAAAGTCATTTAATTGTGTTACTCTGGCTGCTGGAACAAAGTGCACCAGTGCCAAGCAGATCTTATCGTGATACTTCAGCATAGTTCAGTACAAAGAACAATTCCACAGGTCTTTTTTCATTTTTTTTCTCTTCAAAGACAGCTTTTAGAGCTTGTGAGGTTTCTGTGGAGTTATACTATAGTGAACACGTCGATCTTCCCAATACTGTATGATGTATTTCGCAACATGTTTCCATGTCATCACCCAATGACTCCTCCTCGTATTATGTAATATATGGCAAAGCATTTGGTAATCATTTTATAAACGAAAATATAATCTCCACTATTAGCACAAACCTTTTTAATAAATTGGTTTCACATAACTCAATAAAATATGTACATTCCTTGTTATCATTGGATTATTTAGATGTAACAGCACTGCTTGTGGTTACATGCACGCTGATAAGTGCATATTTTGAGTAAAATGGGTTCCTCTTTATCTTCATTGTTTAACCATAACATACACTCTCATATATAAAGGTTCTTTGCATTTATGGTTTCATAAATTATCCTTCTATTGCACAAAATGTTCTTTATTGTGAAAAAAAAAAATGTTCTTCACACTTTTTCGGGGAATCCCAAATTGTTCGTTCATAGCATTGCTGTTTAACAGTTACTCAGGCAGGCTATAAATAGTTTATGATGGTAATTTAGTGTGTATATAGCATTTGTGGTTCAGTTTTGTATATGTCTTTGGTTATGTATGTGTGTATATGTTTGATTTTGAAGTATTAAATGTTGAAGTAACTCATGCATTGTTTGGGCACCTCACATTCACCCCATAATTCTAATACTCCACAAAATAATACACGCCAAATGCAGAGGCTCATCAAGTCAGATTAACCAGAGAATGAGCACTAGTCTTGTTGCAAATGACCTGTTCCAAGAACAATAGCAACAATTGTTTGCTTTGACATCCTTTAATTTATATATTTATTAAGAGGCACGCTGGTAACTTGAGTCCTCCAGCTGCTCCAATGTCTTCCCAAGGTCTGTTCAGATAATAAGCTCTTTCATTGGTGCAGGCAGGTAGACCGAGGGGAATCGTTAACTCTTGACTGCTTGTGTTGCAGAATATGGTGGATGAACTTTGTTCCGGACCGTGCATGGCCCTGGAGATCCATGCTACTGATGCACCCAGAACCTTTCGGGAGTTCTGTGGACCTGCAGACCCTGTGAGTAACAAGAAGGTTCAGTTATGTAATAATGTGTATTTATCCCCCCCCCAAGAAGCTTAAATTGTGTGTTTATACCCACAAGCATTGCATTAATCATATCAGATCAGTATATGAATGTAGGTTTTTATGAAAGTTGTAACAGAGACTTAATGGTCTTTGAATTTCTTGGACTCTGTGACCTCTTTTGCTTTATGTATAATGTAATCTGTAGCGCTCTGAAGGCATATCATCTGTACTCCCCGGTTTAAAAAACAGCTTTGTGTCTACATCAGCCAGTCGAAATGCACACCACCATGAGGGTTTTGTCTTGTAGGAAAGATTACTCGTGTTGCATGACGACTGTTTCCGCTCTAGGTGGCAACCAGTCTGCCAACCTTTTTCTCCTACTACTGCCAGAGATAGCTTGTAAATTGCAGGTACCAGTCATGATGTACCATTAGATAAGAATTACAATCCTTTGCTCCTTGGAGCCCTTGGGCTGGGGTTTATCGGCCTTATGCAGCGTACTAAAAGCTTTGATAATAATGTGGACTTTGTCATTTTCATTGTGGTGCTTTGTTCATGGTCCAATTGGTTTCCTGTGATGGTAAAAACGTGGGCTCTGGAGTTTAGTCATCTGGTCAAGGACCCAGTGAAATCCAAATTGGAGTATTGTGACTTATCGACTATGTTTGTTAGCATTAAGGTTCTGTATATGTATTCAAATTCAAAGATCTTTTACTCTTGGGCGAATTTGTGACTATAATTCATATGACATTATTTGTACATTTGCAGTCTGCCTAATGCCACCTAGACCACTTCATAAAATAGTTACGTTTTCTTCATGGACATTCAGTAGCAAACTGTCATGCTGTTAGCGTTTTATTACTTAAAAGATGGACAAATGGGTGATATAGCGTAAAATGTTCCTATCGACTAAATTATTCACAGTTTATGCCTTACACAAGCTGATTCTCACCCCCTGGATATTTGTGTTCTTTTACACAAATAGCTTTGATATGCAAAACATGGCTGCAGTGTTGTGACCTTTACAAGGTCAAACTGGATTGCTCAATCATGGGTTCCGGAAAGAGCTCCACACTTCTCAATTGACAACCCCGCCCTGGGATCTCCCCGCCCTCTCTTCCACACACACACACACACACACAGCACAGAGGGAAAGAGAGAGAGCGTGAGAAGGTGTGGTTGGTTTTTAAACACCCTGACAGCCTGTATATCAACATTGTCTGGTCACAACAGCAACGGTCTTATATCTCACTAGTTCTTTTAACTCGTGCTCTTTATTTTGACAAGTTTTCCTGCATCCCCCCTCCTTCCTTTTTGTGTTGGATCTGTAGCTGCATGTCTGTGGTTTATAAACACTGCCAGTATGATGCCTAAAACATAGTTATTATGTGTGTTTTGGTGAGATAACCTGGTCTATATATTGTACTGTAAACACTTTTTGATTGTTGCTGTGTATAAATAAGCGGTTTCCACCCATTCCTTTCCATTCACCAAATCAAACTAAACACATGTGTGCTGAGCCACATTTTACATCCATTTATAAACTTTGTAATAGTGTTTGGACTGAATCCAGTCATTTATCTTAAGTTGCAACACAGCTCTTAACAGGGAATGTCTTTAATCTATTTTTATTTGAGTTTTACTGGTACTACTAACTTATTTTATTTGTCAAGGCAGTTTTTTTTTATTTGTTTACATTTTAAAGTTTAGAATTGAGAATTTGTATTTATTTCAGCATTATTTCAATTAATACAAATATTTGTTTCATTTTTTTTTTTTTTTTTTTTGCTTTAACAGTGGTAGATTAAAAAGAGCAAAGGAAATGATGAGAGGTGTCATCTTGCTGTGACTGGAGGTGTATAGAAACATATCTTGCCTAAGTGTTAAAGTTTTTTAAGATAGCAGACTTCCTGCAAGGCCTTTATACTGAACTGCTCCAACCTGAATAGTCATTTATTCTTAAATCAGTGAATCCAATATATGTTTGCTAGATAAATTGTCTTGCAACATGTTTAGTTGCTGACCAATTAATTGAGAATAAGTGAGAGTTTGTCACTCTTTGTAACTCTGAGAATACATCATCACAGTTCCCAGGGTAGACAGCTTTACTGATTGTAATGGAAGAATAAATGTTATGATAGCATGCATCTGGTGTTGACAAACCTAGCAAAAAATTTTTAAAGAAAAAGTTAAATGCAATTTTATTTGTTTTTTGTCACCTAGACTACAGTGACATATTTGCAGTCATGCTTTCGGTCTATAATAAGCCTAGCGGGAAAAAAATGTATTGGGTTAGTTCTTAAGATAATATTGCAGGATTGATTTAAAGGCCAAACCAAAATACAAAAAGTCAAAAATGATTGGCAACACGGATATTAGGATAAACTATTAACACTTTGAGACTCCAGGATTGTGTGAACAAAAGAAAGGGAGAAATATTTTCAGCATTGTTTGTGAAGGATTAGTTGTAGTTCATAAAGAGAGGATAATACTCTTCATCGCTGTTTAAGTCTGAAGGCAGGCGTGTTTTTCTTTCATTTCAGCCGAAAGTTTCAAAATCCTGTACAAGCACAAAGATTACATTAATTCGGGTTGGAATGTGTAAAGTTTTGTGAGTCCTTGAAAGAGCATCATGAGGTTTTCTTAGCGCAGGTCAGCTTTTTATGGCATCTTTTGCAAAGGTGGGAGATCTGTATGATAGATTTTAGGGGGAGAGGTCTGTATTTAATAATGTGGTTAGTCGTCCTAGATTCAGCACACAACCATGTTGCTAGGCAACTTCGGGGCAACAAAGTGAGACCCAGAGCCCACAACTGATCTATATTATCTAAATTATCCACAACTCAGTAATAACTACAATGAATAGTAGGAATGTACAACATATCGGTACCATATCGGTTATCGACCGATATTAGAGATATTTAAAATTATTGGCAACAATATCGGATATGTAATTGTTCATTTCACAATTCTTAGTGTCTTAGCAGAATTTTGAACAACTATCCGTGTGTCATTCCAAATTCAAACATCACAAACACATCTCTTAAGGGTCTATAAAATGAAGTCTTGTCTCGACAGGTAAAAGTACGCTATGTGTAATAAATGATCCAACATATTAGGAATACTTTTAGCGTTACGTTTAGCTTACCTGTCAAGAAGAAACCTTTTATTGGCTCCATTGAAACCCAAACATTCCACCAAATTTCTCCATCTTTTAAAAACCCTACCAATGTTTACCCTTTGTTTTACCTTTCTGTCTCTTTGTAGTCTATTGCTTTTTGCAAATGTTGGCTTGCACTTCTGCAATGAAATATAGAAAAACACCCTTTTGCTATCAGGATGTAAAGAGATTTTCAAGTATAACAAAATTGTTTGTGGAAAAACGTTGCTTATAGCTTTAAAGTTTGTTTTGAAGTAATTATTTGATCAACACTGTTAAATGTAATGTTTGGCAAATCTCAAAATGGATATCTATTTAAATTTTTCTTATTGTACATTAGGTTTTGGCCATGTCTAACTTAAAATACATTGTGTTTAATGTGTTTAGATAAAATAATGTCGAATTTTATTATTGGCCATTAATTTACTGCAACATAAAGTTGTTACTATTTTAATGTTAATGCTGGTTTGCCATAATTTTTATGTTGGTGCAGCCCTAAGTAAGTAGGCTGTGTGTTACAAAATTATTTGGATTAATTAGACATTTTTTGTGAGCCATCATTCTTTTCTCTACTAGCCATAAATCACACCTTGCACCCTAGTTTCCGTCATTTTCACTGACACCATCTGGTTTTGACGGCAGTCACACTTCTATGTTAAGGTATTTTACAAATATTTTTCAAAAATGTGTCTTCTGAACACTGTCTTCTTCTATATTTGTGATATAGTGTTGCTGGTTTTCAGGAAAGCTATCACTTGTGGAACACTGTGCTCTCTCCAATGCTACAGATCACTTTATCATGTTGATAGTAAGTAGTAAGTGAAGAAGAGCAAGAGGATATGTGTGACAGTATTGAAAAATTCATAATGGTAGATCCTGTTGGCTTTAAGATCTCCACTAAAGTCAAGTGTTAAGGCTTTTTACCTTTCTTATTCCTGCTTGTTATGATTGTTCAATGTAACCAGATTCTCCATCTCAAGTGTCTGTGTACACAAGGAAACAGTGTCTTTCTAGACAAAACTTCCTTAAACAAGCTACAAGGTTGTTTCGAAATGTGTAATGTTTTATTAGATCAGACCAACCTTGCAATAAGAATAAATGTACCGGTTTCTGTGTAAATACCTGCTGCTAATGTCTGCCTTTCTGCATTCATTTACATTTTGTATGTGTCTGTTTGAACTTGATAAGCTCCGAGGCTCTTCTGTCCGAAGTTGTACAGAAGAAATTAGCAATTTGTTTTCTGTGTGAGAATGCACAAAGGTCCTGTTCTCTTAGTTGTGCTTAAGTCTCATATGGTGTTGGACTTCATGAATAATGTATTGTGCCGACAGATCGTATCAACTGACAAAGTTCAACTGAATGCCTGTCAATGACTGACTGGCTTTCAGCTCCAGGTGCCAAACTACCGTAACAGAACCTCCACTTGGAAACAAAGGTAACTTACTTGTAACATGGTAAACCTATACAGTGGGAATGTAACTGTGCCCGATTTGTCACAGACAATAGTGATAAGATAAAGGATTAGATGTTTGGACACAGTGTTTGCCTACTTTAGATGAGAGCATACAGGAACCTAGAGCATTTTGGGTATCCATGTTCTCCATTCGTAGCAAATGTTTTTTTTTATGGAGGCGGAGTTATGTCTTTAATACAGCACTGAAGTGTAAGATCATGTTTGTGAATTAGCCCTTAGTGTGCCCTTAGCTGAGTTTAGCAGGATGTTAGTAATCTAGTGTGCTTGTTCTAGTATGGGTCTGTGTCAGTCAAGGCCTGTAAAGCCTTCTACAAAGAGAAAACAAAGCACAATTGGCACTGTTGTCTCACATGTCTTCTGTACAGTCTTGTTAGATCTGACTGTGAGAAATTTGACAGGCCAACATGTTATAGCCTGCAAATAAAGGGCAGTGGCAATTCGTAACAATGAGATTTTTCATGGATTAAGGTATTTGACAAATTATGAGTCACTCAAGTACAAATAACAGAATGTGCTGTAGATGCTTCTTTTATGTTCAGGCAAAATGCTGTTCAGTTTGTAGTAAGAGCATTTGCTTTTCTACTAGCGTTCAATAGTTTGGAGATTGTATTATTATTATTTATTTATTTAAATTTTGATTCTTTTGTGACATTTTCTTTATTTGTACTTTGACCAGTTACTGTCTTAGCTCAATAAAAGAAAAATATTGTTCTAAATTCTTGAACGTGTTTTTACCTAGTCATAGTCCCTTGATTTTTTTTTTTTTTTTCCTAAATTAAACAAAAAAAAACCCAAAAAAGCATTATTTCTCAGACTGGTCCAGCTAATGTGCATTCAGGAGTAAATAAGTAAGTCATACCTCTGTGAAAAATCTAATTGGCTCTTTTAACTGTAAGGTTTTTTAGGACTTGTCCGTTTTAATCACATTAATCACGTCTCTGTATGTGGTGCATTGAATTTAATTTCAAAAGGTCAATGGAAATTTGATTTATAAGAATATATAAAATAGGTTTTTCCCAGTGTTTACAAATGTATTCCTGTTTTAATGTATATTTTAATTGGAATAGAAATGGTCATTTTAACAATTTCTTGCTTGATATTTTATTTCATAAATGCCAAATGACTCATTTGTACCCATGGAAGAATAAATAGCTCACTAACAACATCAGCCTTTGTGCATTTCCTGTTATAAACCAAATTGTTGATCCTGCAAACTAAGTTATTCAATCAGTCAGGGTTTAATTGTGATGTCAGTTTGTGATGAGGGCTAGCATGTGCCAGTGCTATAAGCATGTGGCCATAAAGGCAGGGCCGTGGAGACCTCTAGTTACCATGGCAGTGCTCTCCTAGGAGGCTCCAGTGTCGTCCCATAGCATCGATTGCTGCTTAATTAAGGCCCTCTTACATCAGAGCGGCACCAGGAACAGGGAGTGAGTGAGCCATGTGACTGGGACTGAACTGGATCTGCCTCGCACATCTGCCATTATCTGCCACCAAATTAGCTCACAGCTACTCCCTGTATTTCCTAATGTTAGGAAAGCTTGTTTTGGTTTGTTGTTGATCATTTTGCCTGTTGAAAATGCCAGCAAAAAAAAAATGTGTTTAAATGTCAACTTTTTGTCTTTTGGCTTTCCACTGTAGCCTTTGTTGTCATGTCTTTAAGTGTGCTGAGTAGCAAAATTTTGAGGCGCAAAACGGTTAATTGACAAAAAAGTCACTTTCTAAACAAGGAGCTTTGTATTAGTCAGTGCAGTAAATTTGAGTTACCAATTGCAAAAGCTCAATTTCGCCCTCACATGAAATTCCCAGTTACACGTCTCCTTATTAAAATGCAAGGTTTTCACCCGTAAAAAATAGCAAATGTACTGTAAATGCAACTGCACCTTTAAACAAATGCTGCTTTTTTCCTTGCCATTTACCTGAAGCTTCTTATTTAAATGACTTCAAGTATGCTAATTACACAGACAATTCCCTTGCCACCACCTGTGGTGAAGTGTTTTGTTCGAGGGCACTTTGGTGAAAGCACAATTCTGACGTCATTAATTCTCAAGGGCCTACATCTCTCATTTGGGACTAACCATCAGTTTTTCGCTTAAACTGAAACTTGATATCTCTGAAACCTGTTATATGCCAAAACCAAACATATTTTTATGCTTTTTGGTGTTTTAAACCATGCAGTGTTATGGTTTGTGTTATGGTTTTGAATGACTGTATAGAGAGAAAACACTTTTTCTGCCGTTGAGGTGGGATACAGGTAAGGTTAGGAACAGGTTTGGTGGTTGTGGTTGGTTTAAGGAGTATGGGATAGACCCACAATGTAAATAT
>JAUMHP010000048.1:8978826-8992563 GCA_032361065.1 Enteromius trimaculatus | reverse complement strand
TTTTAGGCTTAATATTAAGAAATATGCATTGTGTGTTTAATTATACATTTTATATAATTAAGCCTCAGTAAATATGTTAAAAGATTCGAACTACACTTTTTATTAGGATAGTGTATGTAGTTAAATAATGTGGACTCTTTCTCCATGTTACTTTCTTTCTTTCGACTGCATAGATAGCCAGGTTTTACCAGCCCATCTTGTCAGCGGTAAATGTTCACCCAAAAATTACAATTCCATTATTGTTTACTCAGCCTACAAGTTTCTATCTTCCACAGGAGATGTTTCCAAGAACCAAACAGCTGACTGTAGCCACTAGCCAATGATTTCCAGTGTTTTTTTTTACTGTGGAAGTTGATGTCTACCATCAGTTGTTCCCTCACCAACATTCTTAAAAACATCATCTCTTGTACTCAAAGGCTTATACAGGTTTGGAACAACTTGACAGTCAGTAAATGAGTTTTGTCTTTTGTGCTAAACTGTCCATTTAAAGGAAAACTCAACCATTTTCCCTATTTTGAAGAACTGTGTTCTTCACTCAACTTAGATGAGTTGATACATATCTCTCCCGTCTCGCAATCATGCTGGCTCACGGCTTTACTATGTTAGCTTTAGCTTAGCTCCATTCATTCCTTCGGTACCAAACAAGCATGAATTTAGAAGCAACCAAACACTTCCGTGTTTTCCCTATTTAAAGACTGTTATATGAGTAGTTACACGAGTAAGTATGGTGACACAAAATAAAAAGATTTTTGAAGTGGATAAAAGATAACTATATCTATAATGTATGGCTAAAGAGCACTTCGACCTCGCCGCAGTAATATCATCACTCCTGAACACTCACCCGCTCCCTCTCACTTCTGTCAATACAACCAATGCTAAAATAAAACCTAACAGTTGTTGGACCCCATTGACTTCCATAGTAGGCAAAGGAATACTATGGAAGTTAATGGAGACCATGAGCTGTTTGATTACTAGCATTTTTCAAAATATCTAATAACGAAACTCATTTAGGTTTGGAACAACAAGGGGGTGAGAGAAGGATGCCAAAACTTTCACTTTTGGCTGCCACTATAACTTTAAGTTTGGACGTTTTTAAGCTGAAAGGGTTTAAATTTTTGTGTAACTCCAAAGTGACCCAAAGAGGACCAAAGAGATTTGTTCACAATTCTGTGTGCAGTAATGTGAACAAACACGTGTGGTGTAACCGATTCCCTGGATAGAATGTGACGTTATGTGATCTCACAGCTGGGTTGAGCATGAGTAACCATCGCAGCACATGCATCATCACCTATGCTTTTATCCTATAGCTCTTCCCAGGAATCTGTTCATAGCATATGCTCCATTGTTCTTGTAACCCATCACAGATTTTCATAATGTTATGTGTTCTGTTTCCACACAGGAAATTGCACGCCACCTTCGGCCCGCCTCTTTACGAGCGCTCTACGGCAAAAACAAAGTGCAGAATGCCATTCACTGCACCGACCTACCGGAAGACGGGATTCTAGAGGTGAGCTCAAGCAAATCTCATTCAAATGTTATGCAAGAGCCACACAGTCACGTTTTGTATTCAGTCTGATTTTGAGGAAGTTTGTTGGCCTTCAAAATATTTCTGGATCCCACAAATGCTTATAAAGCACGGAACAAAATGGCATCCAGATCTCATGACTGTCTGCAGTGGGCCGAGGCAAACCCACAGCCTGGATCACAGGAAACGAAGCAAACGGGTAGAGTCGGTTTGATAGAAAAAAAGCCATTGTTATGCCAAGGAGTGGGTTTGGCCCGGTGGACGTCATTGTTGTGCACAACTCCTGATCTGTCCGGCCTCCTAGCACAAATGGCCCCTTGTTAATCATTTGCCTGCTGACCGACTCAGCCATGACATTCCAAGAGCTCAGGCTTTACAGAGGCCCAGCACAGACGCCGGCTGCCGTAACAGGCACAATTCAGGGAAAGTCAATTGTTTGAAAGTAAAACAAGCTGGTGAGTTGATGCTGAGGCCTGATGAAGTGCTAAAAGTGCTTCTCAAATGAACACAGGTTTATTATTTTAAACACGCTCATAAGGTGTGTGCCAATTGTCATACTTCCACACTATTTAGTATAAATAGTATGAGCAGAAAAAACTAATTTTGAAATATTGCACACAAAATTCGCTTAAAAAGTTAGTTCAGTCAGTTCACCCAAAAATGAAACTTCTGTCTTTAATTACTCACCCTCATGCTGTTCCAAACCTGTAAAACTTGCATTTATCTTCAGAACACAAATTAAGACTTTTTTCTTACCCTGCATACACAATAATGCAACTGAAATGTATCCAGGCCCAAAAAAGTAGTAAAGACAATCATCAAAATTGTCCATGTGACATCAGTTCACCCGTAATTGTACAAAGCTATGTGAATACTTTTTGTGCACACAGAAAACAAAAGTAACAACTTTATTCAACATTTCTCCTCTCGTTCCATTCTCCGCCATTATTGAGAGTGCCTTAAAACGTGTGCTACATGTGCTTGTTTATGAGCAGAGGAAAGCATGCATGTGTCGTGGGACTCAATAATGGTGGAATACTTGAATTGTTAATGAAAGTCATTGTTTTTGTTTTCTTAGCACAAAAAATTATTCTTATAGCTTTGTAAAATTACAAAAGTGCTGGTGTTGCATGATGTACTATTTTTCTGGACCGGGGAATGTTTCAGTTGCTCTCTACAGGGGGTCTGAAAGCTTTCATCATTTCATCAAAAATATCTGAATTTGTGTTCCGAAGATAAATGAAGGTCTCATGATTTTGGAATGTAATGACAAAAAAAAAAACTTAAAAGCTCTTTAAACAAATGTCTACCAAATATTTAGGTAACAGGAACATTTGCCTTGTTGCTGTGAAATAAAACCAATGTTTTCTAAAATCAGTCCAAAATATGAAATTATGTTCTATAACCTGTGACTGGGTGGAATTAAGCTTAAAAAATGTGTCCTTTATACACAAGGATTTTGTCTGAAATCTATAAATTCTGACAGCTCTGTCAGCAGATTAGTTCTGACTTTTGAAAACTAGTGTCTATGCAAATTACAAGTCAAAATTATGTACAAAATGTTGTGTAGTGTTTTTCATCCTTATAGGCCTTCCATGTTGGATGATTAGATAACAATTTCATACATTCTGCCTTTGTAGTGTGCATTTTTGACCTTGTATTGACTTTTTGTCAGTGTCATTATGAAAGCTTGGAATGAATTGTGGCTCTTTCTGTTTTTCAGGTCCAATATTTCTTTAAAATTTTAGATGGGTGAAGCAACCGTGAGAAACATCTGTCGGGCAGTTATTTAAATAAAGACCACTTGAAAGCCGACACCTCAGTTGTCTGTCCATTTATTTCTTCTTAGGTCTTACCCAGATTTAAATAACATTACAAGATGCAAAATGCAATTCTTGACAAGAGTTCTGATGTCCAACAATGACTTTTAAGAACTTTAAACAACAAAACAAAATATCCTATTACATGGGGTACTGCTTTGCATCTGATAGGTTTCTACAACCTTTGACCAGTGACTTTGGTTTTTGGATTTATACATTACACTTTCTCCTGCTGAAACAAATTGTACAACTGCATAAATATAAAATTCTTCCACCATGAAAATGGCTAAAACATTCATTAGAAAGTAACACCACGTCATGTGATGTCTCCAGAACAAAAAAAAAATATGACCATGGTGACCACTGGCCACTTCAGTCCTCCAGACTAGACATACAGTTCTACACTTAATAGTAAAGGAAAAATAAAAGCCTTACACAGAATTGTCATTAGCCCCAGTTTCCCAAATTGCAAGACGATCTAATAAAACGTGATGTAAAAACATATTCCCCGCAATCAATGGAAAGAAAAGAAAAGCAAAGAAAGAAGATTTGAACGGAGTGCAGTCACTTACACACACACACAGACCAGGGGAGTTCAGAGCGTACCATGCCAGTATTTTTCATTTTTAAGTAGACGAATATGCACATTCACATACAAACTCTCTCTCACACACAAACACACCTTGGACCGCTAAGGCTTTCTCACATAAGACAACAGAAATGACAACATGGCTTGAAGAGGACCATCGTATGCGACTACTGCACTGCACACTCCATAAAATATAAAGAGACCACACTAGGCAGAAATACTCAGGGGACAGAAACACTGCTCGCTACATCAGTAGTGGAATTATAATTTACAGTAATAAATGAACGTCCCATGGCTCACGGAATATTCGCATTTACAGTAGAATAAATACTTTGCTATTGCTACTCTTCCTGTAATTTACATCCTAACCCTAGACATGCAGAGAAAAGCTAGTGTAAAGCGTTCAGATTAAGTGTAGGTCCCGTATGTTATGAAACTTTGTTCAAGACTAGTTGTCGTAGTTGTTTTTCCAATTGAATTTGTACTCGTCTTTGTTTATTCATCTGAAATTACTGTTTTGAAATGGGCAGAATAAAAGTGCTATTTTCATAGCTAAGGTCATGAGTTGATGGTGATTTTGATGTCAAAACGTCCCTGAGAACGGTCCTTCTCGCTGTAATCGATGTTCTGTCCGAATACTTTACACTCGATGCGCATTTCGTGACCTAAAGTGATGTTGTGGAACTTGACGGCCACCAGAGGCTGGAGGTACTGGGGCTGTAGTAGCTTGCCGTAGTAAGGATAATACTGGAGGGGGAAGCCAGCCCCCAACCCGAAGTACTCGATCCGTCCAAGATTTTTTGCGTCCTCTTCTCTCTGTGTACAACCAGAATTAGCATTGTATTGCTACGCCATATGGAGTATTATTGAGTTTTGCATCACTATATATTGATATTATTATATTATTTAAGTATATTTAATATAGAAAAATTACATATTATTCTTAAATATATACATATGTTTATATATACACATCATAAACACAGTACACACATGTATATTATGTAAAAAAAACTTATTTTGGATGCGATTAATCATTTGACAGCACTACGTTTTATACAATGTAAATGATATTAATAAAACTATATACATGTGAATATTTTCAAAATATATACTATATAAGTATATTTATACACATTATGTAACTAAATTGCATTTTTTATTTAAATGCTAAAGGAGAATAATCTAAAAGTAAAAACTGTCATATTTAATAAAACAAAACACAGGCTAACCAAGAACGGCTGTACACAAGAATAGCATTTTACCAAGATGCTTTATGTATTAGTATTTCTTACCTTGTTTGTGCAGTGGATTGGGATCATATTGTCGTGAAAGTGAGGGCGGATTGCCTCAGGGATACTGTCATTTGTTGGAGGCTGCGGAAAAAGAATGGCAGTGTATTATTATCCAAACATTAATGTGAATGTACTGTAAATGTGTCCACGGGTTAACAAAAACTGTTCACGAGCGCCTGGTGTTCATGACAAATAAGTAGGCTAATATTGATGGCGTGATTGTAAAATGTTGCATAACTCACCCGTGGCCTGAAGTTTACAATCCTGTTTAGTTTTATGATAATGCAGGGGTTGCCATCTTTGAAGCCAAAATCCTTATCATATCCATCTAATCCTGAGCAATCCTTCAGAAAGTCTCTACTGAAGCGGCAGGCCTTCCTCACACCTTCATTGCTCTCCAGTTCTCCACGATCCGTATAGGTTTTGGGTTTGTCTGAACATGAAACACATTAAACCTTATTACTGACTAACACAGATGTATTTGCTTGTCATTACTACAACAGTGCACGGGCATGCAGGACAGCAAACCGGGTCAAATAAAGCCCTAATTGTCTACCAAAGCACTGTCTTGTGAATGAAGATCTGGGGAGTGATGCAGGAGATCTCTTGCTGAGCTGTACCCTTTTTAGCTGACCTACTTAATAAAACAGCTAAAAGCCTGGGTTTATTTAGACAGTTTTAGAACTTGTACCTCCACAGTCTTCGAATTTGTCATCTTGCTGTTTTTCCTTGTTGTATGCTTTCAGAAAAGCCGTAATAGCATCCACATGTGGTTGGTAACTCCCCTCCGAGATGGAGTAGATGATCTCTGCCTTTTCTGGGCGTGGGGTGTGTGATAAGCCTGCAAGTAAAGCGGAAAGGTTAAATCTGGCCCAACAACTGTCGTTAACCATAGAAATGTACATGTTCATTTCCCCTATAGCTAAGAGAGTGGAGAATGCCTGGTCCATTCATTGTCATTGAAGTATTCAGATTCCCAGCTTGGCAGTAATTTTCCATCAGCTCCCAACGAACGGCCAAAGAGAGGCGTGGCGTGAGCAGAGCCAGCCGAGGAGAACAAGCAGACAGGAACCTTAGATTGTGTTTAATGCCAATTATTGTTTTTAACAGACTGGTAGTGGCCTTCAGTGCATGTGCTGCGGCTGGTCCAAAAGAGGAGCTTCTGGAGTGTGACACATGGGAAATGGACGTTGCCATTGTTTAATATGCTTTTAACACTCCGGTTAGAGCCTGTGAGAGTCTCCCAGCTTTCCCCCTCCTCCTCTCCACAACCTCACGTGCTTCTGTCACACAATGGAAACTTTTAGCCTCTGAGAGAGGGAGGCGGGACTTGAACTCAGGCATCGTGTCTTTTCTACGTCCGGCCTTCTTTGCAGCAAATAGCTGAACACTATGGTGATCTCCACTTCATTCCTACTCATGTTGTTTCTTTTTAGACTTCAAGGGCCGCCTCTCTTAAAGGGGAAACGGTTCTCCTTGGCAAAGGCGTTTATGTTCGAAGACATATAATGTAATGCCAAGGCGGGAGTGTGCACTATGCAAACATTCACTGGCATGGCTGGTGTGGCAAATGGCTGGCAGGGGAGTAACGGGCAACCTAACAGGGATTATGGAAACTGCAGTGTACAATGCTCTCCACTGTTTCTTCCCCCTCCCCCCTGTTTTTAATTGCAAAACATTCTTGTTTGTGCAAAACAAGCTTAGCCATAAACCCTGATCCTGTTGTAAACTACTTCAAAGGTATGTCTGAGTGCTGATACCACCATCCCGGACCCAAACGGGAAGCCGTGTCAGACTAGCCGGGAGTGTGAAGGTCAAAATGGCTTTCCGTGTGTCTCTCTCCTTCTCCTCCCTCACACTCCTACCACCTCCACTCTCTCTCTTTCTGAGGTCAAACAGACCTTTAGAGCTGCCGAAATGTCACAGGGTTTGCAGAAACAAAATTAACTTCCGGCGTTATGGAACAGTTTGAGCGTTCGTGAGCGATAATGTCCCCAAAACAGTTTGTTCTTTCCAGTTTTTTCCTCTATTTGGCTGTCAGAGAATAACATTTCGTGTTCCTGCTGCTTCAGAAGGCTGTGACGGCAAGGCCTCTTGTGAATCTTGTCAAACAGGTGACAAACAAATCAGAGTTTCAAGCGCACTTTAAAAGGAGGTTTACCACATAAAGCAGAACAAGATGTAAAAACATTGATCAGATTGTGTACGCAATGGCTTCCATGTTAGTCCAAATAATCAGCTACACAACAACATTCTCATAACACTGTCGCATATTTTACTTATCAAAACTTCTGCCAGTCAAAACAATTTATAAGGTACATGTAGTTCGTTCTGTGTCTCCTCGGTTTGGTGACGCATTCTCACAGCTTTTATGTAGGCTACAAATACTTCACAACCTCTGAACACTTTTGGGCATGCATTATCTTTGACATCAGTGAATTTGGTTCGTTACCTGGGGGTGCAACCCTGTCCTGGTATTTGGGCTTGAAGTTGCTGAGAGTCAGGAGCATGGCCTGGATGGTGCCAATGAAAATTCCAGCCAAGCAGCCATAGAAGACTACGTAGAAGATGAAGATTTTGACTGGAAACAAAAATATATATAGAATGAAATCAACGGGACGTTTCAGAGCACATACAAGAAGAAAATTATCCTGAGTTTACATTAATGGCATGTATCCACATTCAGTCTTGTTTTGAAGAGCATATGAATATATACTTATTTATATGTATATATAAATATATACCTAGTCATTTTAATCAAAACTCAAGCTTCCAGTGAAATGCCGAACTTAATTAATGGTTTCGTTAAACTCCACCTCTTTTTTTTTACAATCTTCTGCTTCCATCCAATCAATTAATGGATAAACCCAATTCCCAAAGCAACCTTTTTTTTATTCGATAATACATTTCAGATGTGCATTTAGAAGAAAAGAACTCTTGCTACTTTAGTTTGACTTTAAAGTGACAGAGCATTATGGACTAAACCGTATCTAAACTACTAAGAACTAACAGCAGCTAGTCAGCTGTCTTTTGAGATATATTTTATTATATAAATTCTTGAGATTATTTATCTGATAAACACGGACTGTGTCTTTTTTTCTTAAACATATACAACATACATCTTAGGCCCTCTTAATCTGAGTCCAGCCATTTCATGCAAAGTTGCTATTAATTGTGAAACAACTCAAACTTTCCTGACTGAAATAACAGCGACAACAACTTCAGTCAAACTCACAGATTACTCATATAAGCCTAGCTCCCAGATCTCACATGTCCCTGTCTGACGCAACAACAGAATGCGACCCGCAGAATAGCATTCCTGTCTGTCAGTTACTGTGCCAGTCTGTGGGCTTCATTGAAAGCCGCCCCCAACCACCACTTCAAACTAGTCCCCACTGAACACAAGGGTCAGATTGTGTGTGTGTGTGTTTCCTTCTGCCCTGGCAATAAAACCTTTGCCGCCTCTCAAATCTACAGGAAACACATTCAAGTTTGAATACAGCCCTACAAACAATGGCTTCACGTGTTGCAGCCTCAATGTAGGCAGAGAAATAAGCTTGTCCCTCAGGATATAAATAATAAGATGTGTGTTTTAAACTCCCATGATGTTTAAAAGCTTATTAAACCCACATCCAGGAAGAGTGGGAGCAAGGATGCCAACAGTAAACATTAACTATACAAAAGCTATTAGCTATGCCCTTCAGTCCCTAACTTCGTACAAGTAGATGTTAAATAGATACCACAAAGTTAAAAGCTCTTCCTTAACGTTAAACAAATAATAAGAGTTTTAATGAAATCATACGCGTCAAGTGAAAGGACTTCCTCTATCGCTAGCCTTCACGTAACGTTACTATCCAAATATCCAAAAGTTTGTTTGGATAGCGTTTACCAGATTTTTCAAAACACAAACTATTAATACTCATAAAAAATTAAATCAATGATTTTAACAACACTTTACGAAACTTGCCGCAGGCATTTCTGTTCATTTTAAACCGAAACTCCATGCACTCAGAGCCGAAAGTTAGCTGGCTAAGCTACATGTGACTGGCTCCCTCATGATACTCCACATGTCACAACCAAAACCTCAACCTTCACATTTCCCTCCGAATCGTTGCGCAAATACGTGTTTTAAACAACTTATTGAGTTTTAATAAATATTAATTCGTTTTATTATAACGTGTGGATACTGTATAACGTAACTTTATAATAACCGGCATTAGCAAGCGATGTATGTAAACAGAAGTCAATCTTGCATCAGGAGGGCAGCGATAAACTCAAATGTTAAAAACTGATAAAGCTCAGCTACCGATGGTTTCCCGCTTTAAAATCATCGACTCAACCAAGACACTCGTGTAAAGTATATTTACAAAGCAAGCAGGGAGAGAAATTAGTATATCTTTATAACCAATTATTACTATTACATTATCATTAACTGTAGGCCATACACTAAAACAGACCTAAGTTAATTACTTCGAGTCATCTTGAGGACAGAAAATACTTATTTAGTCACCTCCACAAGCAGGTTCGTGTCATTTGTTTATGACTGTCAGTTGCAGCTCTTATATAATTTGACTCTTCACAGTAAAAACACTGTTTCCATCCATGTCACAATGATCGTGAATGAGAACTCGGTGTTCTTTAGTCACTGAACGACGTAAAAGGCTCTGGTCACTGAATGCTGTAACTTTTAAACAATTTTGATTCTACTAAGTACGTATTAAACTGACATTTTTACTTTAAAAGCTCGAAAATATTATCAAATTGTCCTTCAACTAAGTTACTGCTATACTGACCATTTCAGATGAGTGACATTCTCTTTCCTAAACCCAAATAACATCCCTATCACGACCTTCAGAATGACCTTTTCGCTGTTAAACACCTCAAACACGGAACCAAACTTTACCATTTAATTGAACAATCGCTCAAATATAAAAACAGCACTGTGTCATATTTTTCCATTCAGTTCACCACCTTGTGGTTCAATACGCGTATTATTCACTGCCCAGTCCATCTATTACATGACTATAACTGGTTTCTATCGGCACCCTCTATGCACTAGAACCCCGCTTATCCGTTTAGTTATTGTTTTTACGAGAATCTCTTAATATGATAATCTGATTATAATAGCAAGCTGCCACCGCGAGGCGTTTTTTCCCTTTTCAAAAACGAAAGTCACGACTCAGTCAGATCAAACAGGTGTTAAGCTTTTTCCAAAGTCAGGAAACACGCTGTAGCCGTCTCTCCTGTCTTTAACGCTGAGACGTATCAGTATTAACATCGACTAAAGGAGAAAAACTAGTTTAATCCAAAGGAAGAGGCGCTGATGAAAACACTTACACCAACTGCCGCCTGTGCGTCCTAAAAACTCCTTCTTGTCAGAATTCCAGATAAAGGACTTCCATCCACCATCACCATCTTTATTTGCTGGCATTTTCGGTATTTAGTTCCCTTTTTGGTGGCGTTTGAGTGGGCCTTTTGGACTTCACCGCGATGTTGCCCCCTTCCTAAATGTTGTAAAAAAGGACAAAGTCGTACCCGGTACCTTTGCTTGTACTGACTCAATATATAGTCGGGGCTTGGCTCCGCCCATCGGCTCTTTTAATAAGTTACCTTCAAAAGAAGGAGGGCAGATTCGGACCAATCACAGGCCGACTTGCTTTTGCGTAACGACTCGTAGACGGGGGTGAAATTCATGTTCGCCTGAGGTTTCTTTCAAACTCTGAACTGTGTTCTTTACCTCAAAATCACAGATTTTCTTTTCTTAATGCCATAAAATAATGTCATAAGTAAACCCACCTGTATATCTGACTGCTTGAACGACAATAAAGTACAAAGGTGCTACCATTATTATTATTATTTTGGCATGTGGGCCTAATGTTAGGTTTTTGAACATGTACCACAATACATGTTAATCTTGGAAGTACCTTAGTAGCACAAAAACACCATGATATACGAATTTCATATCAAAATACTATAGTACTGCTATCTGATACCATCACTGCACCATGGTACCGCCAACATACTTTTTGTAAGAAGATAAGTTGTTGTTACAGGTCAAGTTAAATCAGAAAAATATTTGGTCAAAAAAAATTTTTCAAATCATTTAATTTTCTCATGTAGCATTCATGAAAGTACAGATGGCGCTATGATACAAAGCACATTTTCTTCACTTTGTAGGTTTTATGTCAGTGATAGAGATCAAATGTGCATGGACATATGTGTGTGTGTTGTGAGTGTGTGTGTATGTTGTTTTATGACCTGTGGAAGATTCAAGTTCAAGTATGTGATCTGTGTCCTATTCAAGGGCATTTGTGGGAGGCAACAGAAGCAGAGAGGTGAACCCTCCTACACCAAGCCTGTACACTTGCACTGAGTCATAGAGTTTTAGTCTCTAAATAGGGTATTTGAGAACATATGTAATTTTACTTGTTTTCTTTTTAATCATAGACAAGCTCTAACAAGTGTCAATCCTGGCAGTATTAATTTCTGCACACTGGGATAACTGCGTTACTACCATGGCTCTTTTTTGACCCCCAGAATCTCCATACATTACATTGAATTAATCACGTCAATGTAAATAAATATAAATGTGTGGGTAATACAAGAGCGTGATGTATAAACAGTGTATGCGTAAATTGCAGATCTTTTAGTAAATCATCAACAAATTGTGCATGTATTGTTGTTATGGGTGTGACGCTTCAAACATGTGCACACAGGTGCTTCAATTTGGCCTGTAATCCATATAATTCCTTTCACTGCGATGTATTTCATTATAGCTTTTTAAGCGTAGCCCAAAGGACTTTTTTTGAGAATAAATGCGTCATCACTGAACTTATAAGTGAATAAGTTGCGAGTAAACTAAAATAACTTATAGGTTAATATTACATCCTTATTCCCATACATTTCCATTTGTAATTTTAGTTGACCAGAAATGTAGGTTTACATGTCATCATGTAGGTTTACATTTTATGCATTTTTGTCATTCTGCAGAATCTAAAGAAACATATTTAAAGAATGTTTTAACTGTCTTTGTCCATGGTAGTCAATGGGGCCCAAGGTTATTCTAGATAATCAAGACTAAAACTTAAAAGGCCGTACGTAAGATGTAAGTAAATGATGCAAAAATGTACTACATAACATAATTTACTCAACATAAACAACTTTCTGCAGCACTGCTGATGCCTTTTGGCTAGAAAGAAAGAAAAGGGTCTGTATTTACATAGATCAGGCTATTGGCAAGTCCTCTGGGAGGTGCTGCATTCCAGTATAGGTTGCTGATTGAATGTGGCATGCGCATGAACTGCCAGAACCCAGTTCATCAACAATGTCATACCTGTGCAGCGGCACGGAAAAATGGCATGCTTCTTGAACAAAAAGCAGACATGCTCGTCTGTTCCCCTTCCCTTTGACTCTAAGTAAACTATGCCATTACTTTCAACTTCAAAACAACTCTTACAAGCTGACGAGCTGAGATGTAGATAGGTTGTTGAGCCCTTTGATGCCTATTCTTAGTTGCAGCTTTTTTCAGTGCCCTTTCGCTCAAAGCCAGTGCATCATCGAGCACCAGGATTGTTTTCTTAGTTGTGATCCAATTAAATATATCTAGCCTGATAGTCTCATAGACTGCCCGGAGCTCTTGAGGTTTTTAAAAGCATGAAGTTTGTGGCCTCCTTGGTGTTTATCTTATTAATGACACTGTTTCACATTGCCAGTAGAGAGTATGGAGGGTGATAAGGGTTTTTCCCCTGGCCTCTAATGTGCCTGGGATGGATATCTCTCAACCTCAACTGACAGCGGTGTCAAAATTCAGTCGTGTGAATGTGAGAGTTACAGTAAATGACAAAATGGAAGGTGACAGAGCATTGTGATGTTGTTATTTGTGCTTGTAGCACAACATTGATGACTCAAGAATTTCTAAATGTAGCATACTTTTGAATATACTTCGAAAGATTCCTTTTAGGTAAAATTATACGTCATGATTGTGTTTTGGTGGAGCAGTAGATGTGTCATACCACCTCTATGTCATGTTTACATAGAGCCTTTGCTCTGGAATGCAACTCCAGACTGGAAAAGGAAACATTTTGTATATTCTAATGATTAAGAATAACAAAATGACCACATTTAGCACATCTTGAGTTTTTAAAATCACTAGTTGCTGCACTGATGGGTATAGGGTTTATGGAACTGAGCCGTAAAACAGTGAAGGGAATCTTATCATTATTTTGTTGTACACATGATAAATAATCAAGCTGGTTATAATCTCTGAACTTTATTTATTTTTTATTCACAGTTATTTATAATGAGTAAAAAAATAAAATAAATAAAATCTATATTGCACAAAACTTTTTATCACCTGAGATTCAAAATGGAAAGAAATATTTTTTATTTAAAAAATTCTTATGGGTTAAAAAAAAAAAAAAAAAAAAAAAAAATATATATATATATATATATATATAAATTTTTTAATATTAATTTCCATATTATTTTTTGGGATTATTTCTGAATTAA
>JAUMHP010000048.1:8951319-8973607 GCA_032361065.1 Enteromius trimaculatus | reverse complement strand
ATGTTGCATCAAGAGTACTGGATAAAAACATATAATGTTAAAGTACAGTATGCTAAAGCAGAACCTGATTTTGCTGAGTTCAACATGTTCGCCATCTTTGTTGACCCTGGAACAACATTGTGATTAGCCAATCAGATCTGAAGAACTAGTTTATAGTTTTGGGGAAGTTTAGGATTACAATCAGTGTTTGGTGCTTGGTCATCAATGTCCTTCATCTATTAAATCTGAGGTTAGGTGTAGGGATATGGTCAAGATATGTTGACCTAGGAACACGTCAAACTCAAAATCAGGACGTGTATGTTCAAATATATTTCAAATACACATAAAGTAACTGGATTCAGTTCAGTCAAAGAATCATCAGACTGATTTAACCTGACATCTCTTTAAAAAAATCTGATTACTTAGGTTATGGTTTTCAATCACTAAGAAGATTTAATCATAAGAGTGATAAGGGTGTTGGGGATTGAGATAGCGCCCAAGACATTTTAAATGTACCTCTTTATAATAAATGAGAATGAATTTCTTCATGTATTTGATTTTTTTCTCTCTTATTGAGCATTTCTCAGTCATTTTGGTTAAGCGCTTAAATGAATGGGGTTACGGAGAGGGTCAATGGCTCTAGCTGAGAGTCAGATTCTGTCTAGTAGTCTTTCTGTTCCCCTCCAGTGTAGACGTGGTTGGGCGTAAGCCAGTGGCTCTCAACAGTGTTTATTTATGGCAGCTGCCGGCTTGAGGCATGGAGCCAAGCATCACAAAATGACATGGCTGTACCCAAGTCAAGTCTTCTCTTTGAGGACAACCAACACTGTCCTTGACTCACTGCGCACTTCTACTGGAACTGACCACTGTAGAGGGTTCAGCGGGTCAGGCCACACATTCATTCAACTGCCCTGCTGTTTCTTGTGAGTTTTAATTATGCAGGATTACATACTTGCATTATCAATATCCAAATTCTGCTTGAACGGCAATGTTGTAATTATGGTTGTTTGCAGGAACAAGAATAAAACTTTGTTAGCGTCGTGATGGGCTTTGGAACCTGCGCTCAGCTATAATTATGGGATAAATACGATGAGACACCACATTTAAGAGCAGGAGAAAATAGACAGATGCTAAATCCGAGGAAAGCCGTTTAAAAAATGACGACTAAGATTTAGCCAATAGCATGTTTCAGAAGATGTTAGGCTAACATTTAGTGTATTTGCTTTTGTGTACTGTAAATGGGTAGGCAGGTTCTGAAAGGAATTTTAAAAAAAAACAAGAAAGGAATTTTCTAGCGCTCTTTTTATTATGCCATAAACTTCAGAATATTCATCATCATAAAAAAACAACAACTGAAAATTATAAAGGTGAGTTCATGGTTGATTGGGGCAATGTGAAATATTTATGCTCAAAAAACATTCAGATAACACTACAAATATTTATTTTTTTCACAAGTATAAACTAGGAATGAAAATACAGTCTACAGTGAAAATGTCCCAGAAGTTTCCATGTAAGGAAAAACAAACTACAGTATGGAATGTCATGAAGGTAACTAAACAATGACATAATGTGCACTATCCCTTTAAAGTAACCATGCATGCTTTAACCTCATCCATTAGCTGAGCACTGGTAGATCCTTCCTCTATTCCTCTGTTGTTCACCAGGACAAAAAGTAGATCTAAACGATTAAAGGGAAAACAGGACCTTTCCAAACTCCAACTGTGGCATAAATCAGTGAAAATACCACCATCCCATTCTTTCTGCAGGAGTATGTGTCCTCTTACAACTCGAAGGGATTGGGTTACCTTAAAAATACTACACCCCTGACCACTTCAGTGTGTGAACACTTGCATAAACACACAGACTGTTGAAGTGTAAGTGGCTTCCACTCCATTTGACAACAGCCTCTGCCTGGACAATGCTAATGTTTCAATCTAAGAAAAAAGAAAGAAAGGGGAAAAAAATAGCATTGCTGAGATTTGCTGGGCCCTGGGAATTGACCTGTGTGACCTCTTTGGTAACCTCTGTGGTTAGCAGTGGGAGCAAACTGGATGCCTGAGTCACTAGCGTTAATAGTTATAGAGCAGGTTTCAGCTCAACCAGGAAACCTGACTCTGCTGACCTTACATACTCCACGACCTGCTCGTCCCCTCCTCTTTCCTCCTTTCTGTCCTCCCCCTTTCCTCTATCACCTCCTTACTCCATTGTTCTTTGTGTCCAGTCACAAGACAAGTCAGTAGTACAGGAAAGGTGAAAGCCAGAATCCTGCCTGATAATGTCTCATTTCCAAGCTGTCATCAAGTTTTCATTACCTTACGCTCATACCTGTACAACAACGCAAATGTACATGCTGAATACACAAGAACACACCACACAGTGACCTTTACATTCCAAGGTCAAATTTTAAATTTACAGAAGAATCAGTGTTTCTGATCATTTTCCTCCTTGGAGTGCTCATGTGTTCTTTAAATCGCTCGAAATGTTATATATGTGATCACACAGTAAGCTAAGACCTTGACAAAGTTCAATGACTTCAAGAAACGTTCTGTACTTTAAGGTGCGTGTTCACGGGAGTAGGCAGAGCTACAGGTGAATGAACTATTTCTAAGAAACCTATCCACATTCTTTTCATCATTCCTAGTAACACACACTAGGAGTCTCCAAGAATTGTGTTCTAAGGGTAATTTTCTATGAATAGCATATTAGAATTTTACTGCAGCCTATTTACTATGCTTTAAAGGGAACAGAACACACAAAGTATGCTGATTTCAGCCTGTGATAGAGCTTTGCATATCAATAGCTTGTTTCCAAATGAGTGGTTTGTGAATGTTTTATTCGCATCACATCTATCCAAGCACAGTCAACATTAGGTCACATCTATTGTGGTCCTTCGGGAAGCAGCCAGCTGGTGCATTCTGGGAAACAGAGAGGCCCCGAGTTATAAGATGAACCAGTACCGCCTGTTTGCTCTCAGTGTGATTTGAGAGTCAGCTGACAAAGGGCTTATTATTAGGGGACGCATTGTGTAGTAGTGACTGCATGGTTGCTAGATTGAAGTGCATGAATCACAGTTTTACAGCCTTTGATGGCACAAGCAATAGAGATGCTGTGACAGGCCCCCGAATTAATCTTTCCTACCCTAGTTTAGGTATGTGCTACCACTGAACAAAATAATCGGAGAAGACAGAGATATACCCTCATTCATTTATGTTGTTTAATTAAAATAGCACTTTATTTATTTAAAATTAGCGTGGATGTTATATTCTAGCTATTATAGGTTTATAGTTATACTACCAGTGAAAACTAGGAAGCATTATATTATAAACAGAACATAAAATTAAATAAATGTCATTGTGCTAAATCCAAAGCAAATGTTTAGTTATTTTCTGGGAAATATTACTGTAGTATATACTGACTTAAGGGCATGTCTCATTTTACCCAATAATATAAATTATAAAGACATACACTACTGTTCAAACTTTTGAAGTCAGTCAGATTTTCACTAAGGCTGCATTTATTTGATCTAATATCAGTAAAATCAATAAATCAGCAAAACATTTATTTCTTATTAGAATTTAAAGCAACCGTATATTATATACATCTATATTACGTATTTTTTTTCCAGTTTAGTGCCACATGATCCTTCCTTTCTTATGTAACCCATGATACATTTTCCACTGTACTTTTTCAAAGAATATAAAGTTCAAAAGAACAGCATTTGTCTGAAGAAATCCTTTGTAACATAAATGCTGTTTCACTTTGATCCAGTGCATCCTTGTTAAATAAAAGTATCGGAGTGTTTAAGAAGAAGAAGAAGAAAACGTATTGACCTTAAACTCTTGAATTAGAATAATATGCCATTCATTTTGTATTTTACCTTATTTAATTATTTTTAGTTATGTTTGGGGACTCCAATTTGACAGCACCTGTATATTAGCTGTGAGAGACAGTGAAGTGAGTGGAAACAGTGGCGGTATTTTGATCCAGGAACACTTTATTAAATCTCCACTCTCAAGGCATGGGAGACCATGACTGGCTTGCGTAATGGAGTAGGGGGGTGCGGGGGAATTTCAGGGTGTTACTAATCCTATGCTTTGGCTATGAGCCCATGGAAAGACAGCATCTCCATTTTCCCAGCATGGTCTTTAACTAAACTCATCCCCGTTCTCTTACCAACTCTCCCTTTTTCCCAAAGCAACATAAATTAATCCTGACCAAACCACCAACAATAGAATAGAATCCATGTGTCTGTGTTACTCCTATTATATACATCTTTAGTTTTAATGCAGAGGTTTTAGGATCCACATGAGCAGATTGTTAATACAAAGATCAAAACTAGTTATTTGTGTTAATGATTAGTTTGTGATTACTCACTTGTATAGGTTGAATATCATAAACATGCCTCTAGGAGGTCTTGCTGGTCTTTCAAGGTTACTTACAGGCTCGTAAACTCCTGGTGCCTCTGGGATTTTTCCAGCAGTACAGAAAGTCACCTTGTAGCATACATCGTCCTCTCCTGGACACAGTTTGAACAGGGCGCTTCATCCTTGAGTTGGACATTCCTTTCTCTTTAATACTCAAAACCTCCTCACATGACCTTTTGCCCTCTTATGTAACCCTTTAAAAGTCTGGGAGTGACAGATGATGTTATGGAAAAGTGGAAATGGTTTCTGCTTTGTCAGCACAAACACATTTGAGGAAGCTTTTATCCTATTCAAAAACTCCAAGTATTGATCATCTGCCTTAAATGGGACGACTGCATACTTTAAAAAGCCTGTCCTTTAGGCATACATTATCATGAACTTCTGGAGAACATCAAGATTGGATGTGTTGATTCAAGAGTACTTCCTCAGAAACAGTTTAAACAGTTTGTCTTCCTGTGTGACCTCACGGAAACCTCACATCCTTTTACTTCCCCACAGGAAAACAGAAACCAAATGATCATCTATTATAACTCAAATTAAAAGAATATTCTGGATTCAGTACAAGTTAAACTCAATTTACAGCACTTTTTTTACAGTCCTCTTCCGCGAGGACATACTATGTACTTTTTATAGGGATTACAATAACTTGGTAATAACTAACCCTAAACCTTAACCAGTTACCTTACAGCACTCTTGGGTAAGTACACATACTGTGAAACCTTTTCAAATTGTATTTATATGCACCCTTGTAAACAGTGTTTATCAGTATGTTCTGCAGACTCCCTAACGTCTCTGCTGTTCTGCAAGCAAGATCAAACACAGACACATATTCAAGCAAACCTAATCTGATACATGCAGTACATTTATCTCTGTCCCTGAACGACATAACAGTCCATGTCGTACTCTTCCACTTTCCCCTTGTCTGCCCAGAGAGAATACATGCATGTCTTATAAATAGGTTCTCTGATTACAAAGAGAGAAATCTAAGCAGATGCTCTCTCTCTTTCTCTCAGGTGACCCCTGATGGAAAACTATGTCTGCTCAGCCATACTTACTCAGCCTAGATCCCATAGGAAAGAAATGTGGCAAAATGCGATCTCTTAGCAATGAGAAATAACCGAGAGCTTTGCTTCTGGGCAATCTCACATGTGTCTCCTAGTTTCTGTTGTGTCTTTTTTGTGGAATCTGAGTCTTTTTTTGTACTGCTGAAAACAACAGAAAAGATTTTGATACAGCATTCAATCCCATTGACTTTCATTAGAAACACACACTTTTGAGAAAAAAGAAAATCATACAAGTTTGGAATGACTTTGTGATTTTAGTGTGAACTATCCCTTTAAATGAAACTGGACTCCATTCATTCTCCGAAGCTATGAAAGAGCAACTTCTAAGAAATAACATTTTGATCTGTAGTGACACAGATTTGGTTTTCCCTTTCTCTGTTTCCTTTACTACCCTCCCTCTTCTACGTTGTCCTTTATCCAGGCTTTCAGGCATGCTTCTTTACCTCATCCCATGTCTAAATATTCAATCATCCCCTTCAGTACTCTTTAAATTGTATTCAATGCAGCTCTTCTCTGGTATCTTATGCCTGCATTTGGCTAGCTGAAGCTGTGTCGAAGCTGAGGAAATATAAAGGACTGAGCCGGATCCAACCAAACCAGTTAATTCCAGTAAAAGGTAGTGTTAGTCACATACTTGGTATTTATTGCAAGCCACTTCACTTGACAAACAAACACAAAGTGTTGTGGCTTTGGCTAATTTAAATTGCAAAGTGTATAATTTCTACGCTGTAACATTGCAAAAAGGTTTTACAAAAACAATGAGTCTTTTTAAACAGTTCTCCTCAAGCTGGGGATAGGAGAAAGCATTTTAGCATTAAATAAAAGTGATATACTTGACCTTTTACACACAGCGAGCAAACAACTACTACAAAATATTAATAAAATTAGATCATTATATAAAAAAAATATTGTGGTTATACATGGTCATAGTGTTTTTTAGAAAAATAATTATATTACTGCTAATTTTATCATCATAATTAATATATATAAATCTGCATTTCTTTTTAATTTATTTTGCTTGTTTGTTTGTTTATTTTTTCAATCCAGAATCACTTTCCACAGGCACACATAATTGGGTGTGAGAAAGACAAACAAGCATTTTCCAAGCTCAATTATTGCCAATTATGGCTAATTTGTTGCCAGAGTGACAATGCAGCCTCTGTTTTTAAGAGAACATGGAGTTACACCTAACTGCTTTGAATTTGGGTGTTTCTGTTCCACAGTGCCTCACATTTTGCTGTTAATATATAATGGTAAATTAGAAAAGGCTGGTGTAAATATTCATAAATCTCAGATATATACTAAATACATAAACACCTGGAATCCATTGAAACAGGGGAGTCATTGTATGTTTATATTACACATCTTAACGTTATCCCTGTGACTTCCAGGTCATTTCTGCTCTCTGCTGTCTTTCTCTCTTTCTTATGTTTGAGATGATACTTAGCAGTCAGTCATTTATAATGTACTTCTGTTCTTTTTCTGCTCTCTGCTTAATATCAGGTTTGACTGTTTATATCGGTGCAGCGGTACTATAAATCCGTAGCAAATATATTTTATATTTCATAGCCCTGTATATTACTGGAATGACCTTTCAAGAGCCATAATATCGGAATTTTACCCTATTTTTCAAATAAAGCGTAATTAAAAAATGTAGAACATGCATATTTAATAAAGGTGCACAGGAGGCTGGTGGTGATAGATTAGGCTTGTCTAGTTTTCCAGTGCCATGGTAATATTTCATACGCAGAGCACAAAATGTACTACAAAAATATATGTTGATCTAGAGTGTTCTAGGTAGGTAAAGTGTAACCGAGTTGTTTCGTGGATATTCTAGCAAGCTAAATAAACAGGTAGATAGATTTCCTTGTTTTATTTTTATTTACTGTTACATGATTTATGTGAAATGTGCGTGTGTGTGTGTATTTAAGTCGTGACTTTATCAGTTCAGCGGGTCAGAAGTGTGCAGGGGACTAAATGGGTCTTCTCAGTGGAAGGAATGTATCGGTGATAAGGACAGACGAAGGGGCTGTGGACTAACCGATGCTGCTAACAAGCCTTCACAGAGGAGTAGGTGATGAGTCATTCTGGTTGCCTGGCAACCCACTACAGAGGTGCTGGCTTTTCAGTTATCTCTGTCAGACGGTGTTCCAGCGCAAGGAATAACACACAGCTCACAATCAATGTCAAGGGAAGCTTCGATCAGTGCAACCACCTGTATAGTTATTACACAGATGTAAACGATTCAAATTTTGGTAATGTCTATTTACATCAAATGCAAATAACCAAACGTATTGGAAAAGGCTGTTTTATTTACTATTGTACAAATAACATATTAATTTTATCTGCGTATATAACTTTATGATGCTGCATGTTGCTGTTTACTATGGCTAATAGTTACTCTGTAAACTGTTAATTTAAGTCTGTCTTCATTAATTGTGTAGAAAACCTAAAGCAGCTCAAATAACACACAGCAAGCAATGTTACTGAAAAGAATCAATTTCTCATTTGGTTCAAGTATGTAGGTAAACCTTTGTGTACATTTTTTGCCTAGAACTATGGGGGGAGGGGGGGGGGTAGATACAAAGATATAAATAAATAAATAGTGATACTATAAAGTAAAATAAAATAATGATAAAAAATGAATCCAATTTTTTTCTAAATGTACAATTTATTTTGTAATTTGTTATGGAATAAATTGCACCATTAATATTTATTTTATTTATTTAGAAATTGGTTTATTTAGACTGTACTTAAATCATGATTCAAGAAAAAGGCGAAAAATGTGTAATGTAGAGTATGCTAATTTGCATCTAGTCCCTAAAGCTTTTCTTGCAAATAAATAAATAAAAAGGCTAAATAAAATAAATGGAGATAAAAGACTGATTAAGACTAATTAGTTACCTATTTTCCCCACAACTCTGTCATTATATAATTAGAAATTTAAAACAATTAATTAAAAATGTGCACAGTTCTGATTTATTTTAAACCAACGCTTAACCATCATTATAAAACATTTTCCCCTGGTTTCACAGACAAGGCTTAACCCCATGTACTATACTAAAATGTAAATCTGAGCTGTTTCTACTAAAAGAAACCTGCACTGACTGCTCTTAAAACATGTCTGTGCCTTTGTTTTGTCTTAAGATGCACGCCAGTAATGCCTTTTTTCTGAGGCATGTATATAAAAAATAATTAAATGTCCTAACTGAACTATGGCCTAATCCTGGCTTAGGCTAAGCCCTGTCTATGAAACCGGGCCTTTATGTCAAGCAATTTTATTTCAGTTGATAATACGTTCCAGAGAAGGGAGCCCTTTACAAAATGACTAAAATAATTTAGGATCAAAACATTATATACATATTCTAAGTATATTATAAATAATATGATCAAATTTTACGTTCCAAAAGCGCCCTCGACGCGAACTGCCTCTCAAAGTGCATACTTTCCATCCTAAATTCTATGTCATATTAGTAATTTCCAATGCTATTTAGGGCAGGTAGAGTAGTATGCACATTGGGACGCAGGGATTGTCTCGCTGGTAAACAGCGCCCTCTGCCGTTACCGTGATTGCCCTACACGCGAAGTTTTTTTTGTGTGTGCTAGTCGCCGCTTCCGCCATTTCAAACGCAACATCCGGTTGTGCAGCAGCCATTTTGTCTGTTCAGGCAAGTCCACCCCACACGGTCATGAACTGACGTTCCCCCTTGGAAAACATTTTAGAAATATCACACTCGATACTTTTCCGTGTCATCTATGGAAGTGGAAACTGGCTGAAAAAATACCTCGTTGAATTCTACGCTCGAGAATAGCTCTGACTGGCTGATGCGTGACGTTTCTGTTGAGTGAGCTTAATTAATCGGCGTTATGTCGAGCGAGGAGAGTTACTTAGCCATCCAGCGCTACTTGACTGATGAACGTGAGCCTTACGCACCGGGCACGCACGGCAACACAAAGAGGAAGATCCGGAAAGCAGCTGCTTGTTACATAGTGCGCAATGGGATTCTTTATTACCAGAGGCGGCAGAAAGGCCTGGATGAATTCACGGAGCTGGAAGTGGTGCTGCAGGCCGAGAGACGGAAGGAACTGATCACGGAGGCGCACATCACGTCCGGAGGGGAACACCTTAACCAGCAGCAAACATGGGAAATCATCTCTCAGAAGTACTGGTGGAGAGGTACACTGATCACATAGTTAATGACAGCTGAGCTTTCCAGCTGTTCGGCCGCTGGAATCCCTTAAACGTTTCTTGTCAGTAGGTTATACGTCAAGCTGGTGTCAAATAAGTTAAGGAAGCGACAATTGGATAGTCTCTCCATATTTATAAGTGTCTAGGATACTGTCTCTGTGTATATATATTTAATATTTTAACATGTAATATTTTATTTGCATTTAATGCAGCTTCCAACCTTCAAAGAATAGATAGATGAAACTATTTTGGTATAGTCTCCAGATGAATGTTGTTTATAATATCATCTGCCAATTGGAAGAAATCAAATTCTCTGGAAAACTGTTCAAAGTGGTTTGATAATATTTAAGTCAGGAGATTTGTTGGGCCAGGGCAGATGTTCAAGTTGGTGCTCCAGCTGTCGTGCATTTTAGATTTTTTTTTCCAACATATTTTTCTGCAAATTATAATCGGTGCCTGTTATAAAGGTTTTAGCTATTACTCTTTCTTGGGTGGTCTCTTTTTGAGGAAACGGGGCCTTCAAAGTGAATATTGCGGTTTGCTGTCACTTTTGCTGCAGTAGTGCTGTGCTCTGTCATTTTTGGAAGTCTGACCCGTTCTACCCACGGATGGTACTAATACTACCCACCGCTGAAAACGCACTGATATATCTAAAAGATTCAGTACATGTGATATTTGGTTACATGTGTGTGACAGACTTCGCAGACAGTACACAGGAGGATCATCATACAGTCAATAGATTTTTTTTTGTCCAAGTGCAATTGGGAATAAACTTAACATGAATTTCTGAAATGGAGCAGGATATATTATATTTGTTTTTGAGATAACATCTATCATTGTAACCTTATTGTCTCATGACAGGAGTTCTGAAGCAGGTGAAGGACTGCATCAGAGAGTGCAGTTACTGCCAAAGCAAGCAGGAGAAGGGAAGAGGCAATGCTGAAGATGCCACCAAGCAAGCAGCCGTCCGACAAGCGAGAAGAAAGACTTCTGTGTGTGCCAGCGAGGAAGAGGACGATGAGGCAAATGATGATTTGGATTCGGAGCAGTCCAGTGCTGTTGATAAACACGAATTGGTGTTTGTAAGTATAGTATACCATTTCCGTAACTGAATGAAAATTTTGTTCATAACACTTTAAATGCAACTGATATTATTCAAGGAACAAAAGCTGAAGACGGTGATAATTATAATCAGTATAAGTTTTAATGGATTAATGGATTTATGCATATGATATGATGATGATTATATTTCTCCTTTATGCGTTCTTATAGGTGGACAGTAAGGGAATTGTCAAGCAGTTCTTACCAAAGCATGGCCAGACGATGCTGGACAAGTTAAATCAGCAGCGAATGAATAATGAGTTCTGTGATATCACCCTGCTTATTGAGGGTGAGGAGCATCGAGCACATAAAGCTGTCCTGGCCTCCTGCAGTGATTATTTCTACGAGCTCTTTGTGGAAAAGGGTGCTATGTCCAGTCATGAAGCTGTCGTTGACCTCTCAGGTGAGAAGAATGCTGCATGCTCTTGATTAAAGTGATGAAACGAACAAATCGATTTATTTCTGTTTCTGTATAAAGTATTTAAATGTATAGTTCACCCAAAAATGTCAATTCTGCCATAATATAATCTCCGTCATGTCGCTTCAGAGCTGCATGAACTAATTTCTTCTTCTGCTGTGGAATAAAAATAATTACTAAAAAAGATCAAATTTCATAACATTTCTAGTGGTACCTAAAGTATTTGGATTAGTGCTGTCAAACAATTAATTGTGAATCCAAATTAAAAGGTTATGTTTACATAGTGTATGTATGTGTGCACATTTGTTTTGTGCGTATATATATATATATAAATGCACACCCATGCATGTATATATTTAAGAAAAATGTAAAGTTTATATAATGTAATTATGTATGTAAATAAATTATATGAATATAAATATATGTATGCAAATAATTTGTAAATATATAAATAAATATGCACATTAAACATATATATAGGTTTTTTGGATGCAATTTGTGATTAATTGTTTTACAGCATTAGTTTGGATAACATTAAAGAAAAAATAGTTGAAAAGAATGTCATTACATTTACATTTAATTACATTACATATAATTTCTGTTTTTTGGCTGATAAGTGGTGGAAGCAGAACTTTTAGTTTAAAACTGTTGACACATGATAGCATCCATGTCTTTATTAGTTATGACAAATCCAGCTGTTAAGTCCTCAGATGACTCAATATTTCCGTTTTATTCATGTTTTAAGCCATTTTTTGTGAAAAATAATAGAATCACAAAATGAAGTTGCTGTCTACAGTTAAAATCTGTTTTATATGAGTGCTCCCTAGCTAGTTGCATGAGAACATTAACAGTTTCATTTATTGAGGTGATATTTAAGAATATTATATATATTTGAATTGATATTGATTCTTTTGTGATGTTTTACCTGCCAGGCTTCAGCAAGGCAAGTTTTTTACCATTGCTGGATTTTGCCTACACCTCCAATCTGACCTTCAACTTTTGCGTGATGGCAGAGGTCGCCACACTGGCACGCCACTTACTCATGGCGGAAGTCCTTCAGATCTGTGAGTCTGTGCATAAGAAAGTGGAAGAGCAGAAGCTGATGGTCTACCAAAGAGGAGACATTCACACTGTGGTATCGAGCCATCCTGCTCCCCCTCAGCCAAACACACCTACCGCTTCCGAAACCTATGTAGTGACTATGCAGAGTGAAGGCACATCTGAAGAAGGGCAGTCCTATGGTGTAATCACGAGTGAAATTGGGACGGCTGAATCCTTGGCGTTGCTTGCTGGTGCGACCGTAGATGGCGAAACCATGACTGTAGTCACTCACAGTGGACAGGCTGGCTCAGCGGAGTCTCTTGCCATGGTGGCCCACAGCGGCCAGGCAGAGGTGGGCGAGACCATGACTCTGGTCACTCATTCTGGCCAGGCAGGTTCGGGTGAGTCCCTGGCTGTAGTACAGGCCTGTTGGGCTGTAGAAGGGCCACAGGTCGGTGACACACCTGTCGCAGAGGGCATTCAGACGGGAGCCTTTCTCATCAGTGTGGATCCTGGCAAAACAGATGCTTCTGAGATCATGCATTTAGCTGCAGCAGCGCCACCTGCTGTGCAGGATGAGCCCCAGGTGGCTGAGCCAAAGTGCCAACCCGAGCCTGCAGCAGCGCCACCGCCAGCCCCTGCGCCAGTGAAAAGAAGGCCAGGAAGACCACCTAAAGTGAAGCATCAGGAACCGCCTCCTCCTCTTCCTTCAGAGGACGAGCCCGCGGAGATGGAGGGTGTCGAGGATGGATCCGCTGCAGATGGAGAGAAAAAAGAAGAGGAATGCGTAGATCCCAACAAGAGATACCTGAGAAAACGATCTGTGAAGGAAGGAGGGTATGTTCGTCTTCATATGGGACTTGAGACTGAGGAGGAAGAGAAAAGCACTTTACCTCTTACAAAGGTATGCAACTCTCATTCACTTGACATACAATTCATTTGTAAATGTGGTGATGGCCCTGTCCCAAATGGTGCCCTTTTAGACTTGGCATATCTGTGAGGTCCACAGGACCGCAGGGTGGTCCATCTGTCATTTTATGGCTTAAAAGGGTGATCTGGAGTGCCCTCTATGTGGCCTTAATTCACCCTATTGCAAAGCGTCTACTGGTGTCCTGATAACATTATGAAGAAGCAGTCTTCATTAAAAAATGAAATTCTTGAAACAAAGACCTTAATTAATTAATTAATATAAATAACAATAAATGGCATAATCAAATCTTTTTTTAAAAATTATAAGTTAAAAATCTAGATCTGAATCCTATATATTGTGTGTAATATTTTTTATTTCTTAGAAAAATGTTTTTTAACAAAACTGCTTAGTGTGCGAAGTCAAGCAGAAACTGATAATTAAAAAAAAAAAACTAATTGTGTGTATGATCAGATAATTCACAATATTTAAAAAAATTCTCTTGAAAAATTGATTTTACAATATTTTTTTCTTTTTTTAGACTTTTATGTGTTTGAAGTCAAATTGTTTTATACGTATTTAAATTTTTCTTTAATGAAAATGTTATAAATATTTTATGCTTTTAAATCATCATCATAGATACTATTATTTGTCATTAACCCCATTATTATGATGTCGCTCAATGAGCCAAGGATTAAGATACACTTTACGTCAGCGAGCCAGTTTGCCTTATTAGAATCACACTGTGTCCCCAGACACCTCAGAAATTTGCCAGGAGAGGCCGCCCGGGTCAGTCTGCCAAGAAGAATCTTGAAGAGTTTTCGGAGACAAACCTGGAGGCTGCTTCTGATGCCGTAGCTGCTTTATCAGAGGAACCGGAGCCTGTTGCAGACCAGCCAGAGATTGTGGAGGGAGACTCACTACAGGGAGACCCAGGAGGAGCTGTGGAGGGAGAGCACTCGTGTAATGAATGTGGCTTGGTGTTCCACAGGCGCTACGCCCTCATCATGCACGCTCTGAAACACGAGAAGACTCGCAGCTTCAAGTGTAGTGTATGTACCTTTGGGCTGAATGAAAATTACGAATTCTGCATTATGCATTTTGGTTATTTTTCTGACCTTTCTTTTGTCCACATAGATTTGCAATAAGGAGTTCCAGTACGCAGCTTCGCTCCGTGCGCATTTGGCTCGTCACAAGCATCAGAAGACCCAGAGAGCCAGCATGACTCGAACCATTGCCGCAGAAGATTCTCAGGGGTCAGAAGATCAGACAAAGTACCGCACCAAAAGGGAGTTTGTGTGCGACATCTGTGGCAAGACTCTGCCCAAGCTGTACTCCCTGCGCATTCATATGCTGAACCACACGGGGGTGAGGCCACACACCTGTAAGGTTTGCGGGAAGAGCTTTGCCACCAAGCACAGTCTGAAGATGCACCGGTCACTGCACGACTCACTCAAGAGATTTCAGTGCACTGTCTGTGAAAAATCTTTTGTCACCAAGAGAAGCCTGGAGGAGCATACAAGCATTCACACAGGTACACACACACACACACACACACTCACACATACTCATAATTCTGAGTACAGATGAATAGGTAAAGATGTAAGTCTCTAATTGAGCTCTTTCATTATATGATTATAATTATGTAGGCGCATGATTCGTGTTTTGATTCAGATGCAGAATAATAACTTTTATTTCTATGCTACTTTTTGTTTGTTTGTTTGTTTTTTTGGAATGAAATTAATACTTTTAGTCAGTTTAGATGCTATAAATTGTTCAAAAGTGACAGTAAATATGTTTATAATGTTTCTATTTCAAATAAATGCTGTTCTTGAAAGATTTTGAAAAATGTATTTTGGTTTACAGAAAAATATCAGGCATAATTATTTTCAGAATTGAGGAGGATAATAATCGAAATCATCATGTGACACTGAAGACTGGAGTAGTCAATGCTGAAAATGTATCTTTCATCTTTTTAAACTGTATTAAATAATACTATTACTGTGTTTTCTGTATTATTGATCCGTTAAATGCAGTAATGGGAAGCATAAGTGGCTTTTTGTTTTAGAAATGTAAAAGAATTATGTTAAAAATCAGATTTTTTTTTTTTTATAGTAGTATACATTAGGCAAAGCAAAGTTATTATATATAACATTTCTTACACAATGGTAATTTAAAGTGCTTATATTGTACAAAAGTAAATGTAAAAATGAAAAGTATGAGTATAATTATTATTAAAATTTTATAAATAAAAAAAAATTATGAGACATTTCAAAAAGTGGAATAAGTAGTGCGCTTTTTAAATGAAAAAATGTGCAAGTAAAGAGATACATTTTAAGTTTGGACAAGTTTAGACATCTGGAACTAGTTATATCTGTTTTATAAATCACATATTATTAAGTCAGATTATAAAAGTGTACACTCTTTAGTTTGAACGTATTCAAATGTATCGAACTGTTTTTAACATTACGATAAATGCTAAACGAGCAGTTTATAATAGAAGTTTGTTTAACAGGTGAGTCAAAATACTTATGCACAACCTGTGGTGCATCTTTTCACCGTGCATCCGGACTGAGCAAACACCTCAAGAAACATCAACCCAGACCTGAGGTCCGCTCTTTCCACTGTTCTCAGTAAGTGCCTTATCCCTCAACACATGCACACAACAGCTTTCTCCAAATAACCCATTAGACTTATTTACATACTTTTCCAATATAACAGTTCCTTATTTTGTCCCTTTTGTTCATTCATTATAGCTGTGATAAGAGTTTCTTTGAAGCAAAAGACCTGCAGCAGCACATGAATAAGCACTTAGGTCTAAAGCCCTTCCAGTGCCAGGTCTGTGGGAAATGCTACAGCTGGAAGAAGGACTGGTACTCACACGTCAAATCACACACCGTTGCAGAGCCCTTCAGGTAAGAGTAAAATAGTTTTTGGGTTTTTTTTAAAAGAAGAAAATTAAATGTATTATTATTATGACATTTTATTTTATTCGTCTAAAGATTAGTTTTGGACTGAAAGAAAAACACGACCTTAGATCTGAAAAGAGCCTGTCATGGAAATGATATTCTATATTTATATAATACCTGAACTCTAGAGCGCCTCGAGCACTTGTTAGAAGTAGACTTTGAACTAAATTGTGTGTTTTGTCCTTTTGGCAGGTGTAATGTGTGTGGGAAGGAGTTCTTTGAGAAGGCCCTGTTTAGACGGCATGTCAAGAAAGCCACCCATGGAAAGAAGGGCAGAGTGAAGCAGAATTTGGAGAGAGAGTGTGAACACTGTGGGAGGAAGTTTACACAGCTCAGAGAGTACCGCCGCCACATGAATAATCACCAGGGTGAGTGGACAATCATAAACGCATGTTTTGCAGAAAGATTATACATATTTTTTGTGCAGATTTAGGAATAGTTTCATCCAAAATTAACGATAAAACATCGTTTTGTTTTGAATTTATTTTGGCAAGAATTTTGGCAACCCTGACTCGATAGTTCGAGACAACTATGTTGTTGTGACACATATAAAATGAGGTATATATCACATAATATATAATTTCTCACATTATCTTAGTGTATTTGCTATAATTAGTTTAGAAAAAAGGTAAGAAAATAGGACCGGAACTGTGTCATAACAAATTCATCTTGATAATGTCAGACAACTTTTGGATGTATATACACCCACCCACACACATACATAATAAGCTTATCCAACATACCCCCCACTCCCATAACAAATAAACATGATTGCTTCTCTTTTTTTCACTTTGTTTTGACACATTTGACACAAAAGATTTGCTTTTAATGAAAATTTTAATTTGCACATCTGCAATGCAGCTGTAGGTGGCACTGCATGTCTCTGTACTGACCCAGCGAACAGGAAATAATCAACATGAGTCATTATTGGGATTCAGTCAGCATCCTGTTGAGATGTTCAGTCTAATCAGACGTCCTACACACTTTCATGCTTGTTTGTGGCAAATTTACTTTCAGTTGACGTTTTGGTTTGGGTGTCAGCCACTTGAAATGCTTATAATTAGTGGAGTATAACGGATGTCATAAATGTTTTTTATTATTATTATTTATTTATTTTTACAGGAGTGAAGCCCTTTGAGTGTCTGACCTGTGGCGTTGCATGGGCTGATGCTCGTTCTCTGAAGCGCCACGTTCGCACTCACACGGGCGAGCGCCCTTACGTGTGCCCGCTGTGCCAGGAGGCCCACATAGATGCCAGAACGCTGCGGAAGCACATAACAAAGTTCCACGGAGATCAGTTGCCCGGCAAGATCATGCTGGAGAAAGACACTCTGCAGTTTCACAACCAAGGCACGCAGGTGGAGCACGCCGTCAGCATCCTCGGCTCCGAACTGCCCCCTGAACTCCAACCTCCACAGCCTCCCACCTCAGAGGAGATAGAGACCGTGCTCATCACAGAAGAAACTGTGGAGGCCGTGCAGGCTGTGAGTGAGGGAGCCGTGGCCACGTTGTCTGATCAGAGTATTATGCAGGTGGTGAACTATGTCCTGGCCCAGCAGGCTGTAGTTAAAGTGGAAGAGGCACCAGAAATCATCCAGACCATGGAAGTGGAGGTGGCCCATGTGGCAGAGGTGGAATGAACCTGACCTGGCAAGGGAAGTGAAATGACTATGGGCAGATTTATTCTTTTTTTGTTGTTGTTGTCATAAGCACCCTGTTCAATGTAAAAAAAAGTGCTCGTTTATTTTTGTTGTAAAATGTAAATTAAAATAAGCTCTGAGTTCGCTGATATCTGTGCGAGTGTGTTAGTGTGCATGATGTGGGTGTGTGAGTATGCTTGATTTCCTTTGTAATAACCTTTTGTGTACATAAATGTAATAATTTCCATTGTAACACAGTCACAATCAAGCATACGACAAATGAATTCCAATAGAAACATTTGACTTTTTTGTAACTAGGTTACATTTTCTCATTATTAAGGCTGTTTTTTTTTCCCCTCTTTGATTATTTGTAAAGCTTAGCTGAGATATAAGCTCTAACAATCTTAGCAAAAGGGCCATAGGCTCTTGTCTGTTGTATAATGCAGTGCCTCTCAGTCTCAGCTGAGTACTATGTATAGCAGCAGAAATGACAACCAAATAAAAAAAAAACTCCCTGTCTGCAGGGATGCACCATGTGCTATATTTCTTTTCTGTTTTTCATTTTTTTGTCTTGAAGTGTGAAAATGTGGAAAGTCTGCACCACTACCAGCATCCCAAAATTTGTGAGAGCTGATAGGAAAAATGTATGCTTTTATTATTGTGTGAGCTGTTGGCATACATTAGAATAAGATTAAATCTATTGGTGTCTGGCAAGATTTTTTCTAGTGTTCTGACAGCCATTTTTTAAACATACAGGATTACAATAGTCGTATTTAGTGTTATAGATGAAAATCATTCATATTAATACAGCATACTGTGTGTTGTTTTGAATATACATATTGTAAGGCAATTCATACTTTACCCTATATATACGGTCCCAAGTGAAAGCAGAAATGTAGAAAAAAACCTTAACATACAAATAACGTGAGCAAAATGTATCTACAGTTACAAATACCATTTATTCCGTAACACCATATAGGACACATTGATCAACCCGTATGTGTGTGTATATATACATATATATATATATATAAATACTTAATTATTTTTATTATATTTTAATGCAGCTCTTTTTTTAAAGAAAATAGCTACTTTTTGTTATATTTATAGAAAATGTTTAATTATTATTTTTTTTTTTTTACAAAAGTAGGCTTTTTACGCAAATTACATTTTTTTCAAAATAGTGCGTGACAACCCAGTGCACCATATAATAGTAAGTTATATTCCATTTAGTGTATTTAATATTCGTGTTTATTTATTGCGAAATGTTTAGAAAAGGGAGATTTTTGTGCAGTAAACAGTTTTACACACTTATGACCTTATTTGGAGAAAAACACTAAACACTCACATTAGTCCACCTGCGTGAACCTTCTTATCCCACGCTAGCATAACCAAAGCCCGACAGACGTGCAGAAACTTCCTCAGACTTCATCAGGTTGCCGTTAAACGTGAGCCTGCTTCGCTTGGTCTCTCTCATCCAGTGGATGTGAGCGCAGATGTTGCTCATCGCGCGTGAGGTGCGACGCCTGAGGAGCCTCGCTACTCTTCATCATCCTCTCTCTCTCTCCTCATGGCGAGAAAGACCTTGGCTTGGTAAAGGACATTGGTCGCTGTAATTTGTGTTTTGTCATTATTTAAAGCTTCTTTTACCGTGCACTAATGATGTATTTGTGGTAGGTTAGTGCTGTGAAATGTGGTGTTTCAATCATGGCACGGGGTCTGATACCGTGGATCTGGCTGAAGCGACCGGTTTATATCCAGGTAAGACGCGAATAAGCATCGTATGCAACTTGTTCATAAATCATAGCGAGTGTTTCGCTCTAGCCATCTGTGTACTTGGAATCATTTGTGTGTGAAATTTGAATGGACGAGGCGGGGACGCTGTTATCCCGTTTGGACTCTGAAGTTTTTGAAGGCATCATCCCTTCCTAAAGCTTCACTCCATCTAACTAGCTTTAATGCAACGACTGAATGCACCGAGCGGCTCTTTTTAACCTTTTTTTCTTCCGCCCTATGCGTTTCAACGTTTTGCTAAAAATGCTGAAATGCCATTTTCGCATCTGTATGCGTTGCTTTTCCTGGCTTTTTCATGGATGTGATGGATGAAAATGATGTTGCTACGTTTTATCCATCGTCGGGCCAGTCGTTGCTGTAGCAACCGCGCTGCTGTATAACATTTTTATAGTCCTGCTGAAAACATTTCTCTTACCTGTCAAGAATGTAATGCAAAATATAAACCACAAATTCCCAAACTCATCGGGGCGCTGTGTTCATGAGCGTCAAAGATTGACGACCTCATTTTACACTTCTATTAATACTGAGCAACGTCAATACAAGCTCATATGTGTTTAACTCAAGAGAATAATAAACCTAGTTGAACTGCTAAAGATTTTTCAGGGCCATTAGCCTACTTGTAGTATTAAGCAAGGCTTCAGTAAGGCTAGTTTTGCTAATAATTTATTGTCACATTCCACTGAAATAGTTTATAAAAGAATACAAATAACTAACAGTAGGCCTAAGTGAAGGCACAGACTGATGTTATTGCAGAACTGAGCCCATGTGGCTGTAGCATGTGATATTAAATGTTTTTATTACTCCCACCCTTGACATGTAAAAAGTTTGAGAAATATGGAAATATTGCCACGGTCACCTCGGGCTTGCTTATTGGGGACACCTGATTTCTAGTGTTTATCGTCGTTTTTGATTACAGAGACCATCTCTGCATTTGATAAATAAAGTTTAATCTCGTCATTATACATTACCATCACTCTATTTTCCTACTTGATAATGTTCAGTGCTTTGCCACAATCTGTATTGTTGAAAGCGCTATATAAATAAAAGTGACTTGACTTGACTGTAATTGCACATAAATTGAACTGAGAAAACTGAATACAACCTTGATTGATTCTTGCATAGCTAATTTGTACACACACACATTTATGTATGTATGTATGTTTATATATATTTTTTATTTTAAAAATATGTATTTTTTATTTTTGTTTGTTTCCTTTCTTATTTTTGGGTTTGTTCAGTGTGTGAATAGGTCATGGTTCACCCTGTTTGGAAAAAAGTTTAAAAAATAAAAAAGGACGTGATCCGTTAATTGTACAGCTATTCCCATTTGCTTTAAAACAGTGCAATGAAGTGCCAAATTCAAAAGACAGGTTAAACACCTGAATAAAAAAATATGGAAAATTTGTTTATATCAATATAATACATTATGCCCCATTTTACAGGGTTTTTTTCAGTGTGTTTTGTCCATGTGAATGAAATGCTTTTTTAACTGAAGAAGCCTCATGCTACAAGGTGAAACTTGCGGTAAACTGTAATTTTTTTTACATCCCTCAAAAATAAGGAAATGGCATCGGCGTTGTGTGGTGAGGGATGAGTGATTCAGACTAGGATGGCAGCGCTCCTTTAAGCATTTTGTTTATTTTTTGAAGACCGTAATCCTGCTTGCTTTCGGCAGCTTACTGAGACTTCCTCAGCTCTGACTGTCCTCGCACCCAGAGTCTGGCGTTCTCTCTGCTGTTTGCTTGCTCAAGAGAACGATTGACGGAGAGAGTGAACATGAATGTGAGATGTGAGCTTTTTTGTGAGCAAAATGAATCTTAGAGGCAGATAATCACCGCTTTGCACTGGTCTTTCTACACTATTTCGGATTGAAGCGATGATGGCTGCTCCCTTGTGAATAAGACTTCACTTTCATTTCTTTTATTCATTTTAAATGCAGTTCTAATTACAGCATCTCTCTTAAATCCTGTTGCTCTCTGAGCAGATTTCATCTTAACAGAAAATGCAGGAGCCATATTATATTATAAATCTGTTTATATGCCCAAATAATCTGCTATGATACTTTGGCCTCTGGAGCTATACTGTCCTTTCTAAATGGATGAGCTCTGAATAGAATGCTTTATTTTATCGACATAAGGCATCCTATTTAGAAGTCATCCACTGCAGAGATTTTATAATAAAATCACAGCTTTATGCTTTCAAACATTATATGGAAGGAATTAGAATAGCTTGTCTCATAAAATTCACGAGGTTGCTGAGACTAAATGCATCGGGGCACAATAGTACTTGTTCAGGAGGTGAGTGTTTCTGCATTTTTCTCAGACACAGGCATGATTCACATATTTGAGCTGCCGTAAGATCCAGATAAATATAATATATGTGAACACAGATTTATGCTTTGGTTTTTAACTTGAGTTTAGCAATCTCAAGTTACAGAAATTAATAATAATTAAATCTGGACATCTGCACTTTTACAAAAACAGATACATTTTGTATTCATTTATTCAGAAAGACAACTGAGAAAACAGATGAGGCATTGTTTTGTTTTCCTTGTTGCCAACAGCGTGGTACTTTTTAATATATTTATACAGTTACTTATTATGCTCAACTATAGCATAATTTCCAATAACGGTCCCTCTACGGCAGAATAAGCCCCATGCTGATCATGATTCCGGGACGAGATTTTGCACCAGGGGATTGTTTTAAACGCAAACAAGGCTGATCCGTGAGGCATCTAGCCTCAGGAGCAGCCTTGTATTATT
>JAUMHP010000048.1:8914597-8951125 GCA_032361065.1 Enteromius trimaculatus | reverse complement strand
TCAACATGAAAAATATTTTAAAAAGCCTTTTAACTTTTATGACTAATTATGGCTTTTTCGTAATGGTCATACCATTTATTTTAAACTTTTTTTAAAACCACATGAAACCAGCTTCAATAAAAATAATTTATTACTAACAACTGTTAATCATTTTTTTGATAGACTCGGATATCTTCTGTGAGAGGCTATTGTGCAGCTTTTCTTGAGACTGGCTTTAAAATGTTTCTTTTTGCAAAGGTTGGGGACTAAAACACCGTGACCACCCAGCCATGAGGGAATGAGGACATTCAGAAAAGACTCCATAGGGAACATTCAGACAACAAGTCCAGACAAACTTTCAGTTATCAAGGACAAGAGGGAAAGTAATACGGGAAGCCAAAATGACACAGTTACTCCACTGCAGTATAGAGTTCTTGGTCTCTGGTCCCGTAGGACGGTACATTTCTTCACTCAATTCTCACCCTGGATTAGATTCATTACACTTTTCATACGCAAGTGTATGACAAAGAATCAGCTGGTTTTGTGTTAGTCATTAGGATCCAAATATACAGCATTGCAGTTTCATGCATTGTAAGCAGTGATTTGGTTTTATCAAGCCACTCCAGAGAAATTCTAGATATGTCCATGTTTCTTATCTGGCTGACTCACTATGACTCAAAATCCATACAGTGCTCTTTTAGCCAACAGACCTATTATTTAGGATAAAAAAACGTATGATGTGTGGTATGAGCAGAGGAAAGCTAAATCTAGAAATCATTTGATGAAACAAGATCTTAGATGCTTTTTACAAAAGAGTGCCTCTAGTCTTAAAGGATTTTAGTGCATTAGAAAGGAACCTTAATATTTCATGGCATCCAGAGGGCCTGTTTAGATTTGCGCCTCCTTAGTTTCTGTGTACACATTTTTAATTCCTCTGTTGTCCTAGATAGTTGTTTCATGTGTAGCTATAACCTACTGTCTGATTTTTCTTTTTTTTTTTAGTTTATCCTAGTCGTAAACAAGAAACCTGGTCCTCCTTTTGGCTATATTTCAGCACCATTTAGGGTTCTGTCACAGTCAGACGGCCATTCTCCTCCCTTTTGTTCTTGTGGGAATAAAAAACCAGGTCTCCTATTTACCATGAGCGTCAGGTTGGCCCTCTTTGCTTCCAGTGCAGCCTTGAGGAAGTGTGTCACATGCTAAATGAGGTTATATTTAAAAATATCAAATATATATTACGAGGACAGCAGGAAGACAGTTTGGGTGTATAATATATTATTATGGTGAATTATTTTAAGGTCTAAAATTCTTACGCATTTATAAAGAAATTCAATAAATACACTATAATTTATTTAACTTTGACCAAATCTCTAAATCTCTCTGAAAATAGAGATATAATACCATATATATATATATATATCTTATATAATATAAGTTCAACTGATTTTTAATACTAATCCAATTGGATATTTCTTATATTTAAAATCATTTACATATATTTTAATAAATATAAATATATTATATAGGTCCATCACAATAGAGTGTCTTGGAAAAACATTTATTTCAGTAATTCAACTTAAATCATGAAACTTGTGTATTAAATAAATTCAGTGCACACAGACTGAAGTAGTTTAAGTCTTATTTTTTTTTAATTGTGGTGATTTAGGCCACATAAGGAAATGGCATCGGCGTTGTGTTGTCTTCCATTTAACCAAAACCCACCAATTCACAATAATAAAATTCTTAATAAATTAGAATACTTCACAAGACAAATTTTTAGTGGATTGTTGTATGTTCACTTACTGTATATGTACTCAATACTTAGTAGGGGCTCCTTTTGCTGCCTCAATTGGGCATGACTTGGAGGTGATCAGTTTGTTGCACTGCTGAGGTGGTAGGGAAGCCCAGGTTTCTTCAGGGGCAGATTAAGTGAATTTGGGCCTCAGTCAAATATAGGAATGGTGCCCTATATTTTGCACACATTTGTTAGTTGCTGCTGTACAATGGTGCCACATAGCTATGTCCAGTGTTTCTACATTTGTCATGTACATATTAATATGGGTTTTGTTGATTAACGTTTATTCATTTAGCAGACACTTTTATTATTTCATGTTGCAGACCACGCAATAGAAATTGATTTACAGTTGAGATTCAAGAAGTAGCCAGAAGAATAAATTATATAATGATTATTATATTTAATGACAGAAACATGTTTAGGCTACATTTTCGCTTCTCTGTGTCCACATACAGTATTTTAATGCACCTAAATTCTCAAAAAATCTTAATTGATACTGTTTCTCTTGTCATGAAACGGTATAAATGTGAAATAGTGACTGAATATAGACTTATTAAAACTACATTACCAGCTCTACCTTACAAGATGTTAAGCTGCACAAAGATTCTGATTTATAATCGAGTCGTCGTCTGATAAAATCAAACAGACTACGTATGAAATATTGACAATAGCTGTGATTGCATGTAAAATTAGGCCTTGTTTACACCAGTGCATTTTTCGTTTTAAAATGGCATTTTAGAATGAAAGTGATCCTCGTTTACGCTGGCGTTAAACCTACCCCAGAGTTTTCAAACTAATGCGTTGCAATTTAAATGATTGGCGTAACCGCAGCAGATATGCGTTTTAAAATGTAAACATGGCCTCAGATAAGCAACATATCTGTGTTTCGACTGAAAGCGCAGCTCCTTTCAGCCTTCGCTGAACGAAGCACACGCAGCTCGCGCTAATGCGGCAGTCAGCTTCAGTTGCAAATATTTTTGTTTGCTACAAGCAGGATACATAAGATGCACGTTCAACTCGGACATGCAGATGGTTGTCGTGGTAATAAGCACCGTAAATAGCAATCGTTTGCGTGTCTCATGTATGAAAAGCATTTTGGGGGCCCCTTGGCTTTCGGGGGCTCAAGGCAGTCGCCTACCTTTGCCTAATGAGTAAGTCCACACCTGGGTTCCTTGAGAGTGCCCTGCAGCTCATCTGAATTTTTTGGTCTTGCTTGTTTTTCATTTTCCTCTTGACAATACCCTATAGATTCTCTATATTTTTCTTCCACTCTTTTTCCTTCCACTCAACTTTCTGTTAACATGCTTTGATACAGCAATCGGTGAACAGCCAGTTTCTATGGAAATGAATGTTTGTGGCTTGCCTCCTGTGAAGGGTGTCAATGATTTTCTTCTGGACAACTGTCAGATCAGCAGTCTTCCCCATGATTGTGTGGCCTAGTGAACCAAACCGAGAGACCATTTTGAAGGTTCAGGAAAACTTTGAAGGTGTTTTAAGTTGATTAGCTGACTGACATGTCACCATATTCTGATTTAGTGGTGGGAACCATGCAAAGCAAACAATTCGGTAAATGTAACATTACACAAACAATAAAAGAATATATACAGAAGATAAAGTATAATATATACTGTATATTAGTGCTGTAAAGAAAATACAAATATTTACATATATGTGTGTTTATATATATATATATATTAAATGTATTTAATCTGATCCCTAGCACTGTGGAAAAAACAGCAACAAACAAAAAAAACAATAAAAACATTTGTGACAAAGTCTTTCCATCTCATAAAAGAGCAGCTGCTTTGAAACATCAGCTTGTGATACAGTGAACAAGATGTTGCTATAACTAGATTATTTGTTGCTGTTGGAGTCACACATCACTGCGCAGTGGAACAAGGAGCAACTGATCGTCATTGCACATTAATCATGTGGGTTTTTTTCATGTGAATCTGTGTTGGACTTCTTTATAGTCGCCCTTCCCGAGTCCCAGCGGTTAGGTTGATGTAAACATTTTGGACTGTTGCAGTGTTGAGTCAGTGTGTAGATGGATGTGTCCCATGGGGCAACAGGAGTGAGAGAAACGGGATGGGGTTCCTGATTGCTGGTTGTTCTCACAGAGATGAGTCAAATTAGACCTGCAGTGCCTGTGTGACGTCTGCTTCCATCAGAACGCAGGCGCTTGGGAGCAGAGAAAAAGAGGGAGGAAGAGAGAAAGAGGGAGAGCGGGAACTAACACTATCTCCCATCACACTTAGAATGCACCAGAGAAGCCTTTTCTTGTTCTTCATTTCCTTTAGAGAGAGAATGTTCTTGTAAATGTTTTCTCTACAGTTCAGGTCATTAAAAACCCTTTTTTGTTTTTGAGGTCATGCGTGACAGCAGCCATCTTCCTCTCACTCTCTGCCTGTCTTTGTCACTTTTCCTAGCTCTTTTTGGTGCTTTCTCCATCTATCCGTCATTCATTGGTCTGAAGGGGAGGGGGGGCATTAGGGAGAAGGCAGCAAGAAATCGCTTTATGATCATGAATTATGGATGAGTGGAGAGCAAGCTATGAAAACAAGTGTCAGTGCAAAAATTCTCCCCCACTTGATCCGCTTCTTCCATCCTATCATCTCTCACAAGCCACAGAGGGGCTCGAGGATTAAAAGCAACAGACATGCTCCTATTATATATATATATGAAACATTTTTGCAGAGTACCTGGAATCGTAGGCTTTTCGAGAGCAAAGAGTAATGCTTGAAGCTGTGGGCACTAGGAGGTTGATTACATAGTAAGCTTCTGAGGACCTATCAACTGTTGGTCGCTCTCATACAGAATAGAGACAATGCTGTCAAACCAAAAAAGCTGTCAAAGCCACAGGGGAAAAGGCGTAATCTTTTACGTTCACATTTACATTTCAGCTTTGGCAGATTTATTCTCCAGTCATACTCCAGAAACCAAATGATTTATTGCTTATTTAGATCATTCAAGAAAACCAAAGATAGCGGATCCATTTATGTCAGTTTGGTGATACGTTTTTTTAAAAGGTAAATTGTTTAAAGGGGCCCTTCGGATATCATACATTTTCCTTGATCTTGGAGAACTCAAAATGTCTCGTCCCACTTCAAATATGCCATCTGTTGAAACTGCAAGAATGGCTTGTAACTTTCTGACATCAGCTAGCTGAATATATTATGACATACAGTATAAGACATAAGACACATTTGCATGTCAGTGGTGCCTATTTGGTATTCAGAAACCTGACCTGCACAGTCACAAAGAACCAGGGTAAATCGTATTATTCATTTGCATTGCATTTTTTTAAGCAACACTTTAGTTTAGCGGCCAATTCTTACTATTATCTAGTTACTTATAAACATGCATATTAGCATATGTTATTAAGCACTTATAAAGCACAAAAGTCATAGTTATTAGTTTACAGTTTTTCTCAATTGCTTACACATTATAACCGATTAATTTGGCCCAGTTTTCCAATACATACAATACATACAGTACAAAAAAAGACAGTTTTCTCAAAACATTTGACACAGTTCACCTGTTTGCACACATATCAATTTGCTCAGTGTTTACTCACTGCAAAACTCTATGGCATCATTTTGCAAAGGTTTAACTATGTTCTCATTCAGAAAACACAAAAACATAATATAATTAACTCAAGCATAAAAAAAAAAATCAACTCAGACGGCACACATTTATCCATGTGTGAACATTCAGTAGCAAAACTGATGACACACAGCTCAGAATCTCAGGATGATATGAACAAGAGCTCAAGTGATTACGTGTTTTGGGAAATTAATCCTGGTAATTAGAGACAAAGAGGAGGGTAAAATAAAAATGAGAGGGAATAAGGTCAAAGGTCGTTTGTTCGTGATATAAAAAAAAGCAGAGGGGGGATGCTTTTGAAATTTTTTACTCTCCAGGGTAAGGTTAATTATAACCTAAACTAATGTTAGTGTGATCAACAATACATAATATAAATTAATCTAATGTAATAAAAACATTGTAAGTTATTCCCTGGTTATTCAAACAGTGAATAAATTATATAGAGAGAACAAGCACAGAACAGTATCAACATAGCTTTTTGAAACGCAGAGTCAGTTAAACCATTGCGTCACAAAATTATTCGAATCACTCCAATCAGATGACATATCACAAATCATTTGATTCAGAACAGGACTTCAAAACATGTTTTGCAAATCATTTTATCCCCATCGCTGAATTTATTTTTATCCATATAAAACGATTTGCATGACGTGTTTTAAATTCCTGTTCTGAATCGAATGATTTGTGATACGTGATGTAATTGGAGTGATTCGAATCATTTTACGATGCAATGGTTTAGCTGACTCTGAGTTTCAAAAAGCTCTGTTGATACTGTTACTAAAACCTCCTTTTGGGAAACAAAAATCTAGACAAATTTTGTTACAGTATGAAACACTAATAGAGGGGTGCAGATAGAGTAAAATTCAGCAATAAACTTTAAGAAAACTTTACTTTCATTACACTACTGAAGAGATCTTACAGTTCAAAGTAAAATTAAAAGACCAAAACATCTGTATATACAGTAAACACACATCAGGGTCACATGCAACACAGGGTCAGAACAGGCAACGGTGAACAGGTGTATCAGAGGCAAGGACACAAGAATAGTCCAATGGGCGTAGCAGAGGTCGGGCAAACGGCAAACCGTATCTAGACAGGCAAGGTTAGAGCGAAGATCCGGGGCAAGTAACAATAATTCCAAATGAGACAACGAAGAGGCTTACAGAAGGGAAAACACCACAATGATCGGCAACGAGTGAAACACAAACAGCTACTTAAATACACCTGATCATCATAAAAAAGGGGGAGGAGGAACTAATCAAAAACCATAGAGACAAGCAAGCTGGGAGGAGACAAATGTTCATAATAAAAGTCCTTAACAGACAGGGAGACACACAAACACTAAACAGTCTGGACTGGAGTGCCTTTTGGAGGTTTCAGAGGGTATCTCCAGTGATGATCGTAACACAGGTACTGTAAATAAATTAATTCATTCATTCAGCATCCTCTGCCAAATTGCATTATGATATTGCTAGTACCTTTATTTATTATAGAATTTTCTTAGTCTTCTGAAAAAAGACTTCTTTGCCTCACCTAGACAGTCATCTCTCAGTTCTGCACAAATACAGTACATGTAAGGACTACTTATATTGTATGTATAAGTAGTGGTGGAACTCTTTAGTTGAGCCTGTCAGCCAACTTCCCTCATAGTCAGTCTATGCAAAAGAAAATACTCAACTGTGGTTCTTTGTATTTCATCAGGAATAAATAACCTTTGACCTCATTGCCTTTATTTTTATTTTACCCTCCTCTTCCTCTTTGTTTCTAATTACCAGGATTAATTTCCCATAACACATAAGCACTTGAGCTCTTGTTAATATCATCCTGAGATTCTGAGCTGTGTGTCATCAGTTTTGCTACTGAATGTTCACACTTGGGTAAATGAGTTAATAAAGAATTGTGTGTTAACAATCAAGAAAATCTGTAATAGTGAAAACTGGTCCCCAAACTAAACTTTTTTCAATATTGTTGACTCAATAAGGATGCATTTAGGCGCAAGTAATGGCTGCTGAAAATGTATCTTTGCCATGACAAGAATAAATTACATATATTAAAATAGAAAAAAAAAAATAATGACAATAGTATTTTGCAATATAATTGATATTATAACGTTAGAGACATTTGTTTTTCTTTTTTTAATATCTAAAAATCTAACAGACCCAAACTATTTAACAGTACTGTCTATTAAGTATATATATATATATAAAAAAAATAGATAAAAAAAAAGGTTAAAACGGTTTATTTGAATTCTGCCAAAGGCAATCAGAATATGTGTGCTACCAAAATAATGACTAAAAGTAAAGTCCTAATAGGACGGGACTAGTTTTACAGGGGGTCGTTAGAGAATGTTTTGTTTCACAGACGTACTTGGTGATTTTAATCCCGTCCGAATCGGCCATGTCTGTGTTTTCCTCTCACAACCTCTGTGATAATTCTAGAGTCCGAATGCTATGTCTGTGATATTATTTGGCAATAAAATAAAATAGCAAAGCCAAAAGAATGATTACGATTTTTATTTGTATAAAATATTGATTACATTTTCTTTCTTGAAGCACTCTTCGAAAGAAAAATGCGACTTTGCATATCCTTCGTGAATATTCCCAATTTAAGAAAAAAGTTCTGTTATTTTTTAACAAGGTCACTTTTTAACAATTTCATTTTAACCTTAAAACATTTCAATGCTTTTATCCTTTCACAATGTGATGCACACATTCCAAGTGACTCTTTTTGAACGATAAGACAACAATATTGGACAGCAAACTCACAAAATATTTTTAGGGTCAGAACGAGTGTGTTGAGTGAAAAAGTAAAAACTAAATTATCAAACAAAAACAAACCAAAAAAAAGACTGTAGCTTTGAGAATAGCTGTGGTTCTTTAAAGATGTAGACTCCCTCACTTAACACGAACTCCTTTTGCCTGCATGTCTGTAGAACAGTTCTGATTAAAACGTCAGATGAAAGCCTTTGAGGGTCATTGGGATACCACTGTTTCTGCCCACCTTTTCCACAGCCACTGGTCTTCACTCACTCAGCCACTAATGAAAAGCAGACACAAAGCCTCAATCAATAACCTCTCATTACCTACTTCTGTTGGGCTCTCCCTTTGGTGATGGCCGATGTTGTCCTTGGGATGAACATGCCACATTAGCTGAGCTGAAATTAATGTCTCTCTGCATTGACTGAAAAGGTCAGGTGTGGGGTTGCTTTGTTTGTGAAGTGCTGCACTTGTAATGGAGCAGGGATACATTTGTTACACGAGGATCGGTCTGCAATACAATGCATTTTGGCAATGAGCATTACAGCATGTCTCAATGAGCCAAACGATCGGAGTACTTACTGGTCTAAACAGACTTGTGTGCATATCGAGGTGAAGATAGACTTAGCCTCATGGGAGGGCAGGAAAAAAAATGAACCACATGCAGATGGTAAAGCTTTTAGTTGTACATTTAAAGTTGAATTGTGTAATTTTCAAAATACAGTGCACTATCACAGTTGAGTATACAGAGACAGCTAATGGATTTGTTTGTTGAGCAGTGTCAGATTTTTTTTTTGTCAAAACCTTTTTTTTTTTTGTAATACCATTTGGTGATACCAAATAATAAATAGATAAAATAGACCTAGTATTGTGAATATGTAATGTGAGAAGAATCTTAGACTAATGTGATATACTTAGTAACATCACTGTTTATTTGTGGGGTGGGTCTATAGTTCACCAAAGAATTTACCGAATAGTAGCTAAAATGAGTTAAATGAAAATAGAGAAAAAAAAAAGCTTAAAATTAACTCACCCTTAGGCCATTCGAGATTTCTCCATATTTGGAGAAATTTAGCATTACATACCTTGCATGCCAGTGGATCCTCTGCCATTAGAATAAGAGGTCAAGTAGCTGACATCACCATAATCAATTAGTCCACACAGCTCCAGTCGATCAGTTAACATTTTGAGAACTGAAAAGATGCATGCTTTTAAGAAGCAAATCCATAATTATAGAGTTTAACTTTAAATGCACCTTTTCTATGATGAGTTATTATGGTTTTAAATTCTAAATTTAAGTTATTTTCATGTTTCTTTGGGGGGCATGATGTAAACTAGTGATGCACCTTTTGAAAATATTGATAATTAAATCACTGAAGCAAAACAAAAAAATGACATTTAAAGCATCAACAAATGGTTTCTTCCATGTCACGATGTACATCCAGGTAAAAAGGATTATCAGAAAAGAAAAAATATGTATATTGGATGCATTCTATGAATTGCTTGTTGATTAGATGGCAATATCTTCAAGCTTGCAGTCAGTGTTAAGGAAGTGGAAGCATAAAGGATTGAAGATGTTTGGCATAAATCGCTAGAGAAAATCTGCTGTTTTACCCTGACAGATTGAGTCATGACATTTTGATTTAACATGCATTTAAAAAAATAGACAAGGAAAATGTTAATTTATGCCAACCTTAAGTAGTTTATGTAGTCTTATAATAATAAAAAAATTATGATAATAATCCTTTAACAAACATTTTAACAAATCTCCGTATAGTTAACTGCTTTAAAACAATTATTGGCTTGACCAACAACGTCATGTGCTGACACAGTAAAGTCATGTGTTTCAAAAACCAAAAACTGAAAATGATATCATTGGGAGAACGCCTGCAGACCCTCATGACTGTGTGCCAATATTAGTCAGTCTTTTAAAAAAAATCAATGGTATGACAAAATTAGCTCAGTTTGTAAAATGTCATATAATGCAAATCTACAAAAATGTGATTATATTGATTCATAAAATAGTAAAAATTATTATTGTTATTATTATTGTAAAAAATATTTTTATTCTGAAAGGTTTTTGATGTGTACACTTATGTATTCAAATTGTTAAACTGCATTAATGTTTTAAATTGCAATAAAAAAGTACATTTCTAGGAAAGATTTTTCCTTTTTAATGTGGACACTCTTTATTGCCATTAACCCTTTTCTGTAACAATGTCCCACTAACACATCACCAATAGCGACTTAATTAAAACTCTTAGTTCACCTCAAAGTGCCGACAGACAAAACCATGTTCTTAAAGCCCATAATTATAATGACAGATCTCTCCAAAGTACTAAATGAAAATTGTAATGAAGTGCATTGGCCCTGATGTGGCTCTCATCCTCCACACATTCATTATAAAATCTGTAAAAACTCCAAAAACTATTTGCGCCTCTATGTTTTATCTACTCCCCCATAAAAGGCTGAGCCACAGACTCATGTTGTGCGGAGCCTTATGAGGACTTTTCTCTCTGTCTTGTGATTGAAATTCCACGCAGTCTTCAGTTCGCCTGAGAGCTGAGAGTGATGTGGGGGCCGCTGCTGAATTTTTCACACTGTCTCTGCCACATCGCCTGTGAGTTCACAGCAGCAGAGCATCCAAATACTGTTTGACACATGCAGACACGTGTCCACTGACCAGCATGATCTCAGTCTACTAACCGACGAGAGCTTTCTGACACTGCGATCCTCTGTTAATTCAAAGTGCTGCCATGGAAACACTTCCTGTCACAAAGGGGAGACCCGTCATCCCGAGTGGCAAACTACAAAGCTATTGATGTCAAACTCCCTCTGTTTGATATATGAGCAACTGCTTGATACACAAAAAACAGAGCACATGTGTTGTCTTGATGAAAAAACTTGGTACATTTTATCAAGTTTCTTAGGGCATTATTATGGGTACTGTTTGTTTTTCATAGCAACGAGTTTATGTCTTCCTGGAAGATAAGACTTGATCTGATTAATTGTTTTAATTATGTTTGTGGACTGACTGATTTGATAATCTCTGCTCTCCTTATCTTTGGAAAGTCTTTGTCAGGCTTCTTTTCTCATTATACAAGATGTGAGCGTATATTCACAGTTTACAGTTATATGTGAAGACATAATGAGCATGTGAGAAAATCAGAAATATGCGTAGCGCTAACTGGAGACATTAAACTAATTACCTGCAGCTGCAGCTGAGCTGCGTGAATCATGATGGAGAGAAACTGGCCATTCTGAGGAATTTTTTGAGGCTTAATTTTTTTTTATTTCTAAAAATTGATGGGGGGGTACTACCACAAGAGGTGTGGCTTGCTTTAAATAAATAATGTTATTCATAAATATAACTATTCAGTTATGAGAATGAGACAATACAGAAAATTCGAGAAATTGTATTATATTTAAATTGAAAATGTATATATATATATTTTTACACACACACTTATATAAATATGTACAAAGACACGCACACACACACACACATATACATACATACAAAGACACACACACACACATATTTATACATATATATATACACACACATCATAGAACCCTGAAAAAAAGTATAACAGTTGCCAATGTGTTACATTTGAGCAACAGACAGCAGGCCCAAATGCAGTTTAAGATCTTTTAATAATAATCCATATGATATATGTCCGGAATTCATGACAAAACCAAGGATGTCTCACAGGAAAAACACTTTTAACAACTCACATAGACAGTAGCAGTGCAGGGCTTAATATACACAAACAAATGACCAAGCAGGAAATGGAACACAGCTGAACCAGGTGGACGCTAATGAGATCACAGCATTATGGGAAACTGAGTCCATGACCGGAACAAACAGAACACAGAAACCAACCAATGCCTAACAGTGCTTTGCTACAATCTGTATTGTTATAAGTGCTATATAAATAAAAGAGATTGTTTGATTGACATGACACACTGTTTCTTGTGCACCAAATCAGAACTGAAATTCAATAACATTTATCTTTCACAATATTACTGTATAAATAGCAGATTAATAGATAATTAATGGGTTAACTGTTTTTTAAACAGAGGAAGGCAATAAAAACATGAAAATCATAACTCCACCATTCAACAGGGCTAAATAGACACACCCTAAACAGATATTTAAAATGTGTGACTATTTTCAGTATTTTGCTCAATGTTTCTACAAATCTTTGAAATATCAGTAGTAAGGCACTTCCACAGAAGACAAACAGCACCAGATGTGCTTTAGGTATCAGATTTGTAAAGTTGTTAAATCATTTTAAACTTTTAAGCCAACAGACATAAGCCAAATAAGATAAGGATTGCAGTAGGAGGAATTCAATGATGAGAGACTGTGAAAGGGGGAAACTGATTTAGGTTTGATGAATGAACCTCTTCTCCCAAACCTTGACTTTGGGCTCGGGGAGACTGGCTGCCTACAAAACTGAGCATTCTGTCAGCCCATTGCCATGGCGACAGCTCCTGTGGGCCTTGCGAGGTATGAAAGGCTGTGCAGGACGCTGGCCTGCCACAACTCTCTAACGCCTGTCATCCTGGCTTAGTGAGGCAGTGAGTTTGAGACGGCGGTGAGGGGGGAGAGACCCTGAAGGGCATGGGATTTAAAGAGTAGAGTAAGATGGATTCTCAGATGGAAATGGCAGAATTGCATCTCACTGAGTGCCCGTAGCGAAGAGGGAGTGATGGCCTGTCATTAAGGAGAGCCACTGAAAAAACAGACAGTGTAAGAGAGAGAGCAATATCAGATTAAATTAGAGGCAAACTAACAGATGAGACTGAGGTGACTTAGAATCTCGTTTCAAAATGTGTAGGAAAAAAAATACACATTTATCATCTCGGTTCTGCTGACTGTAGCCATGCACACTAGTCTCTCTGGACCTGACCAAATTTTAAATTGGAAGCTGGAGGGGCAGTTCAGAGATTGAGGTTTGGTCCAACCGGTCGGGACTTGAAATCAATCTACTTTACATTATTGGCATTTCGGTTATTGGTTTAGATCAGCTCGGGGTATGGGATATTGGTGTTTGTACGTCTCCAGGCTATGAAAATAACTGGATTTGCTTTATCAAAATAGAGCACAGATTAAATCTTACTCAGGCTTGTACCATGAAATAGGAGGCTGATTAAAAGAGGCTTACTGTCAGTGCGAAATTTGGATGTTCTCTGAGATAAAATGTCAGTGCAGGAGAGAAACTGGAGAGCTCATACTGTGGCATAAGCAAAATAGACTGAAGAAAAGTCCATCACTGTCGAACTCATGTCTCATCATCATTAAGAGAGAGAAGAGGCTCCATCAGGTCTGTTATTTGTTGGCTAAGCTCTTGCAGTATGCATAATTGGCAAATATTATTGATATGGTATGAGATCATTCAGTCTAGAGCAATTAAAGATTGCAGGGCAAATGGGAGCATAACAACAATATATTAGCATCATCAACTGTGTGCCTGTAATATATTATATACATTCACTACAATCTGTCTCCCCCTTTGAAATGTATAAGTAAATAAATGCAGTATGTATAAATTATTAGTAGGTCATTTACATGTGGGTAAAGTTGAATATAGCCAATGAATTTAGAATTAATACTTATTTTACACTATATTATAATATTAACAATGAATGTATAAACATCTTATAATTTATGACAAAAAAATAAATAAACTTACGACAGAGTATGATTGCTTAGATCAAGCTCAAAATGACAAAAACATGGTGCTGTTTCTTATGTCAGTCAGCATAGTTATAAGCTAATGCATTTTGAAATTATGATTTATCTGTCTACTACAATTTGGCAATTGAGTGTTTACACTGCATTAAATCACGAAGTACCATACCAGTATGATGATATATAGAGATTTTAGAGAAGTAAGCAACATAGTCCCTCTTTATATTATTTATATTATACTATGTTTGTACAAATTACATTTCAATTAATTACTTCATACAATGCACTTTTTGTGAACATGCATACACATGTATTACACTGATATTTGACCCTGGACCACAAACCAGTCATAAGGGTAAAATATTTTTAATTTATACACGAGTGTTATAGATTTATACATGAGTATTATACTGAATTATCGGTATATTAACTCTGGTTTGTTAGAGTTTGACAATATTTGGCTACAATATTGAATATTGAGATAATTGCTTTTAAAGTTGTCCAAATCAAGCACTTTGCAATACATAATTACTAATCAAAAATTAAGTTTTGATATACTTGCGGTAGGAAATTTACTAAATATTTTCATGAAACATGATCTTTACTTATTATTCTAAAGATATTTGGCATGAAAGAAAAATTTATAATTTTAACTTATACAGAGTATTTTGGGCTTTTGCTACAAATATATCGGTGTGGGTTTGTGGTCCAGGGTTGCTTATTTTAAAAATTACCTGTATGTAACTACATTGGCACAGCCGGAGTGGGACTCGCTGGAATTCCAAGTCTTAGACCGGCCCACTTTAGTTCACGACTGACTATATTAAAATAATGTCATTTCCAATTCAGTGCAATCACAGTGTTGCAAGTGTTGCATCACAGTGAATATTTATTTGAACAGTTAACACAATGTAATGTTTAACAGTATCAGAATTTATTTTCTTTATTTTATCCAAACCTTGAAATGCAAAAAAAGAAATAAATACAATTATATATTAAGCTATATGTATAAAATAAATAATAAGAAATAATTAAATAATAATAATAAAATGTATTAAACTTTCTAATGACACTATCATGTATTTTTCAAGGAATTTTTAGTCTCTCCCACTGAGATGCAACAGTACAAGAAAAAGTTACATGAAAAAATGATACATAAACATGAAGGTGGTTTGCAGACATTGTTGTTTTGCAATGCTTCTAACTAGCTTAACGTTAACTTACCGGCTGTTTCATCGTCTTCATATGTTGTACTTTCGCTGCTGCTGGTTTTAACGAAAAATGTACTCAGCTTATTACATTTGGCCGTGTCAATTTCTTTTTTAATTCTGGCCTTTTCAGCACCACCTTTGCGCTTTTTATTATCCATTTTTTATCTCTCGCGTATCTCTTAACTGATCGAATGATAATTACGTCATCTTTAACCTGCAGGTTGCATTCTGCTCGCGGGGCTGCAAGAAAATAAATAAAAAGAGTGGAGCCGCGGTAAAATAATGAATAAAAAGAGTGAGGCTATGGTAAAAAGTAAATAAATAAATAAATAAAAAGTGTTTATAGGGACACCGGCCCTCGTCGCGGCCAAAGAATTATCCCGGCCCTCCCGAATTAGCCAATCCGGGCCTGTACATTGGTAATGAATTTCTATAACTATGTATATACCCACACTGAAAAACCTACCCATACCACCAAACCTGTTTCTAACCTTACCTATATCCCACCTCAATAGCAGCAAAATTGTTTTGCAATACAGTATTATTAATACATTCAGTACATTATATTTAGTTCCGATGTAAGTACATAGCAGTTAAGGCCTATGAAGTGGGCTTGATAGCAATGTTGACCGCATTCATGGTCATGCACAGAATAAATAATTCATGAATTCATTGAAAAAAAAAAAGTAAAACGTACAGATCTTCAGGAGAACATCTGAGCATGGGACTGAACCTGAAAACTCAGTATATTAAAACCTACACCATCATGTGACCCCACTCTACTCATGATCTAACTGTGCAGGTCAGGCCTATCATACACGCAACGGTTAAACACTTGCTACATTAACACAGAGATGCATGGGTCGCTGTTATTAATAATTTAGCGTTTCTTATAAATTTTGCAAGCAGTATAGCGTTTGCACCGAGCCGAGCAAAGTTCAGCAAACTGTTCCTTTGAGGTTTGGTTTGCACTGAGAAACAATATGTGTTTTCCAGTTCCAACCAAATAAGAGTCGGATATTATCACCACATTTTACATCACCTCACAGCCTTCATTACCTGGCTTCACTTTGAGAATTGAGCTTTCATACTTACCACATTTAAAATCCATGGTACTCCAATCATATTATTATGCTAATGTTTTTCAATTCTGTTAGAGGAGATATTGTTTTTAATTTGTCATATTACTTACATGTTCTTCCTTAGTTGTTTGTTTTTGCTCCTGTTGACTGGATGAATGCGTTTGCTTGACGATCAACTTAAACTCTGTATACAGGCTCAGCAAACTGCTCTACACAAAGTCCCTCTTAAAACACAAAATAAAAGACACCAGATCTGCAGTGTTTCTCATGGAGCTACTGTAGGGTATCAAGCTCAGCTACGAGGCCCATTTCTCCTCCTCATGCCGGAGGAAAAGTTCTGTCAGCTCAGATTTTGCAGACAAGGAAATGTCAGACCATGGCGGGCCATGATGGGGCTGAAATTAGCTGGCTGTGTGCTACCGTTTGCTTGTAGTTTCAGGCGAGCGTTGACTCCAGCACCTCAATTGAAATCTCTTTCTAAGTCCTGACAGTAGATATCTCTCAAAATATGCAATTATTTTAAAAACGAAGCTGTAACTTGCATTAGACGGCTTTGCTTCTCATGTCCCAAGGAAGGTCTGCCCACAGGAAAAACGAAAATCGACTGTAAAAGACTCAAGCAAAATGGTCAGGGTTTTTACATCATAAGCTTGTGATAAATTCTGACCTCGGTTGTTTTTAGAAAACCAGAAGAAAATGATATTTCGTGAACTGCCCCCAGTGGTTGAAGAAAGGGGACTATTTATAGTGGATCACACATCCTGTGTGGCTGTCAAGATGATAGTTTCCCACTGTTCTGAGCTTTAAAGGTCACACATAAATAAAAGATGAAAGGATTTTCCTGGCTTTTGTTCCTCATAGGTGAAATCAATGATTTTGTTCAGTTAGCTATACGAGTAAACAATGCATACATTTTGTATAAAACTAGAAAGCTATAAATGTAAACCGCAGTGAGCATGTGGAATTAAACTTAGATTTTTGAAACGCCTTTCATCTGGTTTTTAGCAGTCCTGCCCCTTATTGCCACCATTGCAGAAGAACCTCCAGCAAACTCGGCTCATAATCAGCACATATCGTCTTCAAAACTGCCTAGCACTAAAATCAAAGTGCCTTCGGTGCATAGTCTATAACAGTCAAACTGTGAAAGTGAAAAAAAGTGAAAAATTCTTACTCGATGAGTATCAGCAAACGCCTTTTTATGTACATTTAGAGATATTATGTGAAAGGAAAGCATTTTCGTGCATGGTTACATTGTGTCTTTGTTTGTGCACAGGCCCGGTTCTCTTACCTACACATGAAGTACCTGTTTTTTTCCTGGTTGGCTGTTTTCGTGGGAAGCTGGGTGGTGTACGTGGAATACTCTTCATACACAGAGCTGTGCCGTGGACATGAGTGCAAAAACTCTATTGTGAGTTTTAACTTCTTAACTCAAGTATTTTTTTTTAACAAATGGCACAAAAATGTGATGCTGATTCAATGCTGTGGATGTATATTTGATTTGTAAATAGGAAAGTATTACTTGGTGCATCTCTACAGCTGTTGGGTGCTTTTTGCAAGCATTATTTACTAAAGGGAGCCATCTAGAGGAGGGTGGTTACATAAGAAACACCAACTGAAGAAATGGATCAGGCGATCTTTGGGGAGTACTGTGTCATGGAATAAAATGAATAATGCAGCGTAGACTCTGACGTATGTGTTTCTTCGTGTCTTCCAGTGCGATAAATTCCAGAAGGGGGTGATCGATGGTTCAGCCTGCAACAGCTTGTGCGAGAAGGACACTCTTTATTTGGGAAAGTGTCTCTCTGCCAAACCCAGCAATCAGGTCAGACACAACAGACTGTAGTTGCTACTTAATATAACACAGTAATACGTGTTTGATCTTTTAAAGAATGTTGCACGTACATTTATTTGCATGCACAGTATCATGAGAGTAAGGATTAATGAAATCCATCTGTTCTCTCTTTTTTGCTATGTTCTTTGTTTAGGTGTATTCCGGCAGTTGGGGGGATATGGAAGGAATCATCAAGTGCCAGATGGAGGAGGACCCTCATTACGATTTGGGTGCAGAACTGGAGCCCCGAAAAGAATCTGCCTCCTTTAACAGGCCAACCAAAGGGACATCAATGGAAAAGTTCAAAGAGATGGTCTTCAGCCATTTAAAGGTCTCAAATCCCAAGCTGTAATGAAATACAATATATTATACAATATGCCATTAAAAATAAATAGTGTGCTCAGCCCGGCTCCTCGATTTTAATAATCTATTAGGCTGCAGGATTGTTTAAATATATTCTGTGGCATGTTGCAAAGCTTTAGGGTCGTGATGATGATGTATTCTGTTAAATATAAATATTAAATCTTCTGCTTTTTCTGTGCTGAAATATTTTCTGTTTGCAGTGGGCTACATGGTCTAGCATTGGAGACTAAATGTTTTTTGTTTAAATATTTGATTGTGATATTAATATTATAAATAATAATAATAATAGATTAGTGCTGTCAAGTGATTAATATACACACACACACATATATATGCAATATGCAAGCAAAAACATTAATTTTTTTTATTATTTATTAATCACAATTAATGGTTTGACAGCACTAAATATTAACCTTTTTTTATTAGTAAATAAAATATTTGAAATTCGAATTAAAGAAATAGATCATCCAAAAATTAATATTCTGTCATCTTTTATTCACCCTCGAGTAGTTCCAAACCTGTTTGAATTTCTTTTTTCTGCTGAACACAAATGAAGATATTTCGAAGAAATTTTGTAGCCAGGCTCTTTTGGGTCACCACCGACTTCCATAGTATTTTTTCCTACTATGGAAGTCAATGGTGACCCAAAACAGCCTAGTTACAAACTTTCTTCAAAATATTTTGCTTTGTGTTCGGCAAACCAAAGAAATTCATACAGATTTGGAACTACTCGAGGGTGAGTAAATGATGACAGAATTTTCATTTTTGGGTGAACTATTCCTTTAAGTAATTTAAATATTTGAAAAATGTTAAAATCTCTGCAATATTGCATGTACTGTATGTGAGCTGATGACCTGTTAAAAATCATTTGTTTACACTTTTATTCCCCTTTAAATTGTAAATTTATTTTAAAACATACTTATACCTGAAAGGCCTTTTATATACAAATTCATGTCTTCAACTATTATTAACTCATTACAATGGCACTTTTTCCCCTTGCAGGCAAAAGTAGGAGATCAAGCCAACTTAGCAGATCTGGTGACCCTTGTGCTTGGAGTTGCAGACAGCAACAAGGATGGCCAGATCTCTCTGTCTGAAGCACATTCAGCTTGGGCTTTACTGCAGCTCAATGAATTCCTGCTGTCCATCGTGCTGCAGGAACGAGAGCACACCCCCAGACTGCTGGGCTTCTGCGGGGACCTGTATGTGATGGAGAAGGTGCCTTATGTACCACTCTATGGTGTCAGCCTTCCATGGCTGGTGGAGCTGTGGATTCCAGCCAGCCTGCGACGAAGCATTGATCAGTGGGCCGCCCCATCCTGGCCTCACAAGGCTAAGATAGCCATCGGTCTGTTTGAGCTCGTTGAGGACCTCTTCCACGGCACATTCGGAAGTTTCCTCATGTGTGACGTAAGTGCCGTGGGGTTTGGTTATACAGAGCGCCACGATATAAAGGTGGTAGACGCAAGGCGTATTGTTCCCGAAGCTGCTTTTCAAGAAGTGATGCGTGAAAGGCGGTGCGAGGAGGACAGTGACTGCATGTACGGACGAGACTGCCTCACTTCCTGTGATCTCACGAAGCACCGCTGCACTACGGAGGTCACACAGCCCAATCTGGCGAAAGTATGTAGCACACTGAAGGACTATCTTCTGTATGGAGCACCATCAGACATTAAAGACGAACTGGAGAAACAGTTATACGCCTGCATTGCTCTCAAAGGCGCCAGCGAACAGATGGAAATGGAACATTCCTTGATTCTCAACAACCTCAAAACTCTGCTTTGGAAGAAGATATCTCACACCAAGGACTCGTAATGATATACGAGTTTTGTTGATATAGAACAAAAAAGATATGAAGAAGAGATGGTATCAGGCCATCCATGATTTGCATAATATAATTACATATTTTTATTTTTGGCCTGCATTTGCTGAGTACTGTCAATATAGCCTTCGTGGCACCTTGTTTTGTTACATTACCCAATCTTGACTCAGTCCCAAATTATAAAAGCTTAGGCTGCAGAGAGATGCTGCCTCTGCTTATGCATGTCCCTCCACTGCCAAGAGAAAATGCCAAATTTGAATTCTTCCTGTGGATTCTTGTTCAGGAATATGAGACAATCAAGCTGTGTCTAGTCCAGAGGTTTTCAAACTGAGACTCCTATATGGCAGAATAAAATTATTTTTTCAATGTGTTTTTAGGGCAATCTTAAGACAGTATAAATGTTTTTAATGTAAAAAATTTTAATTTTAGATCATTTTTTTCATGATATCTAAAGATTTTATTTTACTCACAGTCCAGGTTTTAAATCTGACTTTCATTTTAAAAGGTCTATACATATTTCATTACTATTCAGTAAATAGTATAGCTTTAGTATAGTGACAACATTTGCTTATACATGAAAATATACATAAATGTACTTTCGACAGGGATAATCTGGGAATGTCTTTGCAAAAACTAAAAATATTGGAAACCCCTGCTCTAGTCTGCAGATGATACACAATACAGATTTCAGAACACTTCAATCTTTTCTGCAGAACTACAAAGGATCTAAAAATTATTTGCATGAATTATAATTTTCCAACCGAACCGTTACTCCATACAATAGGTTAGAACAATTAGGCTGTCAGTTTTTCGCAGACAAAGGTAACTATTCATGTTCTAAAGAGGCAAGACGTGTGCATAAAAGTTTAAATGCTACGCTTGATTTGTAGTTAATGTCATGCAAGTGCTTAGTACATTTAATCTTTGTTTTGAATGCCTCGGACATATACGCTTATACCCTTAAGTTAGAACTCTGGGCCCTTTACAACATTTAAAAGTATATTTTAAACTTCAAGTCTGGCTGTTTTTGGTTTATTCACTCATTCAGAGAAAAAAAAAAAAAAAAAAAAAATGTTGTGAAAAGGTATTGTGGACAGAAAGGGAAAAAAAACAAACCAAATCATCCTAAACATTTACTACTCATGCACAGCCTCCAACTCTGTGACAAGCAATTAGACAGACACAAGAGTCTTTTTTGATATATTTATTAGAACAAATGATTTCTGCACAAATGAGGAGAAAAACAAGATCAAGCTCTAGTCCTCCTCTGCAGTTTGAGCCCGAAGGAAGCTGGCCTTCTTCTGGGCAACACGGTCTTTTCTCTGAGCCAGTGTGAGCTTGGCACGGTTCCACCTAGAAAGAGAACCACTCGATTTCAACAAACAAGTAATTTCTCCTAGGACTTCTAACTATAGCACTACATTTCAACTATACAATAATTCAGTATGTTAAACTACCCATGGTTTTCCCTGACAAAACAAGCATTAGTCAAGTTTGATTTATTTAGTCCTAAGCATAATTCATTAATGCTTTCTGCAGTCAAACTGGCAATGTATTCCTGCTCTTAAAAAGAAACATCCTAATTTCAGAGTAAACTTAAAAAACAAAACCTCAAATGGGTCTTTGACACTAAATGCCCAACAATTAACTAAAACTGCTCTCAGACCAGTCTTGAAAGGTTTGCATCAACTGTGCAAACGAAGGACCAACTACAATTTGCTCAGTCAGAAAGATATCATCAAGCAGCAAAATGGTTATTGAGGACATGAAATGTCAGTTTTACATTGAAATTTCAAAATAACTTGAATGCTTTTGAGTCTGTAATACAATCACACAACCATCACCAGAGAGTAAAAGACATGAAGAAAAAAGAAAGAAAAAAAAAGGACAGAAATACCTCTTCTTCTTGACTTCCCGCTTGGGCTTCTTTTCGTGCACTGGGTTCTCCCGGATGGCTGCGTGTGCCTTTTTATACATCTCTTCCATCTGAAGGAGACATTTCTAACATTACTAGCTGTAACCGTTATATAGCAGCCAGCTTTATTGTAACTAGCATTTAATAGTAAATGAGAGTATCTCTTTAAGTCCAAGTTTCAAAAGATCTTTCAACAATTGAAGTCTATTAAAGCTGGATACATATTTTTAAATTGTAGGTGGGAAAAAACGGCTCAAAAACATACGGAATCAGGGGTAACGCCATTCTTGATAAAGCGAGAGAACTGTTTCTTGTAGGCGTCCTCATCCTCCTCCATTAAGTATCTCATGTATTCCGAGATGTTCAGGCCCAGGATGTGCTTGCGGTGAACCTCTGCATTGAACTCCTTGCTCTCGGTGTCATAGCCAGGGAAACGCTTGGTGCTAAGACAAAGATAAAAAAAAAAAAAATAAAATAAAATCATAGGCTGGATATACTAGATTCCAATTACACTCAGCATTAATGAACAGAGCTCATGCACATTTTGATGCTTTCAAGTCTCAAAATCAGTCCCGTCTTGAAAATCACATCAATTGAGCAACTACAAGCTCAGTTTCAAACGGTATCATCATCAAGACAGAACATAAAATGAGAAAACCCAGAACAAACTGTTTACACCCAATATTTTGAATAGGGATGCTCAGATCAAAATTTTGGAATACTGCTTTCTGAATACTTCTGATCAGGGAAAGCAGTTACTGCCGATCAGATCACTAACACTGACCATTTTTTGTGTTTGTTTAAAAGCAATAAAAATGTGATTTTTTGTTTTGTAAATGCTTTTTACTTTTGCATTTACTTCTAGATTTTAGGTTGCTCAAGGAAGTGGCAAAACTTTCCCCTCCCCCAATATCAAATATTCTCAATTAAAACTTTCAACTGACAATCAGTCAGCTCCTCTGCATTGCTTTTGAATTTAATCTTTTCCTGCGGTTCATAAAGAACCTTGCTTTAATTTCTCCATGAATGCCATCTATTATTGTCTGGGCTCTTTTTCTTTGAACTTAGGCAAAAAGCCATAGCCTAGGTGCTGACTGCGAAACACAGTAGACTTTAAATTATATGCAATTGTCAATCGATGTTCATATTTACTGCAAAGAATGCCATTTAATCACTTTAATTCAGCACATGCAGTGGAAAAAGATTTCTGCACTGCTGCAGTTGCACTGATCCTGAAACGCATTGTTGGACCACAACCGTGCGAAGTATGAGCGCATTAATCGGTTAATAACACAAGTGCAGGACTTGCACACCGCAAATGGAGTATGTGTGAACCTGGCGTTGTGTTTGCTGCGAGTGTGCAGGAGCGCATGGCCACCAGGAAAGAGCGCAAGCACTGAATGGTTTAAACACTAGCAAAAATTTCTAAGAAAATATATAAACTTCAGTGACGCCCTAACACCGCTTTAATTGTGCAAGTCATAATTCCTATGGCTGTGTCAACCCTGCAGCGTGCGCATTTGAGAAAGTGCGCATTTGAGAAAGAGAAGGGTCATTTACTCATGCTGTTTGTGAAATTATGTCTCAAAGAAAGATTTCAAATTTCAAAAGTTGTTTAAAAGAAAGAAAAATACATTAATTGTACCTCACATTCAGACTGTGCCACTGCAGGTCATGACAACTTGAGATCTTTTTGAGATCTGCATTTTTATAAGACCGCTGATCAAATATCCTGCCACAATTATTGGCCAATAGGAGCACCCGTAGTTTTGAGTTTATTCAGAAAACAGCAAGAGGGAAAACCTACCTGTGAGGAATGGAGAGACCTCCATCCACTGCTCCCTTCAGGGCACCGAACACTTTGTTTCCAGTTGTGGTTCTGGCCAAGCCTGCATCTAGGTAGCAGGTGAAAGCTCCTGGCTGCCCATCAATGCTCTCCACATTAAACTCCTCACCAGTGATCTCCACCTGACCCTCATATACCTTGTCAAGGCCAAATTTGTTCAGCAGCTGGAAGAGAGCATATAGTGGACAATCGTTACAACCAATCGTTTAGTTTTCATGGATTAATTCAAGCCTTTTACAACCGATAAGGGACTTTAAGGGATTTATCTTAAAAAGTAAAAAAATCATCTTGTTCTTGTGAACCCAGTGTCTCGTCTCGTCACAGCCCTATTGGATACTATAAGGACAGCCCACAATACAAGTGTAAATGAGCTGCAAAACATTTGGTGACCACTCAAGTTACATTTGGAGGTAGTTAAAACCATGTGACCAAATTCTGTTTGGATATCAAACCTAATGTGTCCTGAACACTTTCACAACACCACCTGCTTAAAACACAACCGCAGTGCCAGTGCAAAGGTTAGGTTAGGTTTTTTGGCCTGATATAAATGGGGAGGGGGAAAACCCCAAAAAACAACAGGAATACTTGTTGAAGAGCGAGTTCTTTGCATGTACGACTACGTGCAATGGAGGAGAAAAAAAATAAAACCCCCCAAAAAAACCACGATGCACACATGTAAAGTTTAGGTTTTACTGAACAAGAGCATCTCAGCTGAAAGTCCATATTTGTAACACTGAGATACAGTTACGAAGTCATGATGTCACCGGAAGACCGTCCCAGGTGTATAAGAATGTTCCATATTACCAACACAAATTCTGACATCTTTTCTCGTCTCATACAGTTACACTCCACAGCTGAACTTACGCTATCCAACAAATCTTCCCACTGTATTAGAGTGACTAGTATGTTAATCTGCCAGTTGTTGGTCTTTCATGAGATGAACTCACCACATCTTTATGCATTTACAATATTGATGAAGATCAACTTTTACCTGCAGGTTAATTACACTGATCATTCAAACCACATTATCAAAAGGCTTTCTACTTAACCTCAATTTAACATTCATATTAAAAACAAAATCTCTAAACCAAACCCTTTCAAAGCACATTAGCAATCTTAGCCATTAAGAGTGTGCATGGATATGCACTTCTGAATTTCCTCTGGAAATTACACTATTTGGATAACTACACATTTTAACATGGGACACACCATTTTTAATATTTAGAATAGAAAGTATGCAACTTAGGACCCACCAATTATGATTGTGGTATTAAGAGGACAGTTCACCCAAAAACTAAAATTGTCAAATACTCACCCTAAAACCGTTTCAAACTCTAAGACCTTTGTTTATCTACAAAACATAAGCAGTGCGATACAAGTGTGTGGTGCTGCTAACATAGAACATGCACTGCGCCTGTTTTACTAACAGAGGCACACACATGTATGCGTTGTGGCCCTTTTTAATGGCAGTGGACAGTGACATGCAGAAGAGAAAAATAAAGTAATTGTGCACACACAAAGAATTCTCGTAGCTTCGTAAAATTACATTTAAACCACTGATGTCAACTGGACTATTTTACAAATGTCCTTACAACTGTCTGGGCCTGGGAACATTTGAATTACATTTCTATCTATGCACATTCAGAAATCTCTCGGATTATCTTAATTTGTGCAATCTATCATACTAATTCAATCTCTCACATGTGAGAGGTCTCAAAGTCATTTCTTTATTCATGTCAACATAAAAGTGTGGAGAATAGTACTTGCTTTCTTAAACGCAAATTTCTTAATTTCAAGTTCTTGAAGCACTAGAACAGCAATGTAAAGTTTCATTAACTCATTTCAATAAGCGGCGGTAGCGAGACTCACCCTGCGGGCCAGCAGCAGCCCAGTGCAGTAGGCTGCAGCATAATTTGTCAGACCCACACTGATGCCGTACTTGGGCAGCTCATGGGAGTAGGCCGCACACACAATCATGTCACCCTCGATCTTGGCATAGGCGATCTAAAAATCAAAAACACCTTTGACTATCAACAGATCAAAATGTCCAGAGACATTCAACTCACAAAGACAAGCGCGGCTTGCCTGTTATAAGGGCACAATTATGAGAACATGCATGTCATTTTGATTAGGACGTCCTGCTGCATGAGCACACTATAATGTGACATGAACATCTCAGCACTCACCTGGCAGACGATGTCCCTGTTGGAGAAGCGGACAATCATCCTATACTTGGGTGTGTTGTACTTATTCTTGTCTTGGATAACCAGGCGCTTTCTGGCAAAGTAATCAGTTTTTCCCTCTAGGAAGCAAAAAGACAATGAAAACCAAGCCTATCTGTGTGACATAACGTGAGTGTTAGTGTGAGCATTTCTCCATTCACCTCTCCTTCTCCTGAACTTCACCTGGTACCTCTTGAAGTAGGCCTTGTTCTTCACCACTTTAACGAATCCCTGAAAGACAACATTTCAAAAAAGCCATTCACTTCAGAGATTCAACCTGCAGGCGCAAGTCAAATGCACATTTGTGCTACAGTAAAAACAGAAGTGTTATAACTGTAACGGGCTGAAAGGCCTCCATAAAGTGGTGGAGACGTAGCATGCTAGCATTAATCATAATATAAAAGCTCGATCGGGTGTTTAATACCACATTGTGCTTTTTTTGAGAGCGTGTCATATTCCGCAACCCATTATTAATGTTGCAAATCCACTACATGGCGCATGTCTCTAAAAACGCATGTGGGGAAGGGCTTGAAATCAACCGTAAGGCCACGTTTGAACTCCGTCTATCGGAGATAATCTTAAGTCATCCTTTTATTATCTGTCACCATTCTAAAACTTAAAGGCACCAAACATGTAATTAATCTTTAGGGAACATAAAAATGTAAGTATTGCGGCGCTGTACTGACCATTTTGTAGACTTTTCAGTCTCCTAAGCCGGAGCCTGGAGTCAAACTTTGGAGTTTTGACTCCGCTGCACGGGAAAAAGAAAGAATGATGTGCGCATGCGTAGTAAATACCGTCGACAGCAGAGCAAAACAACACTGTTTAATGGAAAGCACAGCGACACCTGCTCTTTTGGATGTATAACGGCAAATATGAGCAAAAATATCTTTGCATGCATGAGCAATTATTATCAAAAAAGACATCTGTACAGCTCATATCGCTTTGTTCCAAGAAATACGGTCGTTATTTTTAACTGTTTACTTTGTAGCCTGTCGTCTATGATGCACTAGCCTACTGTATTTTTGTATTTTCCATACATTTTAAAAAAAAGTATTTAGTTTATTTTTTAAGGTTTATTGTTAGGATGGAAGAGGTTTAGATTTTGTAATATACTTGTTTGTTTATTTTATTTGTCTTGATGTTTGTTTAGCTAAATAATGTTTAAATATTTTTCTTTTTCCGATTATTTGCCAAATTATTTGAATAAAAAAGAGAAAAAAGAATGCTGTATAATTGTAGTTGTGATTATTATTACATTATCTATAAATTTGTACTCTAAATGATGTGTTCTTAAATTTGTTATGCATGTGTTTTAGACCTGAGGAAGGCTGACTCAAACATATTTTTGTAATGATTAGTTAGTTTATAAATCTTATGCATTTACTTCTGTTTGAACACCCTAAGACAGCAATTAAGCAGTAATATTGCTTTTCCTTAATTTTGTAGCAATGAAAAAGTGTGAATACTTTCATTGTATTGTTCATTTAAAATTGTTTAGAATCATTAAATGTATAATTTAAATATAATTTCCCCCAGCTGATATTTTTCCCACAGGATGCTACACTATTTGAGATGTGGTGGAAGTGACATTATGATGGAACTACATAAACAATGGTCATGAGTCATGACCTATGAGATCTCGAGCAATTCATTTTTTATAGGCTCATCTCAACAGAGTTCTCCTTAATACTTTAAACTTTTTAGAAATGCTAAAAAATATATTTGGACAGGTTAGCTTTAATAGACACACCTTAGAAAGAGAACACATTAACCTCATTACATGGAGAAAGTAATTCTCATTTTTTGTGTGTCTTAAAATAGGTTCCACGTAAAGCAATTCTAATAGGCTGGATTGCTGCGTCAGTGATGCATTGTTGGAGAGAGAAAGGTGTGTCCTACATCAGAAAGAAATGAGCGTCATTAACGTCAGCACAACCAAGCAAAACCAGAAAAGTTAGTTAGTGTGCGACGTCTTCTGCCATCAGTGTACCAAAACGGTCTATGTATTCACTAACTTTCAAGAGATATCTACATTTTGCAGATGACCTAGCCATCTAATGGTGAGTTTAATCAATTATCAGACCTATTCTTTTCACAAAGTCCTTTTTAGGAGAATATGACACAGCAAGGACAATCTCAATGCAGCAAGTAAATAAAAACAGTGGATTAATATGATTATAAAGAGGAAATACACTAGGGGATTATTTAAAAAAAAAAAAACATTACAATTGTGAAATATTGACTGGAATTTGAAACTATTGCTTTAGATACAAATGAATGAGGTCTACTTTGAAATCACTTAGCTGTTGTTACTGTTCAAGTATTTTAGTATTTAAATTTTTGGAGCTATCTTGCTTCTGGCCATGTATTGTGAAGAACAAATAGATAGGCTAATTTTCATGTCAATGATTCTGAAATAACTACACTTTGTTTATGCTTTTCCATATTGACTCTGTTTATATATTATAGCTATAGCTATAGTTATCAACACAGAATGCACAAACAAGGTGGCAAAAACAAGGTGGACCATGTTTTATTAGTTTTGTAATATTTTACGTTTTTAAAGGTGTTTATTTTCATTTTGTCGGCAAGCAGGCAAGAGCATGTGTGTTTACATGTACTGTTTACAGCAGAGGGTAGTAGAGAGCTGATGAGGTATGCAGGCAGCGCATTTGTGCGCATGCGCAGTTTTGTTCAGCGCAGCCGCAGCGTAAAGCCCGTCTTCTTTATGGCATGAGTGACTGCTGAAGGAGCTGCGGCAACTGCCTTGCTGTCTGCGCACACAGGCTTTATACATTCAGCCTTTCTATGGACTGGACTGTTGAAATCCTGCCCCAGTGTGAAAACTGACCGCTGACGTCGGGCTTGAACCCTCAGTGTGCGCGTGTGTGCAAGGTTATGCAACTTTACCTCGCTCCATGGAAAGTTAATATTTAGCTAAAACCCCTGGAATTGAAACAGACTTCAAGGTAAACTATTTGAGACCGTTTTAATTTGGCTTGTGTGTATGTCTGTCTGTGCCTGTTGCAGGAGAGAAGTGAATGCCGACCATCGTCCGTTGTTTGTTGTGGTTGTTTATATAGTTGTCCGTTTAGTTATTCAGGCGCAGTTCATCAAGCTGCTTGTCGGCTACTGAAACACTACTTAAATATTACAATATGGTTTAAGAGTTGTCAGTTTTGAGACTCCTAAAACAGTCTCGGTATTACAAGTTGAGGTCCAGACTATCAGTTAGCCACCACTGCTAATTCCTTTAGCCAGAGTCTCATACATCTCAATAAGAGCTAACACTAGTCAGCTCAAATGCATATATAACTTATATTATATATATATATTTTATAAAAGTTACGTTTGTCAGTTTATCATTTTTATGTTAAGATTTAGTCTAAATCATGCAAACATATATTGTACGACTGATGTTATGAGCTGGCCGATGGGTTGTTTCCCAACAGACATTTAAAAACCAATGGATTTGTTTTCTTATTTTTACCGTTATTGTTTTGAATAACAGGTTTATATTTGTGGGCATATACGACAGTCCCAGGTCATCAGAGGTTAATGCACGTGCGTGTGGTCACAACATTGTCACAGATCTCAGTGCCACGTTAAGATGTCTAGTCTAGGGTGGGGTAAGACTCTGCATGCATTGATCAGAGGAAACTAGAGAAGTGCAACATACAATAACAAATTCATTTATTATGGTTTTATACTTTAGTACAAAGCATGCAATAAGAATCATAGCTATATTTTTAATACATGCAACGGTGGATAATTTTTTTTTGCCGTTGAGTAGGTTACTAGTCAGTTCTAGTACAAAACATGTGATTGACATTTTCATGGTTGTGACAAGAAATCTGAAATGTCTATAAGTTATTTAATTATACATATTAAAAATACTTAAATAATTGCTGAAATATGAAAAAAGGATGTTAAGAATGACGGATGGTTGATTTTACCTAGGGTGATGAGATTTCTAGTGTGGAGAGTCCATACTGAAAAAAAGAAAAAGCACCTTTCTTCACTTTAGTTGGTTACCTTTCATCAAGGTCTCTGCCACCATCAAGGTTGCTAGAGTCACGAGTGAAACGTGAACCACTGGATCTCTAACTCTGGCTTTGCAGTGATTACAGCTGATCTCCTCTGATCTCTGCCGATCCACTTTAGTCATGAGCCCATCGCTCTTCTGTGCACACCAAACTGCTTTGCTATGTGCTGTTGTAGCACTTTACTGGAACAGCTTCAGGAAATGGACTGTAGTATGACTTGAGGTATGTTTGCCAGTCTTATGATTAGATTTCCTTGATTTGTCAGGCTGATAATCTTTAACAAAATGCTTCTGACAGTGTTCTAGATCAGTCCGTTTTTTTGGTTTGTGGGAATGCTAATGTTGGATGTTGACAGACTTCAAGGGAAAGGTGTGATTTTGTGGGCAAATGTCTTCGTGATGGCTTGTGGGTGTAAACTTTGGCTGTGTCGTTTGAGATTATAACCAAAGTCTTGCGACCAAATGACTTGTCTTTACTTGCCTTCTGGAACGCGTCTTGTCTGGCAGAGAAGCAGTTGCTTTGCTTTGATGTTGTTTTTTTTCCCCCCCTGTAGCATTTGTTATTGGGTTCGTACATTGTTCTTATTCACACGGTCCAAATATGTTCATCTCACTTCATACAATTTGTCACATTGAATAGAGCAAGACTTAAACGGAGCATTCCTGCAGGGGATCGTCTTTTAAATGGCCTCCATTTGGCATGGCCTAAACTTGTTCTTCTCTCCCTCTCTTTCTCTGTCTTTGCTTTCTCACACATGTACCTCAGACAAACATCTTGCTTCCATTTGACCTGAGCAAATGGAACTTGTATTTGCTTTGCAGACAGGCATTATTGGAGTTCCCTTTTTAAGAGTTTCAGACTGCATGACTTGGAGGTTTTTTTAGCCTTAAACTATTGAGTCAGGCAGCAGTGCACAGACGTAAGCAAACCTGCACGTTCCCTACCAGTAAAGTGCTGACCTGTGAAAGAGAGCGGAAAGATCCAATGCCACAAAATATATCTGCTTGCTGTAAGGTTTGTGTAGATCTGTTGGTATTATTCCTGTCTTTCTCACAAAGGCGAAATGCCAATGGTTGGTGTAACAGTGACTCTACTGTTATGTCATATCTTATGTTGGCATTCTTCGTATTCAAGCAAGTATTCAGATAATTGCTGTTTTGTCATTGTTATCCATTTTGACAAACAACGTAGAAAACTAAAACTGCAGCCTTGATTTATGCATGCTTTTGGAGATCACTAGATAAGACGCCAGCTGCGAGACGGGCCTCCTGCTACAGGCCCATACAGAATACGTCATTAAACTTAGTGTGGTTTGAAGACTTAAAGCGTTCCACTACAATAAGTCCCTAAAGTGTGGTTGTAAATCAGTGCTTTAGTGTTACATAATATGAGAGAAGACCATCTGGGCCTTGTGAGAAGTCATTGACTATACATGAAGTGTTCATCTGCTGTTCATGCAATTTTGAAGGACGATTATGGGTTAAATGGAAGTAATCATTCTTGCACAGAAAATGACAGCAAAGGAAGTCAAAAGCAGAAATGTGACTTGCATGAATTGTTCAGTAGAAATGTTTTTTACTTAGTTATTTGGAAATTTGTCTAGTTTGTCTTTTTAAGGACATATGCTGGCCAACCAACCAATAATTTTCATGCGTTTGGTCAAATGCCCAGAGCGAGCTTCTTCTAATGCTGTTACAGTAGATGCGTTTAACTTCAATCACAGCTACAGACGACAGTCAACGAATGCAACGGTTGCTGTCCGAGGTGGAATTGAAAATGGAGCAGTCAAGTCAGACGTAGAACGTAGACTTAGTTGGTGATGGTTGCGCTCTATCACAGATGAAGTTTCAGATTAGCAACAGAAACACTTTTTATATAGTGCTTAATACAGCACCATCTGTTTATTTTCATTTTTTCTCAGCTTCTTTGTTTGTAAAATGCATTTATTTAGGGCTGCAGTAACTAAAAAAGATCCGAAATCAATATTTGAGAAAGTATAGTGTTCAAAACTATTGCCTTACTTTAACCTGATTCACAATGGTTAGCTTACTAATTTGAGTGGCCGGTTTTCACTGGAATTTCAAGTACGGCACTGCGTCATTATGTCACGTCTGTAAACGTAAAGATTGAGTCCCGGCTCGCCTCATTTGCCTGAGGTTTCTGCGGTGGTGCATTGTTTAATTTTGGCCTATTCTCACAGCCACTGGAATAATTCAATTTCAAAAAAATTATTTTGATGGTGGATTGTAATCCTGAAAGGATTATATGAAACAGATGTGAATAAAATGTAAGTGTATTCAAATTTTAAATGTGCTTCTGATTACAGATAGCTTGGGATTGCACAAGATTTCGAGGGATTCGAGGGAAGCATAGTTTGCTTTTTGAGTTTATATGAAATTTGAATGTTGTTATTATTATTATTATTATTATTATAAATTGAAATCTAAATTGCTGATACACACTGTACTCATACTCATGAAATGCTAATGTTGTTAACATTAATAATTTAAGAATAAAGTATAACAATGATAATAATTTGCAGGGTTGAATCTGATCGCCATGGAACTTTTTCATGTTTCTGGGTTTCTCCGAAGCGGAAGCCGTCATAGTTGTTGGGTTAATTTGAAGAGCAGTGAATGGCCACAAAAATATTTTCTGCATTCCCACTTGCTCAAATAGCAAAAGAAAAACTCTACGATAGTGTTTTCATGAATTCCAATGAAAGGGGAAAAAAGGTGTTGTGTCGAATTTTGACTCCCTGCCAAATTATGACTCCTCTCCTCGAAATCAATAGTAATCGTAACCCCTCTCCTAATCATAATCCCACCCCCACACCTAACACAAAACCTAGGGAGTCATAATATGGCAAGGGTCGAAATTCGGCACTACACCGGCGAGAGCATCAAAACTCGCCCTGGCCACCCTGCCAACGATGCTGAACAGAGATTTTTTGGATGCTCTGACGTAGATTGAATGCTTGTATAATGTCTTGTATTTAAAGGGGCCGCAAATCAAACTAACTTGTTAATCCTGTGCAGACTGACCACAAGGAGGGCATAAATTAACCTCATGAAATATATTGAATGTAAAAATAAGAAATTGATCGATGAAAATAACTATTTTGTAGTTACATGTTTTCTTTCAATTAAAAGCCTTTTGTGTGGTGTGTAAAGTTTATGTTCATGCTTAATTGCTAGTCTAATTTCAATATTATAGGAGACATTAACTAGTCTTTTTTTTGTAATTTGATGCAAAGGGAATTAAGAATGGTAAAAAAAAAAAAATACAAATATGCAAAACTTTTAAGGATTTACGATGCTGATAAACACGTGAAAAGGGTCCATTGGTAGCGCAATTTATGGTTATGCTTTTTCCTCAGCTGGTCAGAACAAAGCATGGCAGACTTGTTACTTGTTCAGATGATAATGTACGGTGAAAATTCATATTTGGATCATATATTCGAAGACGTAGGGTTGAATCTGTGTTTACTAAGTACAAGATTTACACTGGTGCGGTGACTGACAGCAACGTATTCACCCCTAAACATTAGATCCATCCGTGTTGGAGCCTACACGGAGGGACAACCTGCATGGAATATAATTCCGCAAGCAATTCCAGGTTTTATACATAGATGGTGAAAAAGACGCAAAACTTCCGAACTGCAGCTTTAGTGTTTAAACGGACACATTGCATGCCAAAATTGGAGCATGGTTTAAATGGTAGTGTCGGATGACATGGCCAAAAAATGATCAGTTATCATGATAAATGTCGAATTAGTCTCGCTTAATTTTAAGGTCGAACTTACTATTAACAAATCATTGATTAAAACTTTTGCCTCAATAAACTACTAGTTTCCTGCTTATTAATAGTTAAGTTAGGTAGTTGTTGGGCCGGTTTCCCGGATAGGGATTAGATTAAGCCAGGACTAGGCCTTTGCAAATTAAGGACATTTAAGAATTTTTAGAAACATGTTTTACAAAAATGCATTATCTGTGAGCATTTTAAGACCAAACAATGACAATAATGTATTTTAAGATATCTCAGTGCAAGCCTTTTCCCATTTATACAGCTCTTAATATTTATTTTAATTTAGGACTAGTCTTAAACCCTGTTTGGGAAACTGCCCAGTTAAGTTTAGGTATTTGGTAGGATTAGAGATGCAGAATATGTGCTTTTATAAGTACTAACAAACAGCTAATATGTTAAAAATAGGCATGCTACGATGAATTGGTCCCTGTACTAATGTGTTGCCTTCAGATCTTTATTTCTTTATTTTCAGAACATGACAAACACTTGCCAAACAAGAGAATAAAAACTTAAAACAAGCTATTATATTTATAGCTTTTAATGACGCATTTATTAAAAAATGCATAACATAATAAAGACAACAGGTAAACAAGTGAAAATATTATAGTAATATAGTAGCCTAATCTAGTGTATGTATTAAAGAAAATGCTCCTTTCCAGAGTTGTTTTTTTGTTTGTTTGTTTTTCTGGTTATTGTTTATTTATCTTGATGGGACTACCTTTATTTTCAAAGCACAGAACTTGTTGCAGTTATTGGATTGCAGATTTATGAATCCATCGCATCGTTACACTGCACATTATTTTGCTATCAGAAATATTACCCTCTAGTTCTCAGCCAGACTGCCTCATTAGAACTAGAATAAGTGTGAACTTCAATTAATGTGAATCAGTGTGAATCTGGAATTAGTTACTGTGAAAAACCTCTTCCACATAACCCAAGCATATTGATTGAATTTGCCTTTTGCAAAATGCCTAAATCTCTCCCATGTCTTAAAGAAAAAGTATTTTTCTTGTAGTGAACAGGTGTTGAAAATGATAAATAGCTGTTTTCCAAAATAAGCCCACGCTGTGTTTGACGGTTGTTTTTCTCTCTATATTGATATGTGTTGTTAGGGCAGCAGGTTGGCTCTCCTGTGGACTATTTGGACAGCTGAAGCAGAATCCATAACAAACGGCAGAGGCCACACAGCTTTAGCTCGCTTGGTTTAAAAAAATGAACAGGGAGTCAGATTCACAGCTTTCTCTTTGCTCTCAGAGAGGCAGCTTGGACTTGCACTTTGGCGTTTTCTATTGCTTTTTAAGGGAATAGTTTACCCCAAAACCAAAACTATCATTATTTATTTACCATTATGTCACTGAGTCTACATGCTGTTATTCTTTTCCATGAAGCAGCAAAGAACAATATTTGAAGAATCTGCAGAAACACCAGAAATAAAAAGGAACCTCTTGCAAATATTTCTATAAATTATGTAAAACTTGGTAACGTGATGTTTCATTTCACGAGAGGGAAAGTGTGTCTGAATAATTAGGCTACTTAATGTTTTTCTCTAACAAAATTATTTTTAAAACTTCAGATCACTTTGAATATAGTTAAAGCCAAAGTTATGTCAGCAACTATTTTGCTTTATAGGAGCTTGACCAGTGTGGTTGTTTATGACCTGTTTTTGCATGGAAATAGCTGTGTTATGATTATTCAAGATATCATGAGGTTAGATTATGACAGAAATAATTAGGACAACGTTGTAGGTTACAAGCAACAACAAACAACATCAGTGAATGTTGCAGTGAATACTAATCAGGCTCCTCGTTTTTAATTTAATTGTATTTGTATTCTTTTGATTATTGGTATATTTTGCAATCAAAAGATTTTCTGTGGAGCTGTAGAAAATCACTCTTTGTTGTGCTACATTAGCAGGGTCAGCACAGGGTCATATCACCAAAAAAGGTGATCATCTGTAGCTGCTGTTTCCTGTTTTCCTGCAACACAGGATCTGTGCCAGCATGCATGTCTGCAGGTTTCTACACAGCTTGACATAATGACAGACTCTGTTATTGTTATTTGCTTGCTGCTTTTAATGAACACTCTCTTTTCTGGCTCTCACTCTGCATTTGTATCTCTGGCCAGTTAATGGGTTGCTGGAAAACATTGTGTTGACTTCAGCATGTTCGAAAGTCCATGTAGTCTGTTTTTTACTTCTCCTGAACCTCCAGCAATGCGGATAGAAAGTGCATGCACATCATTTTCTTGTTCTCCTTACAGGATGAGCTGAGGGCTGACTGTCAGGGGCTTTTATTGATAGTATGTCACTGTCAGGTGGAGGTCACTAACAACAGCAACTTGAGTCATGATTTGTCTTTTGTCCAAGAAATATGCCCCTGTGTTTGTCCAGTGCAGAGAAAAAGAAGGATCGGAGTATTGTGAAATTGATTGTGTATATACTTGACGAAACTATTGTTAAAATAGTATTGTCGCCACCGGGCAAAGACAACGCAACAAGGGAGCTTGGTGAAATCCCCGAAGGGTGGATTTATTTACAAGTGGTG
>JAUMHP010000048.1:8856861-8900595 GCA_032361065.1 Enteromius trimaculatus | reverse complement strand
TATGTGTGTGTGTGTGTATATATATATATGTGTGCATATATATGTATATATGTGTGTGTGTGTATATATGTATATATATGTGTGTGTGTATATATGTATATATGTGTGTGTGTGTGTATATATGTATATATGTGTGTGTGTATATATATGTGTATATATGTGTGTGTATATATATGTGTATATATGTATATATGTATATATTTTTTTCTTCTGAATTCTTTATACAAAATAATCAAATTAACTTTAAAAAAAAATATGGAAATCTTTTGTATTAATATTGTAGTTTTTAATTAAAGAACAAGAAAAACTATTGTCAAATTTACATTTATTGTCAACTATAAGTCAAAAACTATTGTAAAGTATTCATTAATTGACCCCAAACCTTTCTTAGTTATATCAAACCTGTTCTGCAGTAGAAACGGTCATATATTGTTTAAAACGTTTATGCTTTCTTCATCTTATTCACTTCAGGTTTACTATGTTAACCCAGTTTGATCTGTGACCTTTACTAAATAGCAGAGTGGGAGTGGTGCACAGGCCAGCTGACCTCTGCCCTTAGCCTTCATCAGGACAGCTGGAGACTACATCTGGTCCCAGAGATGAATAACAATGCCCTATCACCTGCTGTCTCCCACAGTACTCATGCCATTAGTGTAATGCTGCCTGGCACATGTCAGAGAGTGTGTCTCCTCTCGAGTCAACACAAGCCTCAACATTGTCATAATGCTCACACGATAGCAAAACGGAGTAAAACATTTGACAGTCCAAGACGTTTAAACCTTGCATGGTTCGGACAACCTTTTTAATTAAATTTAATTTACTTAAATTGACACGTTAGAAACCAGGAAGTAGAATTTGTGATAAAAAGAATAAAATAAGGCGTTTTTCTTCCTGAGTTTCGAATAGGAAAAATTCCTGACAGTGTCAACACCTGCTACTGATTTCCTGCCTGTATTAAGGTCTTAATGGGCAAATTGACCTTTTTGTGAGGATTAATTTGAATCAGTGTTGCCAGGTCAAAGCCCCACCCCTTTCCTCATTAATTATTGAATAGGTTGGAGACCCAATGCTTGCTTTCATCTTGCTGTTTCTGGTATCACAGGCTGGTTTCGGTATTAGAACGGAATCGGAGTGATCCGCTTGGGCGAGTACAACACCCACACAGAGTTCTCTCTGCAGCATGGAAAGTAGGGCAGCAGTGTTTGGAGCTCTGGTTCTTCACATGTGGCCATATGGGCTTGTCTTGCCACTGCAGAAACGGGGTCTCAAGTACCACTGATGAATATGTAAGCTAGGGCTGTGCCAGTACATTCAGATATTGATCATTTTTCTCACAATATAATAATATTACGCTGACACGTATTCATCTTTTTTTTTTTTGTATTTACTGATTTACTCATTTTCATGTTTCATTAATAAAAAGGAGCAAATCCAAATCAACATGGCCCCAGTAAAATCGGAGCCATGTATAAGACGCTGTTCTCAGAAGAACTAAACTGTAAACAGCATGACAGATAGATATTCCAGTGTCTTGCTGACATACTGAAACATTCCTTTTTCATATATGGCAGATTCAGTTATGTTTTGGATTGCATCGTGTATCATAATGCATGTTAGGTCTATTTTACACTAGCATTGAAAAGTTAAAGATTTGTAAAAAAAAAAAAAAATAAATAAATAAAAAAAGGAAAAAAAAATGTCTCTTATCCACTTATCTGCATTTATTTGTTGGAAAATACAATAAAAGCAACAATTTATTAAGTAGTATTACAATATAAAATTCCGGAAATTATGCATTTGCCTCCTGATGGTAAAGCTGAATTTTTAGCAGTCATTAATCCAGTCTTCAGTGTCCCATGATTCTCCAGAAACCCTTTTAATATGCTGTTCAAGTGCTACAGATACGTTTCCTTTTTATTTTTATTATTCATTTTAAAACAAGTTGTGCACTGTAATATATTTGTGGAAACAATGCTAACATTTTGTCAGTATTCTTTAAATGGTAAAGTTCAAAAGAACAGCATTTGTTAATGCTTAATAAATAATAAAATAGGCCTAAGCAATGTTAAATTATTAATTTATTTAGGGATATTAGTGTATGTGGTCAAGACAGTCCATACCATGATTCAAAATTAATCAAGAACCAAATGAGAGTTACTAGAGATTTTTGGTCAGTAAATTAAAACACACAAAAAAAAAATATATGGAAACAAACCACAACGTTCACAGAGATTCTACCAATGACTACCAATTGTAAACTCCACTGGGGTTTTGCTGTGCTGCTTCACAGGTTGAGGGCCTTTGCACTTTAGATAAGCATTTTTTGTGAGTGTGTTTATACGGGCTCAGAGAGAGAGAGTGGGGTGAGACCGAGACAGCAAGAGCGTGTGAGAGAGAATCAGGTTGTTTCAGTTCTCACCGACACATTTGGGATTACTAGGAGAAATCCGGGGAAAGACATGTGGATTGCAGAATGAGCTTCCTGTGGTGAGCAGCTTCACAGTAATACCTTTGATCAATTCTCTATCGCACAACGCAGCAGATGCAGCGGAGCTGTGATTCACAGCCGGTTACCCATTTTCATTAATGCTGTCTTTTCGCTGCCACTTTTTTTCTGTTTGTTTTGTGTGTGTTTTTTTTTTTTTTTCATAGAACAAGCTATTTGGCTTTCTATCTGCTTAAACAAAGTGAAATAGTTATTTTATTTTGTTTTGGAGGACTGAGCCGAGGAATGAGTGTTTGTTTCCTGTACACGAATCCACTTTGCACTTTAACCAGCAGTGAATCATTAACACAGAAGCAATGTTTGCAATGCAAATTGTCTTAATGCTTACTAAATTCATCAAATAGGTTAAGCCTACAGTACATACTTCATTTAATAGCTTTATTTGTATTTAATATATTTTATGAACATCTGTACAGTTATTACAGATGTTTGTGGGATTTCCCAACCTTTCTGTCCTTTGAGTAAATATCATCAAGATAAAGGTTTGTTTCTGGGCTACAGTGTTGTTGTAGGACCAGGGTCAGGATGAAGAGTCACTAGATTAGATTAAACAAAACAGTTTTTTTAGTATATTTCCATTCAGAAGCAAAGATTTGCCATTTCTGGTTTTTGTACCCTAACCAGGCCGCCTTATTTGTGTCCACATACCAAAGTAGATGGAGGTAGTTTATACATTTTAGATTATGCATTTCATAATTCAAAAGATCAATTACAATCAAACGTTCATGTTGGTCCAAACCTGTTCTTGCTTAGTTGGTTAACCACATACAGACACGTTTGGAACAGTAGAGCGAGTAAATGATAACAGAACTATTCATTTATTATTAAGGTCTTTAAAGTTTCCTTTTGAGTAATATATTTTTGTTGCCACATTTAATGTTGTTTGTCTTAATACTAATTCTTCATACTGGTTAGAATCACCTGTTGCTTCTTGATTTAGTGGTGACTAATACAGCCACAACCAATTAGATTACATTCTCATGTATCCCATTGCAATTCGTGACTGGAGTTTGAAGTAACTTAAGTTGTTTAGAAAGCAGTTTATAATGTGCTTCTAACAAAAATTGGATTGAAAAGATACATTTTCGAGGATTTAAGTAGTCTGTAGTCTGAGGAAAACCAAGACCGAAAGTGTCCCAGCAGGACAGTCTCTCTTTTTTTTTTCCTTTCTGCCCACCTACCACCAGTAACTCATTCAGCATCACAGCCCCTCAGCTGTGAACTCCATGACTCTCTCTTGCTGCCTTACACCCCTAACAACCATGGCCCCCCTTGCGTGACCTAAAAGCGGCTGTAACTAGATCCAGCCTAAGAGCCTTGGTCGTGACGTCACCTAACACTGCCTTTAGAGAACCGGGGCCCCTCTCTTTTTCCGAGATCAGGTTTCCATGGCTTTGTGTCTGTGCTGTCAGCTATTAAATGTTGAGGTTACTCCCGAGCATTGTCTGCTTGTTTTCCAGCTGATCCGAGGTCAGGTTCACAATGACAGCGCCTCCACACTGTCGTTCACAGTCAGAAAGGGATAGTTGTTTTTTAACTGTATGTAATAAGCATTTTACAACTTTATTTTGAAGCATTTTATATTTTGCTGGAAGTGGCAGGAAGATTCAGCCTGTTTCTTCATACCTTATTGCCTTTTTTATTTTTAGATTTTATTGTCCTGTTAAATTTTTGCGCAGATGATAATTTGGTTAGCCTTTTTTCACCTATTCTGCAAATAATTTCTATTCTTATTTCTGTTTTACAATCACTGCATTTTGTATGAGATATGTTGGGGAGTCTTAAATTGGCTTTTCCATTTATAGCTGTCTGCCAGCATTCTCAAGCTAGCACACTCGTTTGGCAAACTTCCCCGGTTTCATAACAATATTCAGTTGTTACTTCTAAATACTTCACTTAATTCTAAAATAGCTCTAATGCTGTGCTTTGAATTGTGTATTGTTTAGAATTGTGTTAATGTCTGGAATAGACATGCCATCCAGTGGTTTTTCCCATTAGGCAAAAAAAGAGTGCCGATTGGGACCCGTTTAGCCATGAAGCTAACAGGTACTGTTGCCCAAAATACAACTTTAATGTCAACTGGAACATGACAGTGACATCACTACTGTTTCTTCGTAGAATGTATGGAAGTCTGCCACAAAAACCTGTTTCAAAACCATTCATTTCACTGATTATCAGCTTGGGTGACTTCACTGAAACGGGATGAAAAGCTGACATTAACAGCATTGTGTGCCTGTTATTGTGTTACTTAATGCGATGGCTTCTCTTATCACTGCTCCATCTGTACACCAAAACTTCCTTTAAGGAAATACAACTTCTACTGTTTTCATTTTAGAGTTGGTGGTTTTAGTTACATTTTTATGCCACAGTACATTTTTATATCTTGGTAAGTTTTTTGCTTTTCTTATTTGGGATAATGTTAATAAAACAAATTGATAATTTTGCATCCAGTGCAAAATATACTGCTTAACTTCGTACAAAAAAAAAAAAAAAGAAACAGTAAAAATAATATAATTGAAGATAGTTCACCCAAAAATAAAAATTGTCATTAATTACTTGCCTCCGTATCGGTCCAAACCCTTAAGACCTTTGTTCATATTTGGAAAACAAATTAAGATATATTTGAAATATGAGAGCTTTCTGACCCTTAAAAGAATTTATTACAGAATTTACATTTCTGGGTAAACTAGTTTATCCCTTTTAAATCCTATTTAATTTAGACATTACTTGTGTAACACTTTATTGAACTTTTGTTTTATAAGATGCCTAAGAACGATCATACTTTCAGACCCGGTTTCATCTGATGTAGGTTAACTTTGAGGTTATATATACATACATTTAAAAGAACAAAAAAATGTTAGTTTACTTCTGTAACAACTATTCTCTGCCATGGTTGTCTTTCCAGGTTGTTGGAGACGGACAGTAAGTCTTTACGGTCTGTGAATGGCTCTAGAAGGAACAGTGGCTCCTCGCTGGTATCTAGTTCATCAGCCTCCTCCAACTTGTCACACTTGGAGGAGGATTCATGGATCATGTGGGGACGCATCGTCAATGAGTGGGAAGATGTGCGGAAGAAGAAGGAAAAACAGCTAAAGGTAAGCGGACAGATTATCCATTAAGCACTGTGAGGCAAATCAGATGTATGCCACTTATTACTGAACATAAGGGTTTTCAGGTATCGTTTTTTTATTTAGTCACAACAGTACAAAATAGAAAAACATTTTATTGGCATTTAGAGCAAGGCTACAGAAGCATGAAATATACTGCACACGCACACAGCAGATTTATGGCTGTTATAATGTAGTGAAACAAATTGCAAAAAAGGTCATAAAACATGCATCCCAATTTAAATATGTGAGTGATTTATTTGTAGTGCCACTGTGCTCATAAATTAAGAAAATTGGTAAATGTGCAGTGCCGTTGCTGACCAAGGAAAGGATAGAAAAATAACTGGAAGGATGGTTTCAAGCAAGAAAGGATTATTTACTTATGGCAACCAATTTTTGTGATATATTTAAGTAATGAATATTGAAAATGTTTTATGCAAATGAAGAGTTAACAAAATCCATGTTGTGAGGTGGGAAATGGTTTATAATCTTCGTATAATCTCAAAAAATAGTTTGCTCATGGCACCTACATCTTAAATATGACTATTTTGATGAAAAAAAAAAATCAACTATCTCTTTCTATATCATTCCTAATAACTACACAGAAGCTTAGGACTTCTGAAATATTTTCTGTTTCTTAAAATAATACTTGTGCAGTGTTCCCGCTCACACAGTAACATTTCCAAGGAAACTATTTAAAAGTGAAAATGAGATACACCATTTAAGCAAATTTCACAATTGTCACTTTCCCACAGAACATACTGAACTCAAGAAGTAAATGCAGTTTGTGTTAATGTATGAAGAGGAGGATCTCAGGCTCGTCTCACAAAGCAGCAACAGAAGTCTTTTGTACAGCCAAGTATTCTAACAAAGACTCATCTCTAGCACACCCCTAGAGTGCTTTTGAAGAATCTCTGTGCTAACAGTGTATGTAGGTGGACTCTCAGCTTCATGGCTAGCTGTAAAAAACGAAAAGAAAAGCCATCTAAGCAATCTTGCACAGATGAGCACAGGAAACGGCTTAATCAGGTCAAACATAATTTGGTTACAAAAAACATCGAGCTTTGCTGTAGAAATCTCTGACAAGGTTATATTTAGCAGCATAAAATGGTCTTATCCTGTCTGAGGTACATACAGAACCCCGGGGAGAATATCTGAATGTTGGCAGTCTTGGAAGCTTTAGTAATTCGAACGTATTCAAATAAACGAATGGAGATTTGGTAGTATGTGTACTTGCTATTAGGTAAGGCTGTTATGTCCTGACTTTCAGTGTTAATATTTTAATTAGTGTTTTTGTTTTTTTTCTTTGTAGGAACTGGTTAGGAAAGGCATTCCTCATCACTTTCGAGCAATAGTGTGGCAGCTGTTGTGCAATGCCCAGAATCTACCCATAAAAGAGCAGTATTCTGAGCTGCTGAAGATGACCTCACCTTGTGAAAAACTTATCCGCAGGGACATTGCTCGTACCTACCCCGAGCACGAGTTCTTTAAGGAGAAGGACAGTCTGGGTCAGGAGGTGCTCTTTAATGTTATGAAGGTAGGTTATTAGCCAGTATATTTAATCTATTAAAAAATCAGTTTGAACTAGAGCAAAGTAGTTAAGGTTTGTTAGTTATAGGAATATAAACCTGATCTTTAACCTGCACACAGCCTGACACTGGTTTTTGTTTAATGTCAAGCCACATAAGAAAAAAGGTCACTGGAGTTTTATAACTTTTTTTTTTTTTTTTTTTTTTACTAATTTTACAACTTTTGTGTTAACAGGCTTATTCTCTGGTTGATAGAGAGGTGGGCTACTGTCAGGGAAGTGCTTTCATTGTTGGCCTTCTTCTAATGCAGGTATTAACACAATCAAAAAATCTAGTTTTAAGTCATATTTTTTAAATGTAACATTTTATTGCTAGTGCTGGGCAATGATTAATCAGGATTTAATTGCATTCAAAATAAATGTTTTTGTGTACAATATAGGAGTATGTTGTGTGTATACTTATTATGTTTATATAAATGCACACACATGCATGTATACATTTAAGAAAAATGTGTTTTGTTAAGTTGAGTTTATATATTAAAAGTATTTATATATTAGATAAATGTATATGAATATAAATATATGCTATATGTATGTATCTTTTATAGGTACAGTATAAATATATGCAATATACACAGACACATTCACAAAAACGTTTATTTTGGATGCGATTTAAACACAATTAACCATTGCCCAGCACTAAATAATACTATAGTTATTACATAAGTTGTTGTTATTATTATTTACAGTCTGTAAAAATGTGATGTAATTGTTGCCTTCTTGCAGATGCCAGAAGAAGAGGCTTTCTGTGTATTTGTGAAACTGATGCAGGATTACAGGCTGAGAGAGCTCTTTAAACCTAGTATGGCTGAACTTGGCCTCTGCATGTACCAGTTTGAATATATGATTCAGGTCAGTGTCTACTGATTTATTCCACATAAATCCATTAAGCGTAGCTTAACGCTTATAACTTACTGCTTTTACCTGGTGATGTCACCATCTCTTTTGGTTTCTCTTTGCAGGAACAGCTCCCAGAGCTCCATGTGCACTTCCAAGCCCAGAGTTTTCACACCTCCATGTATGCTTCATCTTGGTTCCTCACCATCTTTCTTACGTCTTTTCCTCTTCCTGTCGCCACCAGGATCTTTGATATATTCATGTGTGAGGTAGGACTTAGTGGTTTTCATTCTTCCTCTCCTCACACACACTCTGCTCCAGCTCTCATTTTTATGTAGTCATGTGTTGTGCATGCCAAGCTAATTTGAGAACACAACACACTTTGTGTATTCCAGTAGTCTATTATCGCCCTCTGGTGGCTTCACACTGTTACTGCATATATTTCTGGCTCTTGAGTTTTCACCAGAAGGTGTCTTTACAGGGTTTAGAGATAGTGTTTCGTGTGGGGATGGCCATCCTGCAGATGAATCAGCCTGAGCTCATGCAGTTGGACATGGAGGGAATGTTGCAGGTTGGATATTTATAAACCTTGTATTCTCAAGGATAAACTCGCATTTAATTTAATTATAGCTGCTATGCAAGCTGATACTTTTCGCAGTGAAAGATGCCACACCATGATCAGAGTCTAGGGCTGTTATACAAATGAGTTTGTTTTACAAATATACAATTATTATTTAAGCAAAGTACAAAAAGTTCTTTACATTTATTCGAGTAACCACTGGCTTGTAGATAACTTTTTTTTTTTAAGGTTGGTCAAAGGTTTAGAGTAATTAAGATGTTTTTTAAAATATATTTGACAGAAGTCTCAGCATTCAAAAACTGATATGATTAAGGCAAAGCAGAATTTTCTGCTGTCATTAAGATATTTGTGTTATTAAGCAGCATTAAACAGTAAAACCATTTTCAACATTAAAAATATTAATAAATGTTTCTTAAAGGTGCTCTATGCGATGTTGCAGGATTTTAGCTCGATTTTATTTTCGTCTTAAACCGTATGCATCACCCCTTGATCGTCTTGCTGTCTGCCCTCTGAATACATTGGGGAAAAAACCCGGTCTCGAAAGACAACACAGAGGCTTCAACACCGAAACAAACACTAGGGGCACAGGATGTGCACCACAACAAAAACAAACTTCGGCCAACCAATCGGCAAGAAGAGGTGGGGTTTAATGCACGCATACAGTTTGAGATAAAAATGAAATCGAGTTAAAATCCTTCAACATCGCATAGAGCACCTTTTAAGCACCAAATGAGACACTGAAGACTGGAGTAGTGGCTGCTGAAAATTCATCTTTGTCATCATAGGAATAAATAATTGTGTATAATAATTGTTGTTGTAGTAGTAATAATAATTATAGTTTTGATATTTTCAATCTGCAGCACTTTCAGAAGGTCATCCCTCACCAGCTGGATAGTGGACCAGACAAAGTCATCCAGGCTGCTTATCAAGTCAAATACAATGCCAAGAAAATGAAAAAGTGAATATACATTGTGTAAAGTGAATTTTTAGTATGGTTTTTGGATGGGGAAGATTACCGAAATGTTTCTGTATGCCGTTATTCTTAGGTTGGAAAAGGAGTACACTACAATCAAAACCAAGGAGATGGAGGAACAGGTAGAGATCAAGGTGAGATAGCCTTCCCATTCCTAATAGCATTACCGTTAGCTTAAATAATCAGAGCCCAAAATAAACAATGTTGCTAAATATAGTTCATAGCACTTTGTAATATTGTATTGATGTTTTTAAATCTAACTTTTGTTGATTTTGACACTCTATTACAGAGACTACGCACAGAGAACAGACTCCTGAAGCAGAGAATAGACACTCTGGAGAAAGTGAGTGATAAATAAGATACCAAGCAAATCATTCATCATTCAAACATATCCATACACCATTATATCATCCCATATTTACTTGTCTTGAATTGGTTCATGGCTCTCCTTGTTGGCAGTTATTCTTTGGTAATTCTTTGATGTGACCAATAACAAATGCTTGAACACACCCCATTGGGTGTATCATAACTGGCTTGTGTGCATGTCATTGTTTTATGAGGCTGGTAAGTACAGCGATAACAAAACAAAATCCCCCTTTTGAGTTTGCACATACTACACATACTAATTTCAGACAAGAATAATTGTCTGACAGGCTGTCTCTTGAGCTATACTTTTTGAGCATGGGTGAAAACCCAAACCTGCATTGGTGCATGTTGGAATATTTTCTGCTTGTAAAGGCATGTTTGTGTCTTTCATGAAAAAGAAAGCCCATGGTGCAGATCGGTTTAAAAAAAGCCAAAAAAACACATCTGCTCGCCTTCCATCTCCTCCCCGCATGGAACCTTTTGTACTCGAATGAAGTACTAACTCAAACACCTTCAGAAGTTCTCTATTTGTAACTGCGCGCAAATATAGTAGACAAACTTTAAAATGACACCAGTTTCCGTTGTATTCTCACCCTACTGACACTCAAACTGTCCTCTGCTTGGCCTGCTTTTACACTTTCACCCTGTTGTGGTGTCACAATCTTGCTTTATTTCATAGCCACTGCACGAACACCATGCTCAAACCATGTTCCTTTTCTACCCCACCTCACTATGACCATTTCAAAATTGCATTCATGCTTACTTAGAAAATGTTGATGCAATGTCTTAATGTAGGGGTACGAAAAAGAACACCGTTTTCAAATCGGTCTTATTTTGTTCTGTGTTGTAATATCCTTTGGTCTCTCTCTTCTCTTTGCTGTTTCCTTTATGGATTTTCTGTTTTTAGGAAAGTGCTTCTTTGGCAGATAGATTGATACAGGTACAATTTTCACTCTCCTCTCCACCATTTATTTCTGTCTTTCCCCTTTAAGAACCCAGCAGTTCTGTCTTTAGCTTTGCTTAATTTCCATAATTTGCATAAATAAATCTCACACCTACTCACAATCGAGTAAAATAAGGCAAATTCTGCGATTTCTGACTTCAGGGAAAAGGCATCACTGTGCTTAGTATCTCTGGGCTGCAGTCCTGATTATTGGTGGAATACTACAATAATCCCCCCCTTTGATAGTCAAAAAAATTAAGTGCTAAATTGAAAGCCTAAAACTGCTAACAGCATGACAGAGCTTGAGATCCAGCATTATTTTTTCTCCATCCATTCGTCCGTTTCCACCCATTCCGATTCTCCGCTCACCCCTCATCCATAATTGGTCATGTCAGGGTCAGGTGACACGAGCCCAAGAGGCAGAGGAGAACTACCTGGTCAAACGGGAGCTGGCCACGGTCAAACAACACAATGAGGAGACCAGCGCACTGCTGGAGCAAGCGCAAAACACCATCCGACATCTCCAGCAACAGCAGCCGTTTGCGGTAAGGGCAGCTCAGAGACAGTGCCTCCTCCTGGATGAGAGGCCTGCTCTTTGGACACAGAAACCGTATGAAAACACCCAGAAATGTTTTGCTCCATGTCAACACTTTGCAGTGGCAGCCGCACTTGATTCTTTTTGCGTTGCCTAGCAACAAAATCTCAGCAGCCAGAGCTCGAACGGCAGCTCTTGTAATGATGCTCTTTACATGCATGACTGCAGATCAGAACAGCAGAGCAGAGGTCATTTGCATGCACAACAGTGCCAAATGGGACTTGGTGCACATGTAAGAGTTGTCAAATATGAGTGTAACTTAAGCAAAGAGTCTCGAGTCGCCACCTTCTGTTTTATAAAATCTACACTCTCAACTGAAGGGGAGAATATGTCTTATCCAATATTAATGCGCACATGCTCAACATGGAGAAAAAGCAGATAATGTGTCATTTGCTGTGGGGAAAGTGTTGTTTTACATAATGTTGTGTTGCAATTTCATTATGTTTTAATGTGGGTGTTGGTAAAACTAGTGGTTTTTGAAGCAAGGATGAACTGTGCACTGGGAAAATCAAACAGTATAAGCTTTTCAAATTTCAGTACTAAAACATGAATGAATGATCAACAGAATTTTTGCTCACATCATTTCTTTGTTTTTCAATTTAGAAGGGGAACCCACGCTGCTCTGAGGAGTTCATCCTGCAGTTGGAGAGGGAGCTGGTCCAGGCCCGCCTTAAAGAGGCTGAATCTCAGTGCGCACTGAAGGAGATGCAGGACAAGATTCTGGACATGGAGAAGGTGGGAAAAACTTTTCTCAAGCGCACAAGCTCACCCGTAGGCTGTTGTGGTTTTACGCCATAGTGAAACTGTCAAACAATGATGCTATTGGCTAATTTGCTACAAAACCTGCTCATGAAGAAATATTTTTATGCATATTGCAAGTTTTAAGAATAGATAATTTTACATCCTTAATTGAATTGCACAAACTGCTTTTAATGATCATAAGCAATCAATACACATGCAAAATTAGATTGTGCTTACTCTGTTTAAATGTTTTTGTTTCTGTTTTAGAGAAATTCATCCCTGCCAGATGAAAATAATGTGGTACGTCTTCAGGAGGAGCTAATTGGTGTAAAGTTGAGGGAGGCAGAGGCTTTAACAGGCCTTAAAGAGCTTAGACAGCAGGTCAGAGATCTGGAGGAACACTGGCAGGTAAATACACACACTTAAAGTGATGGCTGTTTTACCCAGAGTTTGAGAATGTGCGTAATAGTGTGTGTGCAAGCTCTACTGTGATGCAGTTTTACCATGTACTGTCCCTTTCATGCTTCCATTTGACTCACAAATGTTTAAGCAAGGTACTTTTGTTGTGTTGTGTGCAGAGGCATCTGGCGCGCACGGCAGGCCGCTGGAAAGACAGTCCGCGGAAGAATGCAGCTAGCGAGCTTCAGGATGAGCTGATGAGCGTGAGGCTCAGAGAGGCAGAGGCACAGGCTGAGCTCAGAGAAATCAGACAGAGGATGCTGGAACTGGAGACCCAGGTCTCGTTCACATACGATTACTCAACTTTGTTGTACATAGTGTTGGTTTGTTCGCGAAAAGGCCAGTTTCTAAGCTTTGTAGTCAAATCAGAGTTGTCAAATGTTTTCGCTACTCAACTCTTAAAAACTCATAAATACTGAAAATGTGTACTGGACACCTAACGGAGTGTAAAGAATGTTTCGATTAATAGATTTTGATAAAGATTAATAGACATTGGTCGGCCACATATCATGTTGTTATTACTTGATAGCGCTGATGAAACTGAAGATTTGAGCTAAATAAAACCGAATAGTCTAACATGCTAATTTTCGACTGTGAGATCGGTAATTGAATCAGACTTATCCAAATCTTCAACTATTTTGGGTCACTTTTATTTTGTTATTTATTTATTTGTTTTTTTACCTTTTTTAACTGAACTGCAGGCCAGTGACTTTACGCACATTTTTAGCCAATAGAGGGAGACAAAGTTAATGAATTTACGCTCTGACATGATTCACCTTGAGTTTGGACACTGCTTTATCGCTTCAGATTTGAGTTTGGTCATCTTGGGATATATATATATATATATTTTTTTTAAGGAAACTCCAAATTGCATCCAGAGATTTGTATGCATTTATTTGTTTGTTTTTCTCACTTACAGAATCAGATACATGGTAATCAACTGCGGCGTGCAGAACTAGAGGCAAGAAATCTACAGGAGCGACTGCAGGTTTTGACCACCCAGAACAAGACGTTGCATGCAGAGCTGCAGGAGACAAAACGGAAACAGGCTGAAATAGAGTGCAAGGTTAGTGACAGTGAACCTAACAGCTTGGTGCAAATATACATGCTTAAAAAAAAATCACAATGCTGTACTATCAATTTGGATAAAGCACATATTTTTTCCACTAGTTTACCAGTACACCTTTTATTCAATTAGTAATCTGTCAAAATAAAAAATGAAAAAGATACAAAAAAGCAAAATATGCCTCTAATTACCACATCTTTGTATGATTTGGTTACATTTCCTCATTCATGACTTAGCTTTAAATAGGGTTGAGCAGTTCCTGTTTTCAGCGCTTCGGTTTGAGAGCAGCAGTGGATGCTGCTGAGTGTGTCTCAGATAAGCATAACAAAAATAAATATGCATGTCCACAGTGGATTAATTTCACTGTTTTTTCTCCTTCTTTTTTTTTTTTTAACAACAGAATAAAGAAGAGGTAATGGCAGTGAGACTGAGAGAAGCTGACAGTATTGCTGCCATGGCTGAGCTTCAGCAGCAGATCTCTGAGCTTGAGATTCAGGTACAAATAAGAACAAATTCCACTTCATCACAATTTAGTCCTTTCACAACCCAACATTGTCCAGGACAGTAGTCTCTCCATAGCACAGCTGCTAATAGCTTTTATGGTCTCTTAGCTTCTAGAATACCCATTAGATCTCACATTTACAAATGTGATTTATTTCAATCTGCTGTCATAGCATTTTTACTTCTCCACATAGTTTGGTTCTTGTGTGAGATGTATAACTCTTAATGTGTAAATAAGGGTTTGACTCAGGGATTGTTTGTGAACATAGTTTTCCTAAGGATGTTCACACAATACAACTAAGTATGCAGTTTTTAAGAAGGGGTATTTATGTACCAAAGGCCCCATTCTTTTTGGTTGTTTAAAAAGAAAATTCTAAAAAAATTATTTAATAAAAAATTATAAATAATAAATAAACAATTATTTTGGGGTCACCAACAAATCATTTGGATTAATCCCAACATCTTTTAGAAATAGTACATAATTTATATTAGAAGTCTTAAAACGCAGTTGCGTATAGGTAGCAGAAACTCGTTACAAATAAAATGGGGGTAAAAAAGGTTTTTAAAAAAAACCCCAGTTTTTTCAGAATCCTACAGTTATATGTACGCTCTTTTCATGTAAATCAGTTAAAATGTGTACTAATTTATGCATCTTAGGCATTACAGTAAATAGAGCCATATATATGTATATATATTTGTTTTCCGTGATTGAAAGGGGTGTTTTGATTTGAGGGAAAGATTATATTAGTATGATTTACTGGATGAAAATGAGACGAGTGTTTGATCTCTTCAGAGAAAACGCAGCCGTCTGAAAAGGTAGCGTTCCCCGTGCAGGAAGCCAAATTATTTTAAAGATTAGCTCAGTATGTCATCAGTGCTGTTTTATATCAGTGTGGGGTGTTTGACTTTCCTTCCTGAGACAGATATAACTGGGCCTTTTTTTGTGTTCGAAACTAAATCTCACCTTTATGAGAGTGTGTTCATTTCTGTCGCTAGCTTTTCTCTTCAGCACTTTTTTACCTTTCTATGAAGTTTGATGTCAGATAGTCTGTCACACATCTAATTTTTAAGTGTTGTATTTTGCTAGATCTATCTCTGCGTTTACTTTTTGTCTGTGTGTGTGTGTGTGTGTGTTGAAATTGCATCAGCTTGCTATATATCAGATTAGACAAGCATGCTCCTCTCAGGCATGTGCAGCTCTTAGCTGTGGTTCTGTGGTTTTGGCTACCTACATGGTTTTTACCCTGAGGGCTGTGGGCAACAGATCTGGCTCACCATATTTTAATTCACTTTTAGACTGTTGGCAAAAGACAGTGCTGATGAGAGACAATAAGAGAAAGTAACTGCCCATTGTATATTTACCAACCTTGAACGTCATCAAATTAAATTTTGGGGATTGAAAGTTTTTCCATTTAGGCTATTAATCCATGCAATGGATTTTAGGTCTGGCATCATTTATTTATTTGTGCTGTTTGTAAAATTATTTTAGGTTATACGTATGTTTTGCGTGATTGCTAAATCTGATTCTGACGTTGTATAGCTTGTAGGAATTGATTAGATGTATCTCTTACTCTCACACACACACAATGGAACACCTGTTTATCATTAAATGATAAAGCGTCTTAAGTTTTGCACGAATTGCTGCATTCAAAAGTTACACAGACAAAGGAAATGCTATAAAATGATTTTCGAATTTGCATCTCTATTCATCATTGTTACTGATTTAGCATCACTCACCTTTCGCCCACTTGTCCCATTGCTGGAAAATATAACACCATGATGTCACCACAGCTTTTTTTTCTCTGGACTGACTGTCTGAGTCACATGGTGTAAGTGTGGTTTTTATTTTCACTGGAAAGATCCACTATAAAGTGAACCTACAGGTCTGTCTGACACCAAACACCAACACACTAACCCGACTCCCCAGCATACAGATGTAGACACCTTTCAGAACACCCACACATTTTGAGTCTGTTAATAGTTATAGTGACTGACATGCAAGTAAGACGTGAATGGAGCCTTCAAAACATAAAATGCAGAGCATCAGCATTGCTCCTTCTCAGCATTGTTATGATCGCTTAGAGTGAAGTGAAGTGGGGTTTTTTTTTTTTTTTAGTTTTAACACCTAGCTGAGCTCAGGGTTGAAACGGCTGCTTGCACGGCCCATGGGACCGCAGCTTAGCTATCTTCATTACCAGATGAAAAACCACTTCCTATCAGGCCGAGAAACACACTAAGCTATAATCAAAGCTCACATTTTGCTTTATGCTTTACTGCTCTGCATTCATAGGATCTATTGTAACAGAGAGATTTAGCTCAGCTTGTGTTTGTGCGATGCATGCATAAAAGTGAACAAAGAAAGAGCAATAGGGGAAATCTCAGTACTATACTAATGCATTCCTGCAGAGGGGGAACAGTGACATTTAAGTGTCTCAAATCACAAACATCTGAAACACTGAAATGACAGCGTTTGTTGCTATGCCAACCACGAATAGAACAACAAATATGGCTTAAACATTTTACCATTTTAATTAAATATTCATCAGGATGTGTGTGTAGGCACATCAATAAAAGCGCATTTTCTGTCTACACTAGTCAACAATCCAAGTGGATTAAAAGCTTTCATTAAAGTTAAACCTAAAACCAAAATACATTCTCGTCTTAGGTCAGCTTTGAACTTTTATTTGATCCTCTTCAATTAGTTGCTTTTCTCATTTTAAACTACACAAAAATGATAAAATAGAATCTTTTTTCCTGGCTTACGTTTAACATTCGTGAAATGTTCAAAAGAAGCAGTGTCACAATAGAGTTCGTTCCATCAGATAAGAATTGCTCAATTTAACGAAGTTGAATCTTCCGCAGAGCCAGGCCAGCAGTTCAACTCGAATACTACAAATTCGTCAGCATCACCATTCGATCAAGTCATTGTGGCTCAGTTCTGTTCTGCTTTTTATGTGAAACGGTTATACAGTTTACCTGTTGATTGTGAAAACAGTTCACTTTAACTCTAATCCTTGAATGGAAAAAAACTTTGGATATGCTTTGTTTTTAGGAAAATATTTATAACGGAGAGTAGTTTAGCTTTTGGAAAGTCTGTTTTTTTTTTTTTCATGTAAATATATTCTTGTGTGATGCTCAAAGTTTGTTCCGTTGCAATGATTTAACGCGTTATACTAGGAATCATGTTTGCACATTAAAGACATTTAGTTGAAAATGCGCAAATCAGAGAAGCAAATATTAGTTTCATATTGGTTAGACTGATACAGTTTTTTTATTTTTTTTAGTGTTATAAGTAATTATTATTGGAGAGTAGTTGGCCTGAGTATTGATTTGTTTCAAATTTCCATTTAGTATCATTTAGACAGGTGAAGTACATGAATTTTCTTAAGGAAAAAAAAGTCTCAGTCTAAAGCTGTAAATCCTGTCTGTTGGTACAATACTACTATATTATTGGTTAAAATTAAAAGCCCAAACTATTAAAATCATGTAATAAATATACACTAGACATATTTTTATTTTGAATGTGATTAATCGTGATTGTTTGACAACTAATATTTTTTTTTTTACGTTTTTTTTATATATGTGTCTATGTCTAGATACCTATCATATATATATGTGTGTGTGTGTGTTTGTCTGTATATAAATACTGAATGGAGTGGTCCATATATATATTTATATAAAGTAAGGAAGCCATTACTCAGACGTTGTTTGTCCCTAGCTGCAGTCTGCCACCTGCTAATTTCATGCAACTGAGTGTTAGGAAGTCAGCTAACTGCCTTTCCTTATCACAACACTATGCCCCCCCAGGGGGAAGGGGGTGCAACCTCAAGAAAAACACAAATTCCTGGAAGAACACTTTAAATTCCTCTGCATCCCCATCCTCAGCCTATCAGAGCCCTGCATGACAGCCGAACGCAGACCACAGGAATTGAAAACACCCTTCCCTGCTAGGAGGGTGTGCGTATATATGCATTCATCTTTCCTCCGTACCTCTATAACACACCCCTTTCGGCACCTCTTCTCCTTTTTCACTCCTCACTCTGTCCTGTGTGGCTTGCCTTAACTGTACCAGTGCGGAGGAAAACGACTCTTTGCAGCATGTTTGTAGCATGTGTTTTGATTCCCTTTTTAACAGGTGTGAATGTGGAGGGTAAACATGTTGTGTAGTGTGTACACATGGCTGTTCAATACCACAGCTTCCCCCAAGGCATTCAACAGCAGTGAAAAACACAACAGCATTTATAGCCTCACAATCTGTTCACATATATTTAAACCAATATGGCTGCCGCAGCACTTCCAACAGGTTTTTTCACACACACACTTGCGTCTTAAAGTGATAGTTTTCTCCAAAATGAAAATTTTGTCTGTTTCTTCACACCTGTGTGACTTGCTTCTGTGGAAAAGTTTTAGAAAAGAAATATTGTGGCGACTTTAACCATAGTGAAAATGGAGTAAAGCAGTTAAGTTTCAAGATGATAAAAACGCTCTATTAAATCATAGTGGACGTATTTGTGTGCTTTATTACACCAATTTAACCATATGATAGTTTTGTGTAAGAACTAAAATATAAATCTTTGCCAGTAGGGACAACTTCCGCACTGATAGTGATAAAAGTGAGTCCAGTATATGAAGAAATAACTCTTTATCTAGATCAGGTCGTCTTGGTGAATCTGTTGATACGGTTTTAAAAACTGGTCTCACTGATTCATTTACAAAGTGGACTGATCTGGTTCTCGAGTTCAGCTCTGTGAACTACATTCTAATTGTAGCAGTTACCAACCCAGTGAAGACAAAGACTTAGAAAATTGTACCACACTAGTCATATGGATTACTTTAGTGCTACTTTTATAGGATGTGTAAAAGAGCTAGAAATGTATCCTTGTGGGATTCTTTTATATATCTCAACCCCATGTCTAACCTGGTTCCCCAATGTTGCCCAGCGACAGTGCTCAAATGTTGCCTTGTGTATAATTAGACAAAGTCATGCAGATTTAAAACAATGTGAGGTTAGTTAAATGACTTAATTTAATTTATTTGCATTTATTAATTATGTAAATGATGTATGTAATGTGATTATGTATGTAAATGATCTTTAATTGTTCTAGGTGGTTTGCATGCTGATTATAAATATAATATATATAATTTTTTTTTCTTTCATTTAGAAAGAGGAAGGAAAAGTCCAAGGTCAGCTCAACAACACAGACTCCAGCCAGTACATCAGAGACCTCAAGGATCAGATAGAAGATCTCAAACATGAGGTAATGTCCATGTTTTTCTAGACAATTTTGAAAATTGTTGTAAAAGATTTTTAGACTATGCAAACTGTATTTAATAATAATAAGGCCCGTCAGCATGGCCAGATTTCTTCATCTGTCAGTGCATGAAGAAAGGGTAACACTTTATAATAAGGTTCTTGAGTTAATGTTCATTAATGCATTACCATTAACGAACAATGAGCAATGCATTTGTTACAGTATTTATTTAACTTTGGGTTGCAATAACGTATGAGTAACTTTTTTTTTTTTCATTGTAAGTTTATGTTAACTAATGTTAACAAACCTTATGTAAAGTGTTGTATAAATAAACATACCAAGTAAAAAAATAAGGTTTTATTTTTGGATCTTTTAAGTAGTGGTTCTGATTTTCACGTAGTTTTGTGCACACCCTAAATTGATGTAATGAGTTTTAGTGTCAAAGACTACTCGGTAGCTATGATGTTTTACCCACCCATGAGTTGTTTCTTTTCCTGCCTGATGTTTGATCTGTACTATTTGTTGTGTGGTTAACTTATTTTTCACAAGCTTCATGAGCGTTTTGAACAGATTTGTTAGTCTTTCACAGGCTTTTTTAAGTGTTAACTACGCCCTGTGCATGGCCTCTTCCTGCACTTCAGTTTGCCCGCACACACCCCATCACACTCTTAGCGCTACACCTATCCGCTCACAGGTGCCTTTGTAACCACCCCAAGATTTGCTCCATCGAACCTGGGTTTTAATAAAGTGTCTGGACCTCTGGTGGAAGATTGCCCTGATCAAATGTTCGGTTCATTAATCAAGACTCTTATTAATTAGACCAGTAGTGGACAAATACTCAAGTAACGCACACAGAATATTTAGTGCGAAATCTTCCCAGTTTACATGGCATCACCTTGGCTCTACACAGCCATTGAAGACTGTACACTAAAATCTCTTTTGAATAAGCAGTGAAATCTAGGATTTTGTAATAAAAAATTTTAAATAAGTTTTTAAATAATGAAGGAAAAAGAAAAACCTTTTTTGTTGTTAAAGTTGACAAATCCAGATGTTTCAGATGTTGTCAGAGCTGACTAATTTGCAGGAAATCACTTTTTCTCATGACCTTCTGATTGTCTGTAGGTGGTGTAGTTTTTGTGGCCAATGTGTTGTTTTGGTTGCTGCCCGCTTCTGGAAGTGAGATTTCTGGTCATTTTTGCTTATTTCTATGTTCAGAAACACACTTCAAGCAGTGCCACATGTCAAAAAGCTGCAGGTACTTCAGGTAATCCCTGAAAGTTTATCAATCTGAAAAAATATACATAAAAAAATTGGAATTGATGAATTTTCTGGTAAATATTCCATAGTATTCCCTCTGGTCTGCTAAAGGCTGATTTCGCCAACACTTTGTGGCCTGTTTGCATCACTCCAAGTGTTTGTGTCCATATTAGTTACTTTGTGCTGTACATTACACAAAACTACAGTGAATCATTGGGCACACGGTGACGCATTGCCAAAAATAGGCTGAAACAGCTGAAATGTGATGCCTGGAAAATGCAAGTTTCCAGATTACGAACAATGGCTTGCTAGAGATCCTTGGCCAAGTGTAACACAATGTAACCTTACTCTCACTTGAATCCTTGAATTTAAATGTATTATGAAGGGAAAGTACTTGAATTTGATGTTAGCATAATGCGGGAACCCATACTTGAAAGTCTAATTCATAGTGAATGATAAATGTAGACACTGGATGCAACAAAACGACCGTTGAAAATCATTTAAAACTTGCCAATACGTCAAAAATAGGATGCAGCACTAGTTTTCTGTCAGGAATTTGTCGTGCCTCATCGCGTCCGGTGTAGACACGGTGTTAATTATCTTTTTTTAATTATTTTTAAATACAGGTTGATATAAATGGTGTAATGCTTATTTAGAAATTGACATCAGTAGCTGTTGTAAGCATTGCATTTGGAAATAGTGAAACAGTGGGCATGACATCAACAATCTTTTTTTCTTTTCTCTTTGATGTATTTATGGAGCAACCAGTTTTTAAAAAATCCCTATTGTAATGTTTAATACACCATGTATAGCCATATATGTCACCTGCTTTAGTTTTTTAGCTAGACATTATAATGCGGAAGAGCAGAAGAGAAAACGGAAAGCATTTAATTGATTTATACAGGGTACAGGTCAGGATGTAGTCTGATTTTTCTCCTGCTGCCGAATACTGACAACAAAAGGCTGGTGGTTTGCGGTCAAACAACTTTCTACTAAATCGTTCATTTTTGGGCCATCTCAATCCCTATCAACAGAGTGCAGCAAGACAGCTTTACCTCCTAAAGCCTACCAGGTTCCTCTTCGTGTACAATCAAACAGCAGCATGAATCCTGTCTGTAGCCACAAACCCTTACCAACAAGACTGATTTGGTTGTTTGAGAGAAGTGCAATTTAATAAATGCTTTATTAGAGTTATACATATAATTATGACTTTTTGATAATCTGATCATGTAAAATTAATCTCAATCAAAAATGTAGTTTCAAGGCTAACTTCAATTATGGTAATAGTAGTGCATGATGGCAAGTTTAATAAAATCGCTCACCATTACAAAATCTATATAATTCATCTGTAAATGTTCACTAGAGATTTGTGGACTGAAGTTGTAAAGTTCTTAAAAGATCAGCCACACTAAAGTTGGCTTAGTCATAACCTAAAAAACAAAAGGACGGATGTCTCGTATCTGGTTGCTATTTAAATCACGTAGTTGCTAAACAGCGAGAGGTTTCCAATCAGCCGCATTTGCACTAAGCAAAACCATACTTGAGCTAATCTCTCAACATCACAGTCATGACTTGTCATACTTGTGGCCTCACTTGCCATTTTGATACAGTCTTCCGGCTTGTTCACTTTTTTTTTCTTTCTGTAGCCTTTACAACCCACACATCAGCCCTCTTCTATGTGCCTTGCATACGAATACCACATGAACCCTGTGTTCTCGTTTTAAAAACTCTTGGTTGTTTTAAAATTAGAGTAATATCAGTTGGAATGACTACATTGTGGAAGGGACATAAAACGTTACTGATTGACTCTGGTGAAACTGAAATACCCATGAATGTGTCTTTCCCCACATGTCTGTCTTTCTGTGGCAGAATGTTTCAGGTAAGAGCGTATACAACTCCATCAATTGTGTGTTACACCTCAAGAGCAAGTTTCTCATTTCAAAACCACATTTCACACAAGGACTGTTTATTGGCTTACAGTTGGCAATTTCATTTACCGCCTTTTTTGAGCAGGAACTTAATTTCAATTTGACGGACTTGGAGCATTGTATTATACTGCTATATGATACATGGCTAATCCCTCAAGTGACGTATTACTAGCTTTTTAAACAAAATTTACATTTTCATGATTTGCTCACCCTCATGTCGTTCTAAAACTGAAATAAACTCATAATGAATGAAACGCATATGTAAATTTGAAGATCTGGAAAATCTGTACATATTCAGACAACATAAAGGTGAGAAAATTATGACAGTACTGACAATAATGAGTTTGTGTGCAAAACTCATTTAATGCATACATTTTAAGCATTTTGACCCTTGTGTGTTTGTTTAAATGGATGGTGCTGTTCAGAGACTGTGCATTGGTGTGTTTTGCAACTGTTACCCTTCCTATCAATGTCTTTTGTGAAGAAATAGTTTCCTGGTATTACTTTTGCATGTTGTCAAAAGAAATGTCTGAGGTGTTAAAGTTTCAGTTGTGCTGACGCTCACTTTTTTTCTGCTCGTAGATACGATGCTTAAGAGGGCAGCAGGGCTTACCCAGCCCACCCAGTTTTGACGGGATTCATATAGTCAATCACTATGGAGGGGACACCGAATCCTACCAGTCCTCTGATGAAGACGGAGTGAAGCTGTCACCCCAGCTGACCAGTCATCAGGTTAGAGGCCGGATCACACTACATCCAAACCTGGAGGACTCAGAAAGTGAGGGTGATGAGGAAGGAGATGCCCTACGACTTAGTGTGTCCTCAAATGGCAGCCATAAGACAACTACAGTGTGATCATCAGGATTGGTGACGCAAACTGCCATCTAAGGTTTGGGAAGGAGAGCACTAAGCTCGTCCTTTAAATCTGCCTACAGGACTGAGCATGGGACTCGAAGTGGAGAACTTGAAAAGCCCTCGTTCATCTTTACAAATGGACTTACGGAGTCATATCTTTAAGGTCATGGTTTACATCTGCATTTGTTTTGTTTTTGCCAAAATGCGTCAGATGTTTGTCCTGGCACTAGTTTTTAATTTTAGCCTCAAAAAAAGCAGACTGATATGCCCGTTTAGGTTATTTGAGACCCTTGTAATAAAAATCTACATTTTGTGGCATGAGACTCCCAAACATTAAAAGGGGGTGTTTCTAATACCCCATGGTTTTTTCACAATTACGAGAAGTGATTTTGTATAGCGTAGTGTTTTATGCATTAAGAATTTGCATTGTCATAGCTTTTATTTTTTAAATCATCCTTTTTTTTTTTTTTTTAACAAACCACGAGAAACCAGTGAATGCATACCTGTTATGGGAAGCGTATTACGAAACACTATTATCTTTAAATGCACATTAAACTGTTCCATATCAATACAGTGGTGTCACATCGTAAGTTAGCAAGCCTTGTTTTCCTGGCATGAATTATACGATTGGGGTTTTTGAACACAATAAGTGCGGTTCAAGGAACCAGCATCTGTGTAAATATGTACATGTTTAGATTTTTTTTTTCCATCTCCATTATTACTTGAAAATATGTATTGAATGGATGTCATGTCTATATTGTAATGTATTGTACAGTTATGTCGAAAGGGATGTATTACTGAATTTGGGAGGTCTTTGGAGGCAACACCTTTTTTTTGGCACACTGCTGTCCAGTAACTTTTATGTACTGTAGCTTTGATCTAGTCAGTTCTCCAGTTTGTCTTTTGTGCCTGGAAACATTCAGTGGAATACTTGCTGATTTACAATATTTTCTGCAGTATGTTGTATGCTGAGCATGTGATGAATCATGAACATCTGCAAAATGATGCAGTTGAAGGCAGGGAGTGTTGGTTAGGGGAACAATGTTCTCATTTTTTCTGGCCTTCTCAAGCCATGCACTCACAGTCAATGAGAAGACAAGTACACAGACTGTCCCTCCTTTTCTTTTTACGTCCATATTTGTACCAACTAGCTTCCGAATCAGTTTTTTTTGCACAGATGACATGCATATCACTTCACAACAATGGAAACTACTATTGTTCCCTGTTTTTGTCAATTGAGCTCCACTCTTCATTGTTGTTCTTCTCCAATGAGTTTGTATGTCCCTGTGAGTCATTAGGAAAATGACTTTGGAAATCGTCTTCAAAGCAAAGAAATTAAGTTATTTCACATCAGTCTGCTATTTCTGATGCTTTGCTTGGCTGAAGATAAATAGCACCTGAGAACAAGCCTTAAAACCCCATGGTGATGTGACATTGGTACACTATTTGCCCATCTTTTAAAATGGCTAGGTTATCTAAGTAAATGAGACTTTGCAAAACTTGCAAAGCACTAAACACTAAAATGATTAAGTAAAAACATTATTTAATATAAACTCAAACCTTACAAGAAATGGAATTCCTGTGGAATGTTCCTGTGGGCATTATAGGCTTTACAGACTGTTGACAACGCAAGTGTCTTGAAAATGATGGATATGTTGATTCAGAACTCAATAAAATATCATTTGATAGTGGCCTACGAATGTCATGCTTTGTTCGCATTTTTACGCGCTGCATTATAATAATAATAATAATAATAATAATAAAAGAATATAATAAAATAAGTCATTGTTTAATAAACGAGTTATTTGATGCATCGAAAATGTTTGGTTTTATATTATGTATATATAATGATTTCTAGAGATATTTGCAAAATTGTAAAACACAAAAACTCATTTAGCACATTTGTTTCTCTAGAAATCAAGAAAGAAACTTTCACCGATGTTTAAATGTGTATTCTTTCCTGTGTTGTGCAATTTATTTCAATTTTATGTAACAGTCTTACATGAAAAAAACAACGCATTCACGCTTCAAGCACTGCGCATAAATAAACAGCTGCTGAAGGCACAGCCCTCCTTATACCGGATTACTATTAAGATGTGTCGCAAATAACGTTCAGGAAGCTTTTTGTCTCTATGCTTAAAACCCATGAGATGACATGGGCTGCGCGCTCTTTGCCTTAAACTAAAACAGCACAACCACACTGAACTCATCTTACAACGAACAGTGCGATCAGGTAAGCCCTACAATTCCTGTCGCCGAATGAGTCCCTGTCAGTTTTAAAGCGATCGTTAGGTATAAAACAAGTCTAATTCTTAAATCAGGGTTTCGCTGAGAGCAAAATCACAGTTCGCGCGTTTCCAGTTATGCATGAAGTTTCATACTGTACCTAAGAACTTAACATTAATAAAAGTCATTGACTCATCTCAGCAGTGTTTTATCACTGCAAATGTAAAGGATTTGATTTGCAGCGTTTGGTATTTCGTTGATGCCGTTAGTTTCTCAATTAGGACGTAGCTACATAAAGGAATATTTAAGAAAAGCACCGCGTTATTTTGGTAGGGCGTTTTTGGTTGTTCGGAGAAATAATATTTAGTCCATCTTTATAACGTTTAATTATGCACTGCGTTTTAGTGTAATATCATACTCATTATACAAAAAGTTTGATTCAGGAAAAAGAAGCAACGACAACACTGTCGGGATTATTATTGTTATTATTTTATTTTTATCTACTTTCTAACTTCTAGTTTATTTTATTCTGCTTTATAGATCGTTACACTGACGCTGTTCTGGCAAAGACAAAGTATTTGATATTAAAATTCGGTAATTTCCCCCGTTACTTCGGTGTTCTGTTCGTTTTGGGTTTCGTTATTTGGGTTATATAAATATATGATTTTCGTGATGGAGCACAAAGCAAAATGTCTGTAAAGATTATTGCTCATAGTGTTCTTGCATTATCGGTGTCCTATCTACCGGATGCCCTGCGGTGACAGTCTAATCGACTGAGGGCACATTGCGCTTTGATTTCCTGGGCTTCGCTCACTCTTTTGCAGATCCTGGACTGTGTGATTGTAGTAGGCTATCAGACCGGCGAGACAGATTTCATAAATCCACGCGGACCCGTCAAAAGTGTTTGAAACGTGTCTAAATGACACGCTGAAGCATAAACTTAACGGTTTGCCTTTCATTTTACAGCTTTTTTTTCTCTCAATATGACTGACTGCGGTAGCTATATCGCGCTCTGTGTGAGTGAAGCGAAGCGATTAATGTAGGAGACGGCTGTCACGAGTCAAAGGCAGGTGAGACGTAGACTGATGGACTGGCTGTGGGCTCCCACTGATTGTCTGCCGCGCGAGCTGAATGCGTGTCCCTGTTGTGTCCGCGACAGATCACCAGCGTCCACTCCGAACAAGGCAGTTCTGTTCACCGAACAGCCACGAAACTCGAGAACACCGTGACCCCGCTCGCGTGTGGACAGCTTTATTCCAAGGCTACAAAAAACAACAAAACAACACTTTGATAAAGCTCGCTTAATGAACTAGATGTTAAGATGTTTAACTTCGAGGAGAATTTCGCTAACTAGACTTAATATAAATTTAATTCCACAAAATGGTTGATTTTCCTTTTTGAAAAATAATTATTTGAATCAAACATTTAGTTAAAAAGGTTAAAACGGAGCAATCTCGGATGTCTAATGACATGCAGGCTATATGCCTTCAAAACGGTATGACGGTAACAATTTTGTTAACTTGACATGTTTCGCCTTGCGCTCACGGGCATGGCAACTCAGTGTTTATTAGAAATACATTGTAATGTTGATATTTATACATATGCAGGTTTATTTTATTTAAATCGTTTTCTTTACAAAATCATAACAGCACTGGAAAAACAAAGTCGTTAAGAAAGGAACTTTCTATGAAGAGTTCAATGTGTCATTATGATTGTCATATGACTTCTTTTTTTTTTTTTTTAATGGAATTGTAGTTACATGAGTGGGCGTGGTGACGATCAAAAGTTGACACATAGGCCTTACCTGAAACTAAAATGTAAAAAAATGTAGAATCAGGCTAAAGAATAAATACGAAATTCCATTAGAACAGCTAAAGTGTGCAATTGCGAATACAGCAAACGAAAATATTTTTTAAAACACATGTACGTTTGAATTGTGTTGATGTGCGTATAACTAATAAGTTGTGTTAGTATATAGGCTACACATATATACATGTTTAAAATATATTAGGCCTAATTTAAGACACAAAAAGAGTAGGCCTATCCATCAATTTAACAACACAACATTTTGTGAGAACAATTTCATACAATATTAGGCTGTTTATCTTGGGTAAACAATTTTTATTGATTATTTTTATTAACAGCCAGTTTTTAATAGCCTACCTGCACTCTAAAGAGGGAGAAGGCACAGGCTGCGCAGCCGTCTCCGCGTTTCCTCTCCCCCTGCAGCTAGGGATTGAGTAACACATTGATAAAACAGTGTATCACTTATCCTGATAGCCACGGTTCCCCCCGGACCTGTCTGTCCTCTCGCTGAGGGGCGGACCAATCAGAGGCCTAAGGCTTGGTAGTTGTTCCTTTAAAGCACCTGTCTTCATAACACCTGGCAGACGGGAGGACTGCTTTACGCATGCTCCCACCCCGCCGTATCCTCTACACAGACTCGCTGCTCAACCAATGGTCTTCAAATCTTTTCAGAGATAAAAAAGCCGCCGCGTCCGTGGATCTGACAGATTGCTTGATCTTCACTTATGACTGAGGAAATAGCAGGAAGGAACCAGAGGAGACACAATGCCTAGGTCTTTCTTGGTGAAGAGCAAAAAAGCCCACAGCTACCACCAGCCACGATCTTTGGAGGATGACTACAGCAGACTTGATACTATTTTAGCTCATATATGTGCAGGTATGTCAAAACTCTATCGATTGCTACTGATAGTGTGAATCAAACATAGCTACCTCAAACAGAATTTATTGTTTTTTAACAATAATTATAACCCCTTTTCTTTTAAAACTATTATTTTCCATATTTTTAATAGCTGTTAGACAGATACTTAGCGGGCGTACGATTACAGTTTTTATCTTTGTGTAGGTGGAACTCAATTCTAGATTTTGGCTGGCACACTGAGCCATTCATAGTAGCCTACATTAAATGTTTGCGAACAGTTGTGAGATAAATATTTTATACAGCTGTGGTTTTGACGGAAAAAAAAAAATTCTCATAACAGAAAGCAAAACTTCAGACGAGTCGGAGTGCTGTACGGACGCGCTGACAGGCGACACGGCTGGCGCTCGTTCACCGGACTCTCATCTGGAGGATCAAGCGGATCTTTCTTCCAAATCTCCTCTCAGCTGTGAGGGAAGCGTGTGCGACCGCTCCTCAGATTACGAAGACTTTTGGCGACCTCCATCACCATCAGCATCACCTGGTATGGATATATTTATTCGCGTATTTAAGATATCTGACTGATCTGAAATTTGAATGCATGGGTGCCTGTTATACAACTAATGCTTTTCTTTGCCGAATGTTGTCAACCTGTTTTCAAACGTTTTGTTTCTACCAAAACATTTTACTCGTCAGTGAAAATTTGCATGAGGTAGAGACCATAACAGCCTGACTGCTTAAGCAAGCTTCGCTCATTCTGGATCAAATAGCCTATCAAAAATGTGTAGGCTAATTGTAAATATGTTGTGGTTTTGTTTTTGTTTTTTTCGTTTTTTTTTTTTAAGATATACTTTCGAATTAAATTAACCGCAACAGATTTTTGGCACAAATGACATATAGCCTATTAGGTATAAAATTTGATATACACAGATAGGTCATTGTAAAATCCAAAACAGGTTTGTTTATTACGCGTAATTCATAAAATGGTCGATTTTATTTATTTAACAGAGTCAGAAAAGTCATTTTCACCCTCCGCTGAGGAAACACAGCCCTTCGCCGTCCCCTTCAGGCCTTACGCGTGGAGCAGGTACTCGGGATGTGAAATCAGACAGCTGGTACAGCGTACTATTAACCAACACCACTCTCTGGATCTCGAGCGGCCTTCTCCTCCAGCCTATTACAATGACCGTGTGGTCGAGTCCTCTCTTTTCACGGAAAGAGGATCTGGCGCAAGCATTTACAACAGTTACAGTTCCACCGCCACCCTATTCGAGCGCGCCTCTGAACTTTATAATGAAAGCAGCATACTGGGAAAAGGAACTGAGATGAAATCCAGCTCTGACGTGATGTGTAGTCGTCTCCTGCTGAATGGCGCATACAAATGTATCAAATGCAGCAAGGTAATGTAACTAGCGCAAATAGCTCGCTGGGATTTGTATAAATCAGACATGAGACAGACATGAGATTATTAAAGATTGCCTTTTCCGTCCCACAGGTGTTTTCTACTCCACATGGCTTGGAAGTTCACGTGCGGAGGTCGCATAGCGGAACAAGGCCTTTCGCTTGCGACATCTGCGGGAAAACGTTTGGACACGCAGTTAGTCTGGAACAACACAGAGCTGTTCACTCGCAGGCAAGTGCTTGAGATTTGGTCTTCTTCGGTGTTGTAATAGCAAAAACGTCTAAATGAATGCAAAAACGAATTTTTAAAAACACTTTCATCCCACAGGAGAGAAGCTTTGATTGTAAAATATGTGGGAAAAGTTTTAAAAGATCCTCCACGTTGTCCACACACCTCCTCATCCACTCGGATACACGGCCCTATCCGTGTCAGTACTGCGGAAAGAGATTCCACCAGAAATCAGACATGAAGAAGCACACATTCATCCACACAGGTAAGTTACGGGCAGAACTTTATCTACAGAAACTGAATTTTGGATAGAAACGCTGACGTGTGGATTTTCTCTCCCAGGGGAGAAGCCACACAAATGTCAGGTGTGTGGGAAAGCTTTCAGTCAGAGCTCCAATCTGATAACACACAGTCGAAAACACACCGGATTCAAACCGTTTGGATGTGACCTCTGCGGCAAAGGATTCCAGCGCAAGGTCGATTTAAGAAGACACAAGGAAACACAACACGGACTGAAGTGAGGAAACGCTTCAGGACGTTAACAAACACTATTCGACAACCCATCAGGACTTTTTAATTTAACAAGCTACAAATGCTTATTCATAAAACATTAAATCAGTGTTTTAGAGTAGGCGACTAATAGCGTTTACATTAGTTGTAGAGCTGTTTATGCTTTGTGAGATTTGCCTACGAGTCAGCAGCGGGCCAGCAGGTCTGGCAGCTTTTATGGTGATGTTATACAGGGTATCACTGGGTATCTTGATCCAAATCAATAGCCCGCTGCAGAGACATGCCGGGCATCGTGTCTGAACCCAAAATATTATCACCAAAATAATCAGGGACGAAATATAACCGCCGCGAGAAAGGACACTGTATCACCCAAAATATCAGCTGAAGGAGAGAAAAATCACCGCATCTCAAAAGAATGTCACTTTGTTTTCAACGCTGCAGAGGGAATGCTGGCAAAACAAGCACTACAATAGACTGCGAGATTTCATCAATAAAATGATTGTTTGTGTACTATAGGCCAACTTATATGATTTGGCAGTTTGTCGAAGTCTTTCCATTTATCAATTTCCCTTTTCTATTAGGTTCGTTTTCTTTAGCGAAGCCCAAACAAACAAATAAAAACTCAATTGACCGTACCTTTACAAATAAATTAAATCGATAAATTAAATTAAATTAAATTTGTTTTATATCATTTACACTATTTATTGGAATAAAGAATTTTACGGAGAGTCATTTCGTGTGTATTTTATTCCCTTTTTTGTGTAATTATGAAAGTTTGTAGCCTATTGTTTCATACAGATTTATAAAATCTCTGTACTGCGCAACGAATAACTTATCTTGAGTTAAGCACAGGTTTTTCAGTTCATGATTCTGTAATGGAAGTATTTCATTATTTGAAGATTTTTATACATGTTTAAAATAAAATGATTTATTTGAAACAACTGTGGGAAATTCCAAATGTGTTCCGCAATCAGTGCGGTATTTAGATTAAAAATATGGGAAAGACCAGTATAGGCGAAAATGTGGGAAAATAAAGATGATTTATTAACTTTGTCTTATGTCTTTAAACACAATTACATCTATAGCATAACTAAAGGTTGATAGACCGCAGCACAGTCGCAAAACAATCAACTAACAACCAATAATAATTAGCCCTATTATAATAAAAATATCCACAAAAATCCTTTTCTTTTTTTTAAGGTCGAAGTAATATTTTGAATAGGCTATTTCACATTTAATTTTAGATACCTGATTGCCAACCTTTCAAACGATCCCGAGAAAAGCAGTTCACATTTATTGAACGCTATCCTATGATTTATACGGTTTATTTTATACTTTAATTCATAATTAACAGAATTATGAATTACATATCAATTAGTCATCCAAAATAGGATAAATCTGACCAAAACCTTACATTTTTAAATCGAAATTTAATTATAGGCTACCTGTTGCAGATGTCGTCAAATCGAACGTCTATTTGTTTTTTTTGTTGTTTTTTTGTTCTACCTTATCAGACCATGAAATTAATTAACCCCCTTTTTATTTACACTCTAAACACTGGATTTCTCTCGTTAACTAAACTGAGTGTAAATAAAGGGAGTTTATTCAGCAGAAACAGTTTACTCCCGCGGAATAATAGGGCGGGTCAGTGCGTTCTGCTTCCCTGCAGCCTAAAATGGCCCCGGGATATAACGTCGACTTTTTCTAGGGATCTGGCACAGTGAAGGTAAATAATGAACTGTCTAAAATCTGTTTGCCAAAACGCCACCCCAGTGCAAGCCTTTCTCAAAATTAAATTCTTGTTGAGCGCAACACTAAGACCCAATCAAAGAACACTAAGCACCACTTACATTGATTGAAATCACTGACTTTTCATGGCTCAAATCTTACTGCATTTATGCCCCTGAAGATGCTTAATATTTTAAAACCCTGAATATTTGACTGCAGGAAACATGAAAATGCATAATTATTCCAGAGAAAACAGAGATAAGAGCACAGCTGTGGGATTTTTATGTCCTGCTGCTGTTTGGAAAATGCCAGAGGAATTAGGACAATATTTGGTATGTATCTGCTCCTTCTTTTTTTGACTTTATCAACAGATGATAACCTTAACGATTGTCAGATTGACAGAATCATTGTAGTCATATCCACTATTTAAAACGGCGCATTAGTTATCTCCCTGTCAGAGAACATTAGAGCGGTATGTGTAAGAATAGACAGTGGTGAAGTATAGTGGATGTGGTTCAGGGTGCTGCAGGGATTGCAAACGTAGGTCACCACAGACGTTTCAATCCTCTGCTGTTCACTCAGAGGGAAAGTGCAAGCTTCAAGTGGACCATTAGGCCAGGCCAGATTTCAGTAGTGAGGGTTTTAAGACCGTTGCCCCACAGCCTCCAGGCATATCAAATATGAATAGAAGAAGTCCTGGAAAGAGCCCAATCAATTTCAGAGGGCAAGTAATCAGAGCACTTCAGTCTTTGGTTTACAAACACAAACACACACACACACACACACACACACACATCTAGACTAACAAAACAACACTTTCAGGTTGCAATAATATGTCTGGTAAATTTACAAAAAGATTTCAAAAGTTATATGGAAATATTCACATGGATGTATAATAATAATAGTTGTAAATACATGGTTATTTAATGCTTATAGGGTTATCTAAGATTAATGACTGTCGGAAATAAAATATGAAGCATATCTTGCTCAGGTATTAGATAAAACACCCAGCTTTTAATTTAAGAATAAGCCTCCACAGCAATTCAAACCGTGTTGTCATGTCATTCTTGGGTGACTTTCTTTTGAGCAATACAGAAGCAGATATTTTGATGAACCAAACTATTCTGGTTGCCACTGACTTACATTTTAGAGGCAAAACAAACAAAAAAACAACAACCCAAAAGACATTTTACAAAATATCAGCTTTATGTTCAATATAGAAGAAGTCAGTCAAAGAGGTTTGGAATGACAAGAGAATAAAGAGAATAAAAAAGGGGCAAATACAAGAAGGAAGATGTTACACTGTAAAACAAAATCTGTAAAATTTACGGTAAAAAATCTGCAGCTGTGGTTGCCAGAATAAAACCGTGAAAAACACAGTAACAATATTTTTTGTTTTACGGTTTTATGTTAAATTTACAGTTAAATACATAATAGTCATTTCTAATAATAAACCGTATAACTGATATAATGTTAATATAACAACCTATTAAAGTAGTGAAATACACTGATAAACACTGATAACTATGCAGGTGGTGATGAGAAAGTCACATGATGAACCAAAGCTCATCACAAGCAACTTTTAAATAGCGACATACTGTAAAGAAGGTGCTTAGAGTCATTCACACAAACACTAAACATCATCATGGTAAGTCTTATTAAACTGAAATGTGCAATAAACATTCATTTAACAACATTACATGCAACATACAACTGATACAAAAAAAGAAGAAATAAAGGTGTTTCAGAGAATAAACATCAAATTCAAACAAAAATTAAAATGCAATGCAGGGAATTCTGGGAATGTCAGTTTGCGGTGTTTCCCTCTAAATCCCTCTAAAACAGGAATTTACAATTAACCATTAAATAGGTTTTTACCGTAGTATTTTCAAGATTTTTTACCGTTACAATCACAGTGATTTCCTACAGTGTACAGTGCAGTTTCATTATGATCTGGTTGAATTTATGCATATGACATTAAATACAAAAATATAGAAGCCTATGTCAGTAACAGAATGAGCTATGCCCTTATCAAAAGAAATAAAAACAAATAATCCAAAATAGGCCTATGTTTTTAATGACAGGCGAACAATAATTACCAAAATCCTCCAAATTGCCAGTGACGGCTTGAATGCTGTTTTAAACAAATTTGTTTAAAAAAGCTTGAAAACCACAGCCACTTTAATAAAAACAGATGGGTGGATTGGTTATGGTGTGTTGTAGCCTATACAATTAAATTAAAGCTTTTTTTTTTAAAGCAGAAGTATCATGTAAGCAAATAAGCATAAATAGATGAATGAATTAAAAGATGAATTACTCAGCAGTCCCTCGTTTGGAGTGACAGAAGAAATGCAGGGCGTCTACACCCCTGTGATGGGATAGCAGTGGAAGGTCTCAGCGAGACAGGGCTCAGATACTGTGTTCTTTTGTTGTGGCGCTTTATTCATTATTTACTTGATCTGAAAAATAGACTGCAAGACAACTGCACAGCTGTCATCAGGCAGTAGGGTGAGGATACAAATTATTCATGATTTTAGAAAGAAAGGTAGATAGAATAAAAAGAAAGCGAGAGAAAAAACATAACAGGGAATTTGCTTAGCACGGATGACAGAACCTCACACTATCTGTGAGACAAACAATTTGCACAGGTTTTTATGAGTTATACTAGTTGCAAATGCATTTTTTAAAAAACGTTTTACTAGAAATTAACTATGTATATATGAAATGTTGTATTTGAATGTTATTTATATGAAATCTAAAATATCCAAAATGTCCATTGGTTAAACATAATCAATACAAAGTTCTTCTGTGTAAGCGGTAAACAAATTATACAACTTTTAGAACTATTTATAAAATATGGCAAAAATTGATGTACAAATATGAACTATTATTTACTTATTGTGACATAATGACATACTAAATAAAACAAATACATATGTGTATTAAAATGTAATCTCAATAGCAAAGACTGATTTGCCTTAAACTCTGCATCAGGTTACAGTTTGTGAGGCCACCAGTGTAATGTGTCTGTCTGCTCCTATTCATCTTATTCCAGTTTGACATGACACCTCAGTACAGACCCAGGGGAACAGGGAGCATTTTTCCAGTCTGCTCTGGGATGTCCCAGCTGAGCCTGAGTACCATGCTTTTACTGCCCAAACGCCACACACTTTTGTTTTGAAGTCCTTGTTGTTTTCAGGACTGTTTAACAAGGTAAGTCTCCTGAGTCCTGGCACACTCTGAAGAGTCCGTCGGGGTTGAAGTATGTGTGTGTAACAGGGAAAAGCTAAGTGTGGGGGTCTTAGTAAAAATGGGTAAGAGTGGTGATTGCCACAATTGGGAGACATTAGACCTGGGTGAGCGGCCAAATGTGAGCTGACGTTTTCTTTCAGGTTTAAGGCCCTGAAAGCTTTTCCATTAGTTATCTCGCAGAGGGGCTCACCAACCCCTGCACAGCACGCAGTCGGCCTAGAGAGCCCCCACCAGCTGCTGAAAGGTGGGTGCAGTGGGTTGCTGCTCATTTAAAGACATGTTTATCTGCTTCATTTAGCATTACATATCACTACCACTATTTGGATGCTAGCTGTCGCTCAAAAGAAGATGCAAAGGCAGGGCTCTATGGTTATTTTTTCTTTTTAGGAGCATTTGAGATGCTAATAAAAAAAGAAAAAAAAAAAAAAGTAGAAGCACAGTCAAAATGTCAGGAGCATCTTCTAAATCAAAAAGCAAAAGTTGATAAAAATTACACTTTCCCATTACAAGGTGATATCTGACTCAAATTTATTTACAGGGGATTTTTTATGTCATCTTTTATGTCAAATAAAAAATATATATATATTTTAAGCTTTTTAAGTTATAAGCTTAGAATAATTTACCAATCAAATGAAATCAGTATTAACAAAATTAATTTGTACTACATGTGGCACAGAAGAAAACAAAAGTGGCTTGTAGGTGTATTTGCTTAGATGTTTAATAAGGCATCATGAGTGCAATTAAATTAATAAATTCATGTTGAGATTAAAAAAACATTAAATATAATTAAAATGATTTAAAAAACTGAAAAGATATACTTTAAAAAACAAAAATAAGCTGCCAGCAGATTGAAATGGTTGATTCATTCTTTATGATTGTGTTATTGAATCATTGACTAGATTCATTTAAAAACACACTTCATTCATAAACAAAACAATGCTTTGTTGCAACAGAGATGCAACGCAGCTTAGTTGTGACCTTGTTTGATACTATTCTCGTTGACAAAATAGATCAAAATTAGGCAATATTGCTGCAGTTAGACAGTGTATGTAACTTAATAACTTGTTTATTGAACTGTTGTATTAAATCAGTATCACGTTTGCAAACTCCTTTGTACTCCTGCACAATCAATCTCATTTACGTCCTATTTAAGAAAGTATTCGTAAGCTTGCATAACTAGGTGCTGAACAAAATATCAGTATTTTGAGCAGTGAATGGATTCTGATTAACATTGTGTTCAAGGAATCAACAGATATGTCTGTGATGCATTACTCAACGCTGCAAAAACATGCTCATAATATCTCAAAATAAAACGGTAGATATGTATAAACAGCATATGTGTAATAAACCTTCTAATCAGACAGTTTCACATACGGATTATGAAAACAATGGAAGATATGTTAAAATGTGACTGAGACTAAGAACTAATGGAAAGTATACCTTAAAAAACATATAACATTTCCCAGAAATCTAGGCCTACCTCCACTACCCCCATCAATAAGTCAAAATTCCACGACATTATATCTAATTCATCCTGCTAGGGAGCATTTTCTTTAGCCGGAGTACATCAGTATAGCTCTGTTTCATCAACATTTAAAGAGTAATCTAATAGCATGTGAATCCTGACAAAAGCACTAAAAGGATTCATGTTAGTAAAAGGTTGAACAAAAATAAACTCTCCGGTCAGAAACAAATACAATGTGACAGACAGGCCCAAGCACAGTTGCAGTAGAATTAAAGCTCTAAAATCTTTTGTAACAGTTCAGTACAGTATCTAATACTGTATGCCCACAATTCAAGAAAAATAAAATAAAGAGTTTTGTAAAGTAATGTTTCAGTATAGGCTTTTTTAAAACTGCATTGGGCAGTTTCCCGAACAGGGTTTAAGACTAGTCCTAGATTAAAATAAATGTTAGAGCTGTCTAAAATGGAAAAAGCTTGCACTGACGTATAAATTACTGCCATTATTTGGTCTTAAAATGCTCCCAGGTAATGCTTTTTTGTAAGACATGTTTCTAAAAACTATGTAAATGTCCTAAATTAACAAAGACCTATAGTCCTGGCTTAATCTAATACCTGTCTGGGAAACCGCCCCTATAACACTAGAATATTATTAGTAGTCATCCACTAATCTCAATAAGCTCTAAATCTATAAAAAACATGATTTTGGAAAGAGTACAGACGCAGCCTAAAAGACTGAGAACTGATACAATCCTCCACTTAACCAGGCCTGACTAAAGCAATGAACCTCTCTGAAAAATTCATAAGATCCATTTCACAAAATACCAAGCCAAGCAAAAGGATGTATCAAACTAGAGAAGGAGAAAGAGATGCAGCAAGCTGATATGTAGAGACTGAGAGAGGGAGAGACAGGGTGGTGGTGAGAAAAATGACAAAAGATTTATTCTCAGTAATAATAAAAAATTAATGTTGAGGCATTCAAGTAAAGTTCCTTTTGATGTTCTGATTTAATGAATGATTTGAGGCTCAGATGTAGGTTTGCTGAAGCCTGTGCTAATGTCTGTTCGGGGTCTGTGTAGTCATGTGTCACTCTGCAGCACCATCAAACCACTGCACTGCTTCTCAACAGATCAAGCAGTCTGCAGTCAGCTGGTAAGTACTTCCAAAGTCCCCGAGGTCCAGCACGCACACGCGCTCGCACGGCCTCCTTCGCAGACGCATTCTGACACTAGACCCACAAATACACCACCACATTTGCTCACTAACTCAGACACGCTGATATGTTCCTACACTGTTTAAAAGCACTACAGATAAAAGGGTCTCTCCTGTAGTGGTGTATGTGGGAACAGCTGTGATGTTTTTCTGCTGTTGTGTGAATGTGGTTTGTGTTGACTCTCTTAAAGGCAGTGGAGTGTGAAAGGAACAAAAGACTAACAAAACATACATTTGTGTACTGGCTACTAGATTTAAAAATACATTATCTCTCTTTTGTATCTTATCTTTCGTAGATCAATCTCACTCAGTCTGATTGGAATAAATAATAGTGGCGCAAGGTCAACAGAAAAGGTACAATTATACACAGTATAGACAATGCTATGTTACAAAAAAGTAATGAATTGAAGTGTAACAAATTCCTGTTATAAAGTTTGACAGCAATTCATATCAATCATTTTTTATTTTTTCTGATTCAAGCTACCTTTATACAACTGTGGGCATATATGCAGCTACTATACCTATGTAACATTAATTTGTCCCACATTAAATATTTCAAAGAAAAAAACATATCTTTAGTTTGCAAAATAAAGACTCCTTTTGATTCTTTTCAGTGTAAAAGACTAAGGCGATCTGAGAGACAGCGTTACAAAGACAAAGATCTGGGTTGCAGGGGTAGATGAGACTCGAGACTCGGCCCTGCTCGTTTTCCCGCTGGTGTATGTTAAATCATTAATGATCACAACCAGTACCTGATCTGCTCAAATCAACTCAGAGTTTTTCCAACCTGCTTTCCACACAGTCCAGCTAAAGGTGTTTGCACAACAACAGCATAAAGGGGCCTACGAATCACATTTACTTGATTGATCATTTCACTTAGGCATTGTTTAAAAGCAGAAAAAGTCCTTTTACAGTGCTAGAGAGAAGTCACACTGAAATATAGAGTTACAGTTGTGAGATGTAAAGCTGATTTTACAAAAATATAGTTGCAATTGTGAGGTTTAAAATAATTGTGACATAAAATAAGTATTCGGAGATATAAAGTTAATATGTTCAAACTGCAATTTAAAGTCTGCAGGAGAAGCAGAATTTATGAGAAAGCCAGTCACTAGAAATAAAGTTTCAATTGTAAAACCACAATTGCAAGATATGGACCCGGAATGGCAAGATACAATCACACATAATATTGATATTGCTAGGTATCATAAATTGTGAGATACAAAACAACAATGGAAAGACATAAAGTCACAATTCTAATAATATGCAGTCTAATTATAATTATATTATATATAACAATACAAATAGTAAAAGATAGTAAGATTTGAGGTAGGAAACGTATTAAGTATAAAGTTGCAATAGTGTTTTTTTTTTATTAAACAAGCAGACAAATAAAAGGATGATCTATTGACCTAAATGACGGGAAACCAAGGTGATGTTTTCGGAAGAAGGGATACAGATTAAAACACTTGTACTTTTACTTCTGAATAAAAAGAGTGAGGGTGGGGAGAAAGGGAAAAAAAGGCCTAAAAGCTTCCATCACCTCAATAAAATCATGGGAACCAGTACAGAGTGTGTCAGCATCTCTAAACACCAGAGAATGAGCAGACTGACAAAATTGCTTTGACAGGCTGTTCACATGTAACATCCCAGCCTCTTCTGCCATTGGGGGTTGCCTACAGAGATGAAGGCACAGGGTACCCAAGCACACAAATAGACCCAGCCGTGCTGGTGAGCATGGTATTGATCAAAGCCAGACGGGGTGTCTCTCCTTCAGGAGAGAGGCCAGCGTTATCCTTGTCAATTAAGGTTCCCACACTGTACGTATTGATTTGGAACAACTCAACACAGGTAACTGCCATCAAAATGCTGATTTACAAAAGGGCAAGCAGGAATCTGCAATAGAAGCACCTGTATGGTTGTATGGATCTGTTGTGTTCTCCTCCCCATGGTCCCAGTCACCCCGGCAATACTCAGAAAACTAACATTCTATACAGACGCTGTATCTAGAAGATTAAGCGCATAAACACATATGCAGCACATTTTCATTTGCACTTGTTAGATATTAAGTTAACTATGATACAGTACATCAAGGCCTAGCTGATTTTACTTGACTCTGACCCCTCCTCTTTGTATGTTAAAGGTTCACGCAGGGAACAATATTTTTTATTCAGTTTTTTTAATCTTTCCTGCAGTTACTAAATCATGGGGAAGGGAAAATCTGAGCCATGTCCATATAAAGTGCACTGTTCCAAATCAAACGCAGAAGTCCATCTGCAGGCAAGGCAGTGAAAGCTAAGGCACAGGCTCTAGGGAGCGACCCCTAAACAGCACAGTTTTTCTCTACAAGCTCGCTGGGGTTTAGGGAGAGATACTGGCAGACAGCATCAAGCTCTAGACATGGCCCCTAGGGGCCTTCAGGGCTACTCTATTGCTAAGAAAAAGGCAAGAGAGGGAGGGAGTAAACAGTCCTGTCAACATGCCATTTGAAAAAAAAAATAGTACAAAAAAGCATAGTATGTTTGTTTGTGATAAGGACATATACATAAACGGAAACGGAAATATACATATTTTAGAATAGTTAATCTTAGTTTTCCCTGTGCAAAAGTTTATAATTATAACTAAACTTATACAACCTGAATTTCTGCAATGTTGGGACATTTTCTAAATATCAATAAAATGAAAACTAAAAGACTTTCAAATCACTCATGCCAATATTTTATTAACAATAGAACATAGAGAACATTAAAAAAAATTAAACTGAGAAATTTTTCTTCTAAACAATGAATGAGCTCATTCCAAATTTGATGCCTGCTACAGGGAATGGCATGGGGAAAACAAAGGGTTGTAAAAGCAAGAAATTTTGAAAAGATTCAGCTGAGAGAACATCTAGCAACAAATGAAGGGATTTGACATCAGGTCTGTAACATGATTAGCTATAAAAGGGATGTCTTAGAGAGGCAGAGTCTCTCAGAAGTAAAGATGGGAAGAGGCTCTCCAATCTGTGAAAGAGTGTGTACAAATATTGTAGAATGCTTTTAAACGGGTGGGGAATGTTGATCCCACCCTGGGAAAAAAAAAAAAAACCTTAACTGCATCCTAAAGACCTTGATTAGCCAGTTAAGGTGTGTTTGATTAGGGTAGGAGCAAAACTCTGCAGGAACACCAGTCCTCCAGGATCAACGTTCCCCACCCCTGCTAAAAACTACGTTCCTCAAAATCAAATTGCAAAGGCTTTGCAAATCTCATCATCTACATTGTATCACATCATCAAATGATTCAGAGAAACTGAGGAAATATATGTGCGTATAGGACAAGGCTGAAGACATTTGTTGGATGCCGTTGGATGCCTTTGGGCCCTCAGATTACACTGCGTTTCATTTTATTCAAATTTAAAAAACGTTTCTAAAATTCGGGTTTTAGTATGTGTAGCGAATCCGACCTCTGTGGCTCTCTCCGACCAAGCAGCGGGAACCATCTCCCGAGTATTAGTTCCGCCCGGACCCAGTTTCATGAAACACGTCATCACTTCCGCGCCAGGTGTGCGTGGTTATCTGGACTATTTAAACCCACGCCTAGAGTAAACTAGTCGCAAAGTTTTGCTCTGCTCTTGGCACCAATCCTAAGCGTTTTTTCATTGTATTTCGGACTGCCTTGTTTTGACTTTGGACTGCCTTTATCTCTGTGAACCCTTGCTTGTTGCCACCGACCATTTGCCTGTTTTTTGACATTGATTCTTGCCTGTGACCCCTGATTCTCTGCCTGGACTCTCACTCTGCCTCTGTCTCTCTACGTTGATCCCATTGCCTGGTATTTGAACACTGCCTGTTTGACTTTGCTATTGTTTAATAAACTGTGTTTGGATCCAATGATGTCTGACTCAGAGTCATCGATGTCACAGAAAACTTCCAGCAGCAATCTATCATTTGGCACAAGAGCTTACCCGTCAGGCTACCCAGCTGACCACCCACCAGCAGCAACTGGAGAAGCTGAGTCGTGGACGACATCGCTCAAACGCTGCAAAACCTCACAACAGCCATCGCTGCACTCACCCCACTGCCAGCCGCTGCCGCACCAGTGCTACCACCTGTACCACAACCCACCGTTAAGCCGAGACTTTCACTTCCTGAGAAGTTTGATGGGGCTATTGGGAAATGCCGGGGTTTCCTGTTGCAAGTGGACATTTATATTACCCAGCAGTCGCATGATTTCCAGACCGATGATAGTAGAGTCTCTTTGATTTACTCGTTACTGACTGGGAGAGCGCTGGAGTGGGCTACCGCTCTCTGGGACAGTAGGAGGATGGCCTTTCCCTCTTACCAGGAATTCGTGCGCCTCTTCAGGGAAGTATTTGATCACGTTGCGGGAGGAAAGGAACCAGGGGAGGAACTCCTTACGCTCCGCCAGGGCAGTCAATCAGCCGCCGACTTCACCATCTGGTTCCGCACCCTTGCAGCTCAGACCAGCTGGCCAGCGGCTCCCTTAGAGGTGCTCTACCGTAAGGCTCTGCGAGATGACCTTCAAACGGAGATGGCATGTCGCGACGAGGGAAAGACTCTGGATCAGTATATGGATCTCACGATCCAGATTGACAATTTACTCTGCTCCCGTCGCTCTAGACGCCCCACTAGCTTTCCTGCTGCTCCGCCCCAGTCCACTTACCCGGAGCCCGAACTCATGCAACTGGAGACCACTCACTTGACCCAGGAGGAACGCGACAGGAGGCTCCGCACTCACCTGTGCCTCTACTGCAGCCTACCCGACCACATCCGGGCGAACTGTCCAGTACGGCCTCCATGTCAAACCACTAACCGGGTGAGTGAGAGATCATCTCTTATCATTCCCATTAAATTCCTTATAAGAGATCAAGTGTATACCACTTCTGCCTTCATTGACTCGGGGGCAGAGGGTAATTTCATTGACTAGGAGTTCGCTAATCAATGTGGTTTCCTGCTTTCCCCATGTGGTCCACGGGGGGCTGTGGCAGCCTTAGATGGACGTCCACTGACCGTTACCGAGGGACTCACCATGCACGTAAGATCACTCCACCAGGAAACCATCAGACTGTTCACGATTGAATCCCCCACTCACCCAGTAATCCTCGGATCACCCTGGCTGGAGCAACACAACCCCACCATTTCATGGAGAGAGAAAGAGATCACACAATGGTCATCGCACTGCCACCGTCACTGCCTCAGAGGTCTCACCGAAGCACCCAAGTTCCCATCATCCACACCTGAAGGACACACCAAAGAGTCAGAGCACGAGCACTTACCTGCCCAGTATCACGACCTGCTGGAGGCCAGGTGGGCTCTATTTTTCACCCGGTTCAACTTCAAAGTAACCTACCGTCCAGGCAGCAAAAACTGTAAGGCAGACGCCTTCTTGCGGCAGTTTGAGGTACCCTCACCACACACTGAACCAGAAAGTATCATTCCAACCTCCCTGATTGTGGCCCCGGTACAATGGGACATAATGGCCGAAATCGCAGAGGCCCAGATA
>JAUMHP010000048.1:8827951-8841033 GCA_032361065.1 Enteromius trimaculatus | reverse complement strand
GTATCTAGACATTTTTAATTAGTAATTCAGAACTTCTTAGAAAACAGCCACTTGCCTATATCTTCAGTCAGAGGAATCTTGAAGAAGTTTAAAACAACTGGGACAGAGACAAACAAGACTGGACGAGGACCCATGTTTATCTTGCCACCACGCACAAAATTCTCAAAACTTACTGCTGGAGAACAGGATCAAAGAGTGGCATCTTGGGGTCACAAAGCCTCCATAACCACCATCAGATGAGATCTATATGCCAGCAAGCTGTTTGGGAGACATGCAAGGAAAAAGCCTTTTCTCAAAAACAACAAACATAAACGTCTCGAGTTTGGTACTGGGATTTCAGTTGGGACAATGTGCTTTGGTCAGACGAGACAAAGGAACAAACACTTTAAGTGGGTTTGCCGTAAAACAAAAGGTGAGTTTGCTGAAAAGCACCTCATGCCTGCTGTAAAGAATTTGTGAGGCTGTGGGCCTGTTTCTCTTCCAAAGGCTCTGGGAATCTTGTTGGGGTGCATGGCATTATGAACTCTTTGAAATACCAGGACATTTTAAATAAAAACCTGATGTCCTCTGCCAGAAAGCTGAATATGGGTCATCATTGGCTCTTTCAGCAGGATAATGACCAAAACAGCAAAATCTGCACAAAAATGCTTCAGCAGACACAAAATCATCTCAGTCTCCAGACCTCAACCCAATTGAAAACCTGTGGGGTTAGCTGAAGAGGAGTGCGCATAAGAGACGACCCGAGACTTCGGATGATCTAGAGAGATTGTGCAAAGAGAAATGGCCAAAGATCTCTCTCTCTGTGTTCTCCAATCTTGTGGAATGTTATAGAAGGACATTAAGTGCTGTTTTGTTGGCAAAAGGGTGTTGTATGAAGTATTAACATCAGGGGTGCTGATAATTGTGGTACACATGATTTCATGAAAAAAGATAAATAAAAAATCTTAATGTGGGATTTTTTCCACACTGAATAAATGTACTTTCTTTAAAGGTTGGATTTTTCTTCTTTTTTTGCATTGCGAGAGAAAGAATTTATTAGAAGCCTAAGAACACTTCTTAACCACGGTGTCATAAGTGGTGGCTGTCATTCCCTGGACAGTCACCAGAGGGTCCTTTTTGTAGTTTGTTATGTTTTTGGACTGCATTTCCCAAACCCTTTGTTCACCCTTAATGATCATTGTTTTCAGCTGTCTTATCACTTCCATCATTATTCCATTTAAACACCCCCGTGATTTGATTTTGCCCTGGCCCAAAATCCGTGAGCCCATGTGAACCTTTGTGTCCGGGAAACCCCAGAGTCCGCTCCAGAGCTCGCTCCAGTTTGGGAAATCCCAGAGTCCGCTCCAGCTGCAGAGCTCGCTCCAATCCGGGAACCTGAGGAGTCCACGTTTGAGCTCACTCCAGTCCGGGAAGTCCCAGAGCCAGATGCAGTCCGCAAGGCCGTGCCAGATCTGGTCCGTGAGCCCGTGCCAGAGCCAGTTCTGGTCCGCGAGCCAGTCCCAGAGCCAGTTTTGGACCTTGAAACTTTAGAGTCAACTCCTGAGCTCACTCCAGTCTGTGAGCCCATATCTATTCATTTCATTGTTCAACTGTGGCGTGAGTGACGTGCGTCTGACGTTTATATACTGAAGGCGGATTTACTTCACTCAATCAGCGTCCGCTTATTTAAATGTTTATTTGAATCCAATGGATATTATGTTTTTTCTTTCTTTTGACCAATTTGGGGCCCCCGCCTCTGAAGCCATATAAAGTCTGTGTGTTGATCCGGCCATGCGTAAGGCCCCTGATCCGCCATGGCCTACAAAGGCTCCCGATCCACCATGGCCTGCGGATCCACTATGGGCTCCCGAGGCTCCTATTCCACCCTGGAGGCGACCAGTGACTCTGCCCCGTATGGCCTCCAGGGTATCCACCCCCCCTTCCCGTGAGATGGTTCTTGGTGCAAAGGCGCACCATCCAGGAGGGGGAGGCGATGTCAGACTTTGTGTTTAGTTTGCCATGTGCTTTTGCTCCTCTTGTGTCTGCCCATATCTATGTTTGGTATTTCCTGTGTCCTTGTGATTATGAGTTGATGTAAATTAATGAGCTGACTATCGGACTCTTCCCAAATGGAGGACTACTGGATGCCTTTTTATCGTTTGTTCTTTGCATTTCATGACACACGGGTGCCAGTAATTGCGGAGGGCGCTGTATCTCTTTGGGTTTGAGACTTTAGTCTTTGTAACTTTGCAGATCTTATATTTTCACGAATAACAAGTTGAGACTTTAGTCTTTGTAACTTTGCAGATCTTATATTTGCACGAATAACAAAGGAAAACTTTAGCACATCAAATGCCCCTTTTAACCATGATGAAAAATAAAGAAAAAAAGAAGTTGTTATATTTTTAAATGCTATGCTATAAAAAAGAATGCAAAAGCACACAAACCATCTGTAGGTTTTTGAGGGGTTTTTTTTTTTTTTTGGTTGAGGGCTTTGCATGTATTTTCCCAAATTTGACAGCAAGGGGACATCCTTAACAGAGCCCAGACAAAATAAGTTTAGACAGTTCTTGAGATGCATTTAGTACATCTTTCTAGATACCCCATGGGTAGCTCCAAGCTGCTTGTTCATACATACATCAGTATGGTACATTTGTTACCTGGAATATGAAACATTTAGAATTTTTTAAGTGATTGCTTAGTGGAAGGAAATAAAAACTACTCAATCATTTAAATACTTCTTTTTTGAATACTTCATTCACATTCCACAAATAAAATTCGGTCATCATTTATTCTCCCTTGTGTTGTTTCACATGTTAATTGTTTGCATGCAATTATAAAGAATTTATACTCAAAAAGGACATAAAAGAACAATAAACTACACACAAGTGGTCCACATGGCTTGTGCATTCCAAGCTAAATCTTCTAAAGCTGCACGATAGCTTTGTGTGAAGAATGAAGGAATATTTCAAGTGACAGTTCACCCAAAAATGAGAGAGAAAGAGAGAAGTTTGTTCTTCTAGGTTCCACAGAAGAACGTAATACAGGTTTGGAATGAGAACTGAATAAACAATGACTACTTTTTTGTTTTTTGGTGAACTATCGCTTTACTGAAACGTGATGTCAGATTTGTGAATAAATCATTTACAACCACTTTGTTAATTGGATCAACTAATTCATCGAAAAGATCTGACTCAAATGAATGATTAATACTGCCTTTCATTTCATTTTAATTCCTAACACAAAGCTATTGTTGACTAGATTTATAATAATTTTATGGTGTGTTTTGAAGCATGGAAGTTTTTATGCACATTCAACTGCACAGAAACTTTCCAACTTTCCTCTTCTATGTTATACTAGGGAAAAAAAGTAAGTTTGAAGTAATGCAGACACGTGCAAACCTCATGACCTTGCATTACCAACCAATAGCCCAGTCCATATATGATAAAGATAAGCGCCGCGCACAGCACAACTGGGGGTTTAATTACCTAGCGTAATCTCATTATTTTGTTTTCTAAACAGACTACTGAACAGCCTGCTAGCTGTGCACAGCTAATTGCCATTTCTCGAGGACAGAGTCACTGAGAGGAAAATCAAAGCCAGCAGCAGAGGGTAAATTAGGACCACAACAGAACTAAAATATCAAGCCTCAGGCAGAAAATCAGCATTTCTGCCACATCACTGACCTTTTTCCTCATGTCTTGCTGAACATTGACTATCACGACAAAGGTCTAAATTGATTTTTCAGAGATTAAAGTAGCACATTATATACAGTAAGCTTGTAATGAGGGTTTTAATTTTTGTATCACAAATTAGGCCTAGTGATCCTTGAATTTGATTGGATGAGTGTCATTCAAACAGTATGTAGACTTTTCCAAGCCTAATGTCAATACAAAATGTTACTATTTAACTTTTGGTGAATTTGAGTTTAAATCCTTTGACAAACACGGACATGACAGGAAGTAAAGTTTTCGGTAACACTTTCTATGAAGCCTGTATTTATAATACATTATAAATGTATTCTTAAGGCATTTTAATGAATGAATAACACATTACAAACAACTTTATAATATGTTGTATCATCTCATAAATAATCATAAGAACACTTTCAACCTAGGCTCATTGGAAATATATGTCTCTTCATACACTTCCACAAAACGGAAAATCATACCTATACAGTACGTACGAACTGCTGCAGTTTCTAGAGGCAGTAAAACTTAGACAACTCTTATTTCTTTCACACAATTGTTGATTAATAAAGGCTCATTTTCACACAATTAGTTGCAGAATGTTATGTTATGACTTCAAAACATTTTTTACATCCTGCACGGTTTGAAAACTGTTTTGTCACATACACTGTTTCAAATGTATGAGTGTTCTAGTTTAGCAAGGTTTTTCGGTAGCTCACGTGATATAGTGTTGCACTTCGGCAGTGAAAAGCACTGGTTCGAATCCCGTGTAAAATGGTTCAACAAAACAGCTCAAATCAGTGCAAGGTATTAAAATAGCATGGCTGCATCAGCAAATACATTATTAAATTACTTTTCCATTTGTTAACATTATTGGGTAGGATTAGGTTTGGGTTTGGTGTAGGGGATATTTAAAACATGATAGAGCATTAATCTTTAGCGACACTCACTGGATATTTGAATTCTGAACAGCCACAAAACGTACCTCGAGCAGCAATTATAAAAACACTGCAATACGTACCCTTACCAACATAATACAAGCGTGCCACGGTTACATATTAAACATGTGTTTTAGTGCCACTATCTGGACATTTTACTTTGAAACTGCGATGAAATGTGCAGTAAGGTACATAATTACAGGATTGCAGAATTGTATGTAGAGGCACGTATTTCTAATGAGCCTGGTTTGGATAATTTATAAAATACAATAAACATTATTCATCTACTTAAGTTACAATGAATTATATTTAGTTATAATTAGGTTTACCTTCCAACAAGACAATGACCCTAAACACACAGCTAAAATAATGAAAGAGTGGCTTCACAACAACTCGATGACTGTTCTTGAATGGCCCAGCCAGAGCCCTAACTTAAACCCAATTGAGCATCTCTAGAGAGACCTAAAACTGGCTGTCCACCAATGTTTACCATCCAGCCTGAAAGAGCTGGAGAGGATCTGCAAGCGGGAATGAAGTAAATTTAATATGGGGTTTATAGTGTGTTATAAATAATCATAATATTAAAAGTTATAATCAAAAAATATGTTAATATTAAAATGTATTATAATTGTTTTTAGGTTTATTCATGAGATACAGTATTACACATTATAAGGTTATGCATTATGCTTAAATTATAAATAAATACAAATTAAAATACAAAATAAATTATATTATAAATAAAAGTATTACCAAGTTTTCTATTGCTAAGAGACAAAAAGGGGAATATGCACGAGGAAATATCATACACTGGGTTAAAAAAAAATGACACAAGGTTGTTCCAATGTAAAGTCATGCTTCTTTAGCCATGACAGTATTCATAATGCAGCTTTTTGCTTCCTTTGGCTTTTTAATAGCTCACCATTACTCGCAATTTTAGCTGTAAGTCTGACCTCATTGTGAGGATAAATGTTTAATGCTTGTTGCCTATTTGGCTTACTTGCAAATGAAGTACACTTTATGGATAAAATACAGCACTATAATTCAGTAGAATATTAAAAGTAGAAGAGTGACCAATCTAAAATGTTTGCTTTAAATATTGGCTCTGTAACTCTTCACTGAAATTAGTGTTTAAAAATGTCCAAGAACATTGTGTTACTATAAACAACATGTTATGTAGCTCACAGATGGAGGACAAATATGGTTCATCTGTTTATGAAAGTGTTTATGTGTGTAAAAACAGGGTTTTTATTTTGGGACAAAATGATGTGAAACAGAATTAAGACAATTTTGATTATTGGCAGGTTGGTTTGTTGATCCATTCCGTTTACTGTATGCTCCGGTCTGGTTTTTATTTGTTCCAGTACACACAGTCCGTCTGTATTTAGCAAGTTTATTCAATCAAAAAAAAAAAAAATAATAAAAAAACACTTAAAATTCATGACGTTAAACATTAAGCTTTCCTATAGTCACTGGTGAGGAAATATACTTGCCTAGAAAGACAAATTTAAAATGCAACCGAATGTGTTTCATACAGGTATGAAAAAAAAAACTGCAAAATCATCAGTGTCTCTGTTTTTACAGTTCCTAGGTATGTGTTTGAGTAAAATTAACATTTTTGTTTTATTCTATAAACATGTCTCCCAAATTACAAGTATTTACATTTACATTACATCTATTTGGAGAAAACCTCAGATAATGCAAATAAAAGTTCATATTTTTAAACAACACAATACTAATGTTTTAAAGGTCAAGGTAAGTGATTTCTGGAAGCCAGTGTTGATATTTGAAATTTTTGTGTTGATATTTGATATTTGAGAGTCGTTTTTGTCCCTTCTGGTCTGTAGCTTTGCCGTCCCCAGAATCTGCAGCTTGACCTTGTTCTTATAAACAACTGTGTTTGAAATTCTAACAATGGACGAAACCTGATGCTTACTTTATCCCTTGGCCAGTAAAGCCAGGTTTTAACCCTTCTTTTTCTCATTCTGAACATTTTGGCATTGTCAGTAGTTATTATATGATTCCAAGCACTGTTTTTGCAATCCAGTTGGTCCTATTGCAACAGGATAGAGGTAGTCAATGGTGGACCCTGGTACAGGTTTGAGATGAGTGATCAAGTGATTACCTGATCATTACTTCATTAAACAGAATGAGGTGTGCCTGTTTTGGAATTTAACAGGCACTGGAATGGTAAGGCTGATATAGATGAGATGCCAGTTTCGGAAAAAAAACAGCAAACTGTGTTCTGCAAATTTTTTCCAGATCTGTAAAGTAAAATGCACTGATACGCGGTAGCAACCACAGATGTGCAGCAGGAGACATACATATGAAATATTGCACGTCGTAACTTGAGGAATTCACATGCAGACTGTGAACATACTCAATCTGACCTCAGCTCTTCTTTGCCAGCTGGAAAATGGATTTTCTAATAATATCAGGAGACATTACTTTTCTTAGCGGTGCACCAGGAATCTGTCAGTGTTATACATAGATTGAAGTCCTAGGCCAGAGCTTACTATTTGTAGTGAAAGTGATGGTGCCATGCGTTAAGGAACTTTGGCAAAAAAATACTTTATCTGAACAGCCACGCACACACAAAGAATGCACCACAGCATCACAGCATGACTAAACCCCTTGGGTGATGTGTGATGGTGAATTGTGGTGACAGGCTGCCCCAACATTGGCCTCCATGTTTTGACGTTCTCTGAGTGTCTTTGCACGTTATTTACACAGAAAACAGTTTGTGCCCTTTACTTCACTCTTCCTTTTCCTTCCATACCCTGCAGTCTGCATTTTTCTCAGCCCTCATCCAGCACAGACTGGAGGGCTATAGTATGGAAGCCTGTGTCCCCTTCAGTGGTCCTTGTGGCTTAATTTCTCCCAACCTGACTATCTAATAGCTGCAGTTTGGTATTCTCATAGTTGCTACTTTATATCTCATAATATGAATTTATCCTGCAGTGCCTTTATATCCTTCATTCGTAACTTTTTAATAACACAATCAATGTTTTTATTCCACAATATGTAAAGATTTTTCTGTAAATAATCACAATTAATTGTATTGTTATGCGCAAAATAAATTCCAAAGTGCTGCATTGCACACCATTTTAAAGTACTGCTATATAAACAAAAATGCAGTAACATTTGTCTGCAAACACTTTAGACAATGTGCTTTTTTTTACAGCAGTTGTTAACGTGCAATAAAATAATTGTCTGTGTTAATTAATTAATGTGTTAACGCGACAACGCTTTCACTAGCCCAGCCCCAATGTGCATATATTTCAACTCTGAAAATACTTCAAAAGTCTCTCTAAAAGCACTTTTCCAGTGCTGTCTTTTATTCAGCGATGCTACGTTAGGGCACAGTTGACTCAGCCATTACATCACATCTTTCGGTGAAACCAGGGACCCGCAAAATCAGGCCTCCAAAGCCAGCGCACCACTGGGGGCGATTCATTTGAAAGCTAACGATGACAGCAAACTCAGAGCACATTAAAAGACCAAGACAACAATACCGACCTACATTGTAATGTTATGTAAATCTGACCCAACAACTGTTTTCTTTAAAGGTGCAAAGCTTAGCAGGGACATATCGTGACTCGTTACTGAGCTTTCACGCGCTTCCCACATCCAGAGTTTTAGAAGCAGGCATTCATAAATGCTATAGCCGGCTCCTGGAGGGACCCTCCTGGCTTTTTCTCTTACATGCACTTGTACAAACAAGCTTACACAAACACACAGATTAGCAGCCACATCATGTTAGCCAGAGGGACACACACTCATCAATTTGTTTGTAAACAGCAGATTAACGTGCGGTAAAACCAAGTCATACATTGGGTCCCTGAAGGGAACACACACACACACACACACGAAGAGAGCTAAGTTATACACAAACACACACACACACACATATATATAGATGTTTCTCTCTCTTTAATATCATCATAAGGATACATTTTCATTTCCACAATTTTGTTCCATAACAATCTTTTTTTTTCTAAATCAAATGCTTAGATGAGAGACTAAGGATATATAATGCAAATAATTTTTAGAATAGAGAGATTAGGTAAAAAGCTGTTGCATTGTGACCCCAATCCCAAAGAGATAATGCCATAATATTATTTGAAAAGGTTTGTGGTGTAAGGTGGTACCTTCGAATTCCTGCCAGTAATAAAATACAAACATGCACTATCGCACTGTTTTGTATTATTTGTTTCTTTTAAACTATTATTAATTTTCTGCATTCCTCTGGGATCACTTTCACTTTTTGCTGCTCCAATTTAGCAATCTGGAAAGAATAAAAATCAGTGTGTGGCTTATTGCCGGTTCCTGGAACGCAAGATGACAAATCGAAAGGATTAAATCAAGCAAGGACTCAGAGGGCCAAAGAAATGGTATTTTCTTTTGAGTCTCTTAAATTATTTTAACAACTCCATCAGCCTCATTCCAGCCTCATAACCCACTTTATATCTCACTGATTTCTCTGATTAAATATCTATACAACAAAAGACAGATCATGCTGCCAGACAGTAGCATTTTGAGCTCATCTAAATCGTGATTCTGTGCTGATTGTCTTTCAAATGCAGTCTTTAAAGTAGCTAAGTATGTGCTGAATGTACCACTGATATCAGCAAGTAGCATGATAAATGAATTCTCATTTAGGTTGTACAAAGAGTACAATGAAAATCTGTCTCCGTTACCTGGGAAACCTGCCAAACTCTGCAAAGAGCTGAAAAATGAATTAACAACAGCATTAGGAGGGCAAATAAATAACTGACAAACAGAAAAAAAGGCAAATAATCACTGCGGAGGTTTTTAAAAGGTTTATTAATTATAGAAGTAGTTGTATGTGATCAAAAACAACAGAGTGTATGAACAGAATCCAAGTACATACTCAGAATGTCACTAGGGCACAGATTGGGTTGTTTTACGCAATAGTTTCTTCAATGAAAAAAAAAATCGAAGTGCCCTATAAATGAAAATTCAAATATACCACATATTTCAAGGCACTTGAATGCCAGTATTCTGCATCCGCCACAACAACAATTTCATATAATCATCAGGTTATTGCTATTGTAATGATCACAAGTGGGGAACTTAGTAAAAAGTGTTTTGAATTGCATCCTGATCAAATACTTGAACAGAACAAATCAATTTGAACAACTTGAATGAATAAAAATGCTTAACAGATCTATAAGCAATTTGAATAAAAAGAACTTGGGGTTTGGGGAATAAGAAATAAAGCAAAAGAGAGGAAGGACCTAAATGTGCCAAGTAATACAACAATAATTCTCTTTCCAATAACACTTAATGTTTTTAAAGACATAATACAAGAAATATCTAATTAAGTCTTAAAATATTTGGTCTTTCTATATAATACCTGGAAATAAAGACTGGTTCAAGTTAACAAAACCATTCAAACATCATCTCCCTTAAAGGCATACTTCTCCCCAAAATGAAACATTTGAAAAGTTTGTATTTTCACATTTTTGTATGTCCTATTGACTACTAAGTTTATTACACTGTCACTGTCAGATATGAAAAACATCATCAAAACAGGTTCAATCTGAATTTTATGAAGTGACGAGAACACTTTTTGCATGCAAAGAAATGAAAATAAGACTTGTTATTTAATAATTCATTTCCTCGTCACTGTAGCACCATTTTGGAGAATATCCTACTGTATTTACACTTGATTTGAACAAAAACAGCGCTTCCTTGTGGCGCGGCGGACACAGAACAGCGCACATAGTGTGTTCTGTGGATATTCTGCAAAATGGTGCTACAGTGATGAGAGAGAAACATTATTTTTTATTTTCTTTGCATACAAAAAGTATTCTGGTCACTTCATAACATTCAAATGAAACCACTGATGGCAGAGGGAGTTTTGTTCCGACTATGTTTTTCATACTTTACAGTAATTTACAGTCCCAAGTCTCCCGCTTTTCATTAAAATATCTTAGAATTTTATTAGAAGACAAACTAAGCTTTTACAGGTATGGAACGACATGGGGGTAAGTGATCATTGTTTTCATTTTGGGGTGGAGTATCCCTTTAACATGACATCAGCCACAAACCACAGCTGTGTTTGTGTTCAAACACCACCACCTCCATTTCACACAAGCTGGAAAAGGCACATATACAGTAGAAAAGGTAGGAAGAAAGATAGGTATAGATTGAAGCACTGAAGCACTAATGAAGCTCTCATGGCTTAAAGCTACAACGCATTTCATTTTACACATTGAAAATCCACAAACTGCCATAATAAATCAAGAGGTGCTCATAAACCGTGTATTAATATCCGGTTTGCATATAAATATATATATCACGACTTTCACATCTGAATTTAGCCTTCAACCAGAGGGGAAGTTCCCTGGGGCATCACTGCAGCACACTGATATGACTGGAAATTTCCTGAGGTGTTAACTCTCTAAACCTCGAAATTTATAATGGCACTCTGTAGATATATACATAATTTCAGATTTTCCCAAAATGTGCGCACTGTAGCTTTAAAAACAGCTTGAACACTTTCACGTTGAATAATAAATGTCTGCATATCCTTCTTAGTAAAGTGTCAATGCAACAACAAAGAAGAAATTTGCATAATTATAGCATCAATGTACAAAATTACGAAAGAAAACTTATTTTTCCTATTTTTATTAATACTTATCTCTATCTTACGCATCTAATACTAGAATAAATTCACAATTTGAGGATATTTAAAATATTGCTCACCAGGCTGTCTCTCATCAGCCATTAAAGTCTTAGATCAAATTAGATAAAATAAAACACATTTTCAACATCCTTTTAGCCCTGATTGTCACACGTTTTATTACTAATCTGACAGTTTTTCCTCTGAGAATTTTTAAGCGAAACGATTCTCAAACTGCCGTGACAATATTGCACAATTTACTGTGCATATCTAAACACATGCATTTTATCCTTAGACCTTTTCAGCATTTTCACTCATGATATACAAATAAATGAGATAACCGATAAATTGGATAAAGGAAAACAAAACAAAAAAACACCAGACCACAAAAAAGTTCCAAGCGCTGAATATTTCTTGCTAAATTCACTGGAATTCAGCGGTACACTGAGAAAGAAACAGGAAACCGCACTGAATGAACCACAACGTATTTAGGCTTCTGAGCTACTCAAGGTCATTCACAGTCCTTAAAGGATAAAATACTCTTCCCATTAGATTTCATAAGCATACAATAATATACAAACACGCTGTCCCAGAGAATGTAAATGTAGCTCTTTGGTAACTTTCACTCAAAGGGTAATTTCAGAAATGCAAATTGAAAGTATATGCATTCACAAACATACACCTGTACAGTATGTTTACAAAAACATACTGATGAAGCAGGTATGACGCACCAGTCAAGGTGAAGGTGAAGGTCTTTGTATACCGACTTATGTACCTTAGCAAACATGAAACCTCCACTTTCACAGCCACCGTAAGATTTAAAAAATATGTTTGAATGATGCGTACTGTAAGTAACAAGATGGAATCGTGCGTAATTACAAATTCCAATTATTGTTTTATAAATTCATTGCAGAGAATTGTGTGATTTCATGTGTAACAAATTAAAAATAAAATGAAAGCTGTAGGTTGAATACATAAAGGAATGCATAGTGTTCAGGCAGCATAGTCCGTTTTCTTAATGCTCTGTGAACATCAGTTAGAATCTAACAGTCTTGCTCTATATGTTAAGGCCTACTTCGTTTAAGTGTTTACAAGCAGATGTAGTGGGCCCTGGTGAATACATATCTGCTAATAAAAAAGACTGGACAGAATAAATGAGTGCAATTTTAATAAAAGGCACAGTGTGTGGAGGTGCATGAGCGACAAGATAAGTCGTGGCCCTTTAAGTGGAATGACAGCTTTATGTGTACATGTGCATTTGTCTTAGCATAAATATTCGTGTGCAGTGATGTGACAGGATATGGTGTTTCTCAGGATTTGATGAACGCAGGGATATTAGGGAAATGAATGTAGATATGTGTGTTACTCAGAGGTCAGTCGTAGCCTTGGCAGTGAGGGCCTGGATGCGACTAGTGTTGCAGTTTTTGCAAAGAACATGACCATCCAGAGGGTAGCAACCCTGGTTGTCTCCCTCAGAGAGAAGACAGCTACAATCCTAAAGCACACACACACACAAAATTGTTTTAAAAAAGGATGAACATGTTAGTATGAAACTTATATTTCCAAAGACATTTAGATATTTTAAGCCAACCACCCAAGGGGACGTTCACTCACCTCACAGCGATAACACTGCACATGGAAGTCACGGTCTAAAGCCACAATACGCACAGTCTCCTCCTGACCAGGTGCTGGCATTATGGGCTCTTGACACACAGAGCAACGAGGAGCAAATTTCCTTGGAAAAAGGGAAGAAAAATGGTCAAAAACAGATCAAAACAAAATAGAGCAGAACAAAAAAAAAAAAAAAAAAAAAGAAAAAAATAAAAA